>OX246738.1:40173531-40769737 GCA_945910005.1 Isoperla grammatica | reverse complement strand
TTTTTGATCTGGGTTCATTGTATTAAGGAGTGATTTAAAACGTATGACAGCCTCGTAATCGTAGTCATATACTGACCACAGCTCTGGGCTCTGCTAACAGAATTTACTGTCATATTTTATTTACTTTGCAAGAGTATATACACTTCCGCGTTCCAGTTTCTAGGATCTCTCAATTTATTATTGCTCTTTTTGTTTTCAAACTCCTTCAGTTGCATTTTATTTATGTACGAGGTTGACCTCCATGAAGTTGGCCCCTCACATTTGCCCCATACATATTTTTTTTATTTCAATCGTTAGAACTTCGTTTGATCCCGTTTGATCCGTTATTGTTTTCGTTTGAACCCTTTCGATCACGACGCTATGGCGTCGTGTTAATGTGAGGGGCCAACTTCACGCTGGCCCCTCACATGTGCGGAAACACGAATTTCCCAACGCCAATCGTTAGAACTTCGTTTGATCCCGTTTGATCCGTATAATAATTCGTTTGAACTCGTCAAACAACGGCGTCGCGACGCTTTCAATATTTTAGTCTGGCCCCTCACATTTGTCCTTTTCAACATTTTTCGACGCCAATTGTTAGATCTTCGTTAGATCCCGTTTGATCCGTTAAGAGTTCCGTTTCAACTCGTCAACCTACGGCGTCGCGACGCTTTCAATATTTTTGTCTGGCCCCTCACATTTGTCCTATCCAACATTTTTCGACGCCAATCGTTAGATCTTCGTTAGATCCCGTTTGATCCGTTTAGAGTTCCGTTTCAACTCGTCAACCTACGGCGTCGCGACGCTTTCAATCATTTTGTCTGGCCCCTCACATTTGTCCTATCCAACATTTTTCGACGCCAATTGTTAGATCTTCGTTAGATCCCGTTTGATCCATCAAGAGTTCCGTTTCAATTCGTCAACCTACGGCGTCGCGACGCTTTCAATATGTTTGTCTGGCCCCTCACATTTGTCCTATCCAACATTTTTCGACGCCAATCGTTAGATCTTCGTTAGATCCCGTTTGATCCATTTAGAGTTTCGTTTCAACTCATCAACCTACGGCGTCGCGACGCTTTCAATATTTTTGTCTGGCCCCTCACATTTGTCCTATCCAACATTTTTTGACGCCAATCGTTAGATCTTCGTTAGATCCCGTTTGATCCGTTTAGAGTTCCGTTTCAACTCGTCAACCTACGGCGTCGCGACGCTTTCAATATTTTAGTCTGGCCCCTCACATTTGTCCTATTCAACATTTTTTGACGCCAATCGTTAGATCTTCGTTAGATCTCGTTTGATCCGTTTCGAGTTCAGTTTCAACTCGTCAACCTACGGCGTCGCGACGCTTTCAATATTTTAGTCTGGCCCCTCACATTTGTCCTATTTAACATTTTTCGACGCCAATCGTTAGATCTTCGTTAGACCCCGTTTGATCCCGTGAAAGTTCCGTTTCAACTCGTCAACATACGGCGTCGCGACGCTTTGAATATTTGAGTGTTACATAGACACAACCGACAACTAGCTTTAGATGGTGTTAAGTGCAATCGCTCATTATTTTGTCACTCTGATTTAATACACAATTATAAATAAATAAATATAATCATATCATCTCTATTGTCATCTCTTATATTTAGCTCAATTCACTAAACGTGAGTGATAGAAGCTGAGTGAGATATGTATTTGATATAATGTATGACCATAGAATTCTTATGATCCAGGCCATTTTGGATTTAACCTCAGACAAATTGCAACATTAGTGTTTTTGAAATCATTTTCTTCATAAAACATCCTCTTTAACATAGTCAAAATCCGCAAAAATCCGACGACTAGGATTTTTTTATGGAGCTTTTATTAAAATTATTATTATAATTACACTTCAAAATTTTAAATGTACCCAAACTAGTCGAGTTCGGATTCAAATGAATGCTTATGGCTGCAGGTTGACATTTATGATGATTATCGACTTCATTTTATCACACAGGGGTCACAGAGGTCATTAATAAGTTACAAATTATTAATAAGATCCCACTAGGAATACACTTTAAATTGTTAAACTAAGGTAACGGCGTATCAATTTAAAAAAAAATGTTTTTCTCCGCATAATTAATGATTCCCTCCTTACACGATAGGTAGATAGATAGATATTTTTTTTCGCCACAATAAACTGTACATGACAGCATTAAAATATTAATTACTAAAGTTACAATATTTGACAAATTTGTGTACCACCGGGCATTTGGGAAAACGTCAGTTCAGGAACAATAAAAATCTTAAAATGAAAATAATATAATTAAATGATAAAAGCACACATAATAATATATAAAACAAAACTAGAGAGTTTCAGACAAAGAACACATGGTGTCAAAAAAGGAAAAATAAAAAATATGGCTTTATACTAGACCTAAAAGTATGAGGACACATTAATATTTCAGAATATGTTTTCATAAAGCTATTTTTCAGAATAGTTTAATGAATTTGTATTTGAATACAACGATCTAATATCAACTTGCATGTCCGAGTTACACTTACAGGTCCATATCGGTAAATGGTAAATGGCAGGTAAAATGTTAAATAACAGTTAGTGTAATGGTATAGCAGATTTCATTACATTCCTCAGGCAAACGAGCACACCTCTTTGAGTGGCAATCAGTTTTACAACAAATTTCAGAAGATTATCTAGAGCTGGTGCTAATCACACTGGTATAATTTTCCCTTCTTTTTAACCCATATCTATTGAATAGGATTCAGGTCTACTCCTTTCCACGCATTTATTTGATTGTACATGCACGCTTACGCTGTGGTACCTATTTAACAGCTCCTAAAGTTGGTGGACGCGGTTCAGCCCTAACAAACGTGTTCCTGACGCAGTATTTCCCGTAAACCATCAGTGGCGGAGATTTTTAAGGTTTTCAGTTTTCTTTCCGCCATGCATGCTTACCACTGCCTTCTTCCCCCGCTAGGGTTGGCTACATAGTTCATACATAAAACAGATTAAATACCATCTTCTTCAGCTTTGGTTGCTAATAAACCTTTGAAATAAAACCCGAGGATCAATTTAGATTACGTCGTCACTGATCTTCATGCGAACCATATCCAAAAAAGTATTTCCTTTTAAAAGTGACCGTTGACACATTTTCTCCTGTCACGAATGAATCAAGTATGGGCCACCGTGTACAAACACTGTTACTTTCGTCCACGTTGACACTAACATTTGCTACTTGGCCCGTTTTTTAGCTTCATAGGGATAAGTATCTTGGAATGGATCCATGTGATTAAAGAAACAAAGGGTTGTTATGTTATCTTTTCGTCTCTTTCTTGTCTCTCTTTCGATGAGTCAATGTGTTGCTCACTTGTCTTACATGATATCCGAATGGTTGCTTGCATATCTTTGTTTACATCGGTGCATTTAGGCATTACCTACCCAGGGACTGTTACCTTATCGTGACAGGCAGATGTGTGTGCTTTGTTAATCCCGAGACCTATACCGGCGGAAGCATATGCTTCTGGTAGGACCACCCTAGCTGAACAGATCGAGGAGGAGAAGCCAGACAAAATGTAGTCCACACCCTCCCTTTTTCTCATCGCCCTCCTACTGCCCCTTTCCTTCACATCTTCCTCTTCATATTTCACCCAATTAACGTCTCGATTAGCCAAGTTGCAAAAATATGGGACGTAAAACCCAAATATCTTCTTAGGCACTGGTGAGAGAGACTCAAACTGATTGATGAAGTTTGATTGTTGTTGTTGAGGTCATACCTCGACCTTCTCTAAATTAAAACTCTGTACACTTATAAGATCAACTGAGCGACCTGCGCAGTATCGATCAGATATATGGATCACATGCGAGTCGTTCTGAAAGACCTGGCATCTATCAGGATGATCCTTTTCGAGTTTGTTCATCAATTGAAGATATAATCGCGCCCTTCTCGTGTAAGCGTACCTACTTGCTGCTTCAAGATAAGGTAACATTTCTGAAACAGATTGCAGAAACAGCATCCTGTTTTCCGTATGTTCAGATTAAATAAACTTTTTTGTTGTCTACCATGTCCATGAATTGGAACCATTCATTGATGTTTGGGCTTTACGTCCATTTGTTTGCAAAAGTAGAACAATAAATTACAAGTACGTTGATTTTGTAAAGGTTCTTAAAATTTTGCAATCATCTTTTGTATCTACAACAGACGCAGCTCGTTCCAACAATCCTTCGAATATTACACCCAGCTCGTTGAGATCTACGATCATCAACTTCCATGTTATCTACACTGTTGGTTTATTGTATGGTGGGCTGTTATATTGAATATCTTTGCAAATAGAAGACCATTGCGATTTTGACTGATTTAGCACCAACCACAGATGATCTTATGAAAGTTATACGGTGTTGTAAAAGTGATTGCCAGACTCAAAAAAGAGTTGTCATTAGTAGGGAATGAATTGCTCGTCTGCCTGCAAGGAATGCAATGGAAAGAGCTATACCAATTCACATCTACCTCTGTTAACCACAGTGACAGCGATATGAACACGTAACTTGATAAGAGATCGTTGTAGTTTCAAATTATAATTAATCTAACTACTCTGGAAAATAGCTTTATGAAAACATATTCTAAAATATTGATATTGATGTGGTCTATACATGTTTAGGTCATAGGAAGGGTACTTATCGTGAAAGGAGAGAATCATCGATGACATTCAGATAAATAAATATTTGAAAATTGATATGCCATTATATCGATTTTATTATTTAAAATATATTTTTGGTAACATCTTAATTTGTGACTCATTGTTGACCTCTAGTGACCCCTATGTGATAGAGGAAGTCATTGACCATAGTAACTGTCAACCTGCACTTATAAGCATTCATTTGAATCCAAACTCGACTAGTTTGGGTACATTTAAAATTTTGAAGTCTAATTATAATTAAAATTTTATTAAAATCTCCATATAAACATCCTAGTCGTCGGATTATAGTCTGCCAGCTAGTCGACTAGCGCCAAAATTGAGATTTGAGATACGCCTTTAATTTTGTGTTGTTTTTGTGTAGTTTGACTAGCAATTGCACTGCGTAAAAACTGTCCCATTTATTTTGTTCTGTCATGATATTAAAAATTACTCGATTTCTCCAATACAAAAATTATATTACCAAAATCCAACGTACAGTACCCATATATCGACGTTCACGTATCAATCGTTCACTCGAAGCAACTCTCAAGCAACTATCTCGACTTTGTTAAATCAAAATGACAAGTGTATTTAACTATAACAAACTAGGCATGAAACATTGCTTTATAGGTTGGTTTCACAAGCCCTAACGCCGACGTATGGCGTCAAGTCGTTGGCCAATCAGGATACGTAAAACGCAAATCCTCCGTTTTCGAATATGTTCATTTGGCTCTACATCTTACGTCTTACGCTGGCGTTTAAGCTTGTGAACCCACACATGGAATGTAGTTACTAAAGTGAATATAAAAGATTGTTGATCAACTGACACTGACACGTGTTTAGGCATTATTATTTCGTTTAATTTCATAAACCCATCGCTCCGTGTAAGGTTCGCCAACACCGACGAAATTGCCTCAGTGGCAGCATAGAAAACTCTAATTCAGAAGACTACCACATCAATACCTGCTACAAGCGATCAACACAGAAGTTTTTTCCGATGTTTCTTTGTCTCAGTCTCAGCTTCACAAGCCGAATTATTGGATTGAATCATTCGGTCAGCGGACCTTTCCTAACTATTCGCTATACCACAATAACTAAATGAACATGAACTGACCATGGTCAGGATTACTACGGACAAAAAGGTTGAAGAACCATCCAACATATACATATGTATATAGTATATTTATTGTGAAATCCAGAAATTATAAACCAGCCTCGGCTGGGAATCAAACTCAAGTCTCCCACTTGCCAGGTGGGCGCCTCAACCCCCGGACCACCAGCGGGATAGGCCTGAGTTCAATTCCTAGTCAGGGTTGGTTTTTTATTTCTGTATTTCACAACAAATTCACCCACATTTGTCTCCTACTGTTAATTTGGATTCGCAAAATCATTTCAATTTGCAACTATTACTCTAAGAAGGTTACAAGTGAATTGCTCAGCTCAGCTAATTTGCCTTTTACTTGTGAGCATTTTGTGTAGAATTGATTAAATTCTGAAACGTATCACTTATAAACCACGTGTCATTTTGTATCTAAAAACAAAATAGACGCTAAAAATAGAAGTAAAGGAATCAAAGTCATGATAATACCAATCCTTAATCCACTAACATAAGCATCATGTTTGTCTATAATAAAATAAAATGTTTCTAATGAAGAAATACATGAATAACGGTCATATAAATTTATAATTAACTTTAAAAGTCATAATAATACGAAACAAAAACATACCTATTATAAATACTGTGTAGGAACGATTCGGCACTCATAACTAAAGAAAGAAAAACACGTAATAAATAAATAAATAAATGAATACATAAATAAAATGTTAAATAAATAAATAAAATAATAATTACAGAAGTCCAAACGGGATCAAAGGATGATCTAACGATTGGCGTCAAAAAAAGTTAAATAGTACAAATGTGTGCGGCCAGACTAAAATATTGAAAGCGTCGCGACGCCGTAGGTTGACGAGTTGAAACGGAACTCTAAAGGATCAGACGGAACCTAACGAAGATCTAACGATTGGCGTCAAAAATGTTGAATACGACAAATGTTAGGGGCCAGACTAAAATATTAAAAACGTCGCGACGCCGTAGGTTGACGAGTTGAAACGGAACTCTAAACGGATCAAACGGGATCTAACGAAGAACTAACGATTGGCGTCGAAAAATGTTGGATAGGACAAATGTGAGGGGCCAGACTAAAATATTGAAAGCGTCGCGACGCCGTAGGTTGACGAGTTGAAACGGAACTCTTAATGGATCAAACGGGATCTAACGAAGATCTAACGATTGGCGTCGAAAAATGTTGGATAGGACAAATGTGAGGGGCCAGACTAAAATATTGAAAGCGTCGCGACGCCGTAGGTTGACGAGTTGAAATGGAACGCTTAACGGATCAAACGGGATCTAACGAAGATCTAACGATTAGCGTCGGAGAATGTTGGATAGGACAAATGTGAGGGGCCAGACTAAAATATTGAAAGCGTCGCGACGCCGTAGGTTGACGAGTTGAAACGAAACTCTAAACGGATCAAACGGGATTTAACGAAGATCTAACGATTTGCGTCAAAAAATGTTGGATAGGACAAATGTGAGGGGCCAGACTAAAATATTGAAAGCGTTGCGACGCCGTTGGTTGACGAGTTGAAACGGAACTCTAAACGGATCAAACGGGATCTAACGCAGATCTAACGATTGGCGTCGAAAAATGTTGGATAGGACAAATGTGAGGGGCCAGACAAAAATATTGAAAGCGTCGCGACGCCGTAGGTTGACGAGTTGAAACGGAACTCTAAACGGATCAAACGGGATCTTACGGAGATCTAACGATTGGCGTCGAAAAATGTTGGATAGGAAAAATGTGAGGGGCCAGACTAAAATATTGAAAGCGTCGCGACGCCATAGGTTGACGAGTTGAAACGGAACTCTAAACGGATCAAACGGGATTTAACGAAGATCTAAACATTTGCGTCAAAAAATGTTGGATAGGACAAATGTGAGGGGCCAGACTAAAATATTGAAAGCGTCGCGACGCCGTTGGTTGACGAGTTGAAACGGAACTCTAAACGGATCAAACGGGATCTAACGAAGATCTAACGATTGGTGTCGAAAAATGTTGGATAGGACAAATGTGAGGGGCCAGACAAAAATATTGAAAGC
The DNA here is from genome assembly GCA_945910005.1 of Isoperla grammatica. Taxonomy (NCBI): domain Eukaryota; kingdom Metazoa; phylum Arthropoda; class Insecta; order Plecoptera; family Perlodidae; genus Isoperla; species Isoperla grammatica. The sequence goes on along the minus strand of OX246738.1, from coordinate 40,761,942 downwards.
GTCGCGACGCCGTTGGTTGACGAGTTGAAATGGAACGCTTAACGGATCAAACGGGAACTAACGAAGATCTAACGATTGGCGTCGAAAAATGTTGGATAGGACAAATGTGAGGGGCCAGACAAAAATATTGAAAGCGTCGCGACGCCGTAGGTTGACGAGTTGAAACGGAACTCTTAATGGATCAAACGGGATCTAACGATCTAACGATTGGCGTCGAACAATGTTGGATAGGGCAAATGGGAGGGGCCAGACTTAAATATTGAAAGCGTCGCGACGCCGTAGGTTGACGAGTTGAAACGAAACTCTAAACGGATCAAACGGGATTTTACGAAGATCTAACGATTGGCGTCGAAAAATGTTGGATAGGACAAATGTGAGGGGCCAGACCAAAATATTGAAAGCGTCGTGACGCCGTAGGTTGACGAGTTGAAACGGAACTCTAAACGGATCAAACGGGATCTAACGAAGATCTAACGATTGGCGTCGAAAAATGTTGGATAGGACAAATGTGAGGGGCCAGACTAAAATATTGAAAGCGTCGCGACGCCGTAGGTTGACGAGTTGAAACGGAACTCTAAACGGATCAAACGGGATCTAACGAAGATCTAACGATTGGCGTCAAAAATAGTTGGGTAGGACAAATGTGAGGGGCCAGACTAAAATATTGAAAGCGTCGCGACGCCGTTGGTTGACGAGTTGAAACGGAAGTCTAAACGAATCAAACGGGATCTAACGAAGATCTAACGATTGGCGTCGAAAAATGTTGGTTAGGACAAATGTGAGGGGCCAGACAAAAATATTGAAAGCGTCGCGACGCCGTTGGTTGACGAGTTGAAATGGAACGCTTAACGGATCAAACGGGATCTAACGAAGATCTAACGATTGGCGTCGAAAAATGTTGGATAGGACAAATGTGAGGGGCCAGACAAAAATATTGAAAGCGTCGCGACGCCGTAGGTTGACGAGTTGAAGCGGATCTCTAAACGGATCAAACGGGATCTAACGAAGATCTAACGATTGGCGTCGAAAAATGTTGGATAGGACAAATGTGAGGGGCCAGACTAAAATATTGAAAACGTCGCGACGCCGTAGGTTGACGACTTGAAACGAAACTCTAAACGGATCAAACGGGATTTAACGAAGATCTAACGATTGGCGTCAAAAAATGTTGGATAGGACAAATGTGAGGGGCCAGACAAAAATATTGAAAGCGTCGCGACGCCGTAGGTTGACGAGTTGAAACGGAACTCTAAACGGATCAAACGGGATCTAACGAAGATGTAACGATTGGCGTCGAAAAATGTTGGATAGGACAAATGTGAGGGGCCAGACAAAAATATTGAAAGCGTCGCGACGCCGTAGGTTGACGAGTTGAAACGGAACTCTAAACGGATCAAACGGGATCTAACGAAGATCTAACGATTGGCGTCGAAAAATGTTGGATAGGACAAATGTGAGGGGCCAGACTAAAATATTGAAAGCGTCGCGACGCCGTTGGTTGACGAGTTCAAACGAATTATTATACGGATCAAACGGGATCAAACGAAGTTCTAACGATAGGCGTTGAGAAATTCGTGTTTTCGCACATGTGAGGGGCCAGCGTGAAGTTGGCCCCTCACATAAACACGACGCCATAGCGTCGTGATCGAAAGGGTTCAAACGAAAACAATAACGGATCAAACGGGATCAAACGAAGTTCTAACGATTGAAATAAAAAAAAAATGTATGGGGCAAATGTGAGGGGCCAACTTCATGGAGGTCTGAATTACACTCATCACATTCTTCAAGGCGATAAGGTCCAATCGTTCTAGGCAAACAAGAAATCCCGGGGTACCTTATCTTTCAACGTATCTATGGGTGTCCAAAACGGGGGTAAAATGGTGTGGCCATGTTGTAAACTCCCGCGGAACTCTACTTGTAACCACGAGACCTTGTTGAGTAACCCGTTCTTCATGCGGGCCAACAGTGTCCTGTAGCGCCTGGACCACGAGGACGGAAAACACGTTGGCGCGGAAAACATGTTGGCCCGAGGACGCACTAATGGTAGTGTAGCTTGTTGCGTCGTGCGAGATCAAGTTGAACCGAAGAAATTCTTACAGATGCTTTCGTCATAGGTAGACGCGGCCAACCAGCAAGCCACAATTTAAAATACCTATCGCTGATTGGTCACGAGTCACTGACTCACTCGTCAATGACGAACGTATCGCGTGGTAAATAATGTCTTCGTCTTGCAGGCATGGTGCGGCCGCGCTAGGCCACTGGGCCTCCGGTTTACCTACACTTGCCAGCTCTCTTGACTACTGTTCCAACATGTGTCTTAAAATCCCTGTCATAAAATCTATCGTCATTCGTCACCAGTAGTTTTAGTCTCTTACACCATTATCATGTCATAAAACCTCTCATCCCCATCATGCAGTTCTCTTCTCTTACACCATTCCCTCTCAAAAAAAATCTTTCGCTCACCAGTAGTTTTCCCCCCTTACACCATTATCCTTTCATATAACCTCTCATCCCCATTAGTTTTCCTCCCTTACACAATTCCCTTATCATAGGAGGACCTATCGACATCATTATCTTCCCTGGAATTAACAATCTCAATTTCCCAACACCCCCAATGATCTGTCCCTGAACACAATCCCAAGTCATCACTGGCCCATCGCTCCATCTCCTTCTATCATCATACTAACTAGCGTGGACTCAATCCCGCCAACACTCGACGACAAACCGTCACGTAACACATCGCAATTACAACGATTAGCTACTAACAAGAAATCTTAGAAAGTGGGTCTGCCTGTGGTTCGCCACTCGAGCGTCAATTAGCCAATTATTATTGCCGACCACCGCGTTGCGCACTCGATCGCTGTCGTAATAGGCCACCACACGGCATTCGAGCGTAAATCAAGGTCACCGCTCTGGGTTTGAGTACCGTACCGCCCTGCAAGGTTGGAGCGCTACACGTGAAGCTGGAAAATCATTTTAAATACCCGTCAGTGAAACATATGTTTGATCGGGTGGAACCATGAGCTAACAATCCTGTCTCGGGGCGACTTGGGTGGGTTGCCTAATCCGTGGACCAAGTCTTGAAACAGACGCTTTCAACCAACGACATTCTTACGCGACTTTGTAACTCATAACGTCGACATCATACAGTGGTGGTTGATTTTATTTTATCTAACATTGTGATGCATCTGCTTGCATTACATTTCATTCATGGCCGAAAGTTAAAAAGAAATCAGATACGGCGTTCCTTGCGAGTAATTTCCCTTCCTACCAACAAAAACTATTACCTTTGTTGTATCACTATGATACAATCTAATCTAATCTAATATCAAGTAAGTAACTTAAGAAAATAATTGCATACACAAAAAAAGTTGTGACTTGAATCGTTATAATTGCGTGTTGTGACGTCAACTTAGTTTGCTATCGTTCCCGGTAATAATAGACCAATGAAAATCGAGAATCACTGCCCCTTCTGAACGTAAAATCAATGGAACTTTTATGATTTCAGACCTTAAAAAACGGGACGACTGTCTGAGACCACGTGACCACCCACATCGCTCAGCGGGGTGGATTGGATCTCAAGCAACGAGTGTAATCGAGACGAGTGCGACAGCAGCCGAGACCGTGACCTACGAGAGCCGGTTCGCGATCGTGCGTCTCCGCGGGCCCTCGGGCCGCCTCGGCCACGCCCACCGATTAGAGGTCGACTTCAAGGTCGGTGGAAGGGGAAAGTGCAACGAGCCCGACTTTCTTCCTCCGGCTGTGCGCGCGCACGTGTTTACCTTCTCACATGCGGATACCCGCGCACATCACACGTGACACTTCTGACACACCCGGTGCGGTGTTTCCATTGGGGGGTTGGGGGAGGGCACCTCTTTCAATATGTGGAGACCCATTCAGTGTCAAGTGAAATGATACAGATGTTACAGGTATGTAAAAATAATATTTTACTTTCCAAACAATGCAATCATTTGCTTCATGGAATCCTCCAAACATTTTAAAACTGTGCAATGCAAACACAATATACCTCGGCAAATAGCGGTTTCGAACGAAACGCGAGCTTTGTAATAACCAAACAAGCTTGATATTTATGTACATCGCCAGTACTTTGTTGACACAGTCCAAAATACTGAATATTTAGTCTTTAAAATTAAACTACCATACACAGCATATATCCTGCTAACACTTTGTTAGTATCACCTTCAGTAATCGCCATTCCTTGTTTTTGCAAATATTGTACGAAATGCTAAATGTACACATATTAATTATAAAATATGCAAGAGCCCTGATTTAAATAAACGGGAAGTACTGGTGTCAAGTAGAGGATATTTCTAACTTTTTTGTGAAGTAAATGACCCACAAAACACAAACACACATGCAGACGCCGTTATTGAACCTAGTTCATTCTTTATTTCTTATTCGGCGCGCGTCAAGTCCCCGGGGGGTCCCTCGTACTCTCACGCCCAACCCGCGCGCGCTATCTTCTATCTATCCTATGTAAGTGACGCCGTGACGCTCGGCGAGGCGTCGGTGCGCGGAATGGACGCGACGTCGGTAATTGAGAAACCAGATTGAAAATGGCCGACGCGCGACGCGCTGCGGTCGTGGTCCATGGTCGTGGTCTTGCGACATTATGAACAGACAGCCAAGGGCGGAGACCGGGGCGCGTAGGACTAGCGTCGGCTGAAAGCTCATAGAACTTTTGAGTTCGTAAAAAAAACGTTTAAAATGTAAAATTAATTCTACTTACAAAATTTGTTCCGGGTGTAGCCGCCTCCTCCTCTTGCGGTGTATTTGCTCCATTGCAGATCTCTAATAGTTTCCACTTTGTGTAAGGTTATGTAACAGTGACCAACACCAAGTATAAAGCCATTAACACAAGACTAATTATACTTTAAATGTCTTGCCAGGTGACAACACAATTATATAACGACGTTGGCGATTGGATTGATAATGATGAGATTCCTGCACTCATCTACAAAACTTCGAGTTCAAACATACTTCTTGAGAATAGTGTGCCAAGTATTAGCGGACCTCGTCTGAGGTGACACAGCTACTGTACTGTACTTATATTATTCCTAAACTGTGTACTGTGTACATCCCCCCCCCCCCCCCCCCCCCCCCGCCCGGTAGAAGACTTTGTCCGGGATAGCTTTGCCTGTCATAAGAAGCGAAAAAAGAGCCGAAGCTGAACAGATAACATTGAAAATAATCAATTATCAACGTATATTTCAATTAACATTACAATAGATTATTATCGTCTCGTTTAAGGTAAGAAAAGTTGGTTGAATTTCGAAAATAATAAATTGCTCCTATGGCTGTATACGCTCTAGCTAGACTCGCCCACGCGTCACGTGACTGGTCCGTCATGTGCCCTAGTATAGGCCTAGTGCGTGACAATCTCCCCTTGGCCGGCTTGTTCGCGCCGCACGTTGATAAGATAACACGGGAGTAAGTAGTAACTCATCTCGCCACCAGGCAGTGCTACGTGATCATTAGGGGCGTCAGGGGTGGCCACGCCGAGATACTTCAACTATGCAACGGGACCTTGGTGTGATTTGCATCACCTTTACATGTTTTACTTATAGTTGATGGGTAGAAGGCTAATAGCACAAGACTCAATTCCAAAAATAGCCATGTGGCCGTTTTGTTTCGGACAAACATTCAATATGCACCAATCAAAGAAAGATACAACAATGAAGTGGCCTAGCAACAGATTGTTTGCACGCCTGATGATGTCACAACCACCTCAATTGAGTCTTGTGCAATAGACGATTTTCAGAATTGATCTATAGGGTCGTGATTGTCTTTGATAGATCAATGACAACAATGATCAACAATAACTACAAATTTTCAAACATGTTATGGTGCATTTTTCACTGTTGCGCATTGTTGTCACTGAAGATCTAGAGGGCCGTGATTAAGGTCTATTTGGAACTAGTTACCTGTCCAATGCATAAAGCACTCTCCGACGTGTACAAACGCAGCATTCCGCTTAGTAAAAAAAAAAAAAAAAAAAAAACGCCAAACACTCACATCACACGCCTCATAAGTCGTCCGTTGTGTTAGGAATTTCCAGGTATCCAACCAAGGTCGTAAATTATCCCTAATGGATCAATTTCGAGTAGATTGTAGGAAATTAAGTTGAAAACTAAGTTGGTACCAATAGGACTCTGCTATTTCGTATTAAACTTCTTTCGAACACGTTGGGGCATAACTTAGAGATCGTTTCCACTGAAGTGTATTACTGTCATTAGGAGGCAGCAGCCCCACCCCCGCATGTTTCCGTAGGGGGTGCGAAGCTTGACGTGAACTTGATCGTCGCGCGTATACGTGAAAGACTCGCAATGTAATTCCACCCCCTCGTCACAACGTCGACACAGACATTCGATCCGCCAAGTTAGACCCCCCCCCCCCCCCCCCTGAAGCTGCTCGTCAAATAGCGGCTCTCCGCATCTGACGCTAGATTAAACTGCGCTCCTCGACACAACCGGGAGGGGAGGACGGCGAGCAGGGTACATTTCTCTCAACCGCATCGGCAACACTTGACACATCTTGTATCACATTTTCCCCGGTTGTAGTTTAATTCAGAAAATACATTTTTCACCCAATCGGGCCAAATCTTATGTACATACATCCAACCATAATACACTGAAACATAAGAATTCTAATTCCAATAAACATAATTAGCTAACTAATTAATATAATTGTAAGGAGAAATATAATATTAAAACCAGTTGTAGAATACAATAAACCAAATCACCACTAATGTGTAAATAGTACATCTGCAATACAATTGGTAACGGTCTGGCAGCAACGAAGACTGTTCGATGTGTACAGTTATTATACTTGAAGATGATTCTGACAAATAAAATACGTTTTTCTACGGATGTAACCCCTAATTACAATTCAAATTCTCCATCCTTATCCCCAAAGAAGTGTCACTATAGAATTTTGAGTCATCCAAGCCAGTGTTTCGCACACTGTTAAATGTATATACTGGCGACGCCGTAAGAAGCAAGGTGTCCACTAAAATTCTGACGAGGTTTGGTACGACACCTAGAGAAACACTGGTCAATCTGTTCTAACAACAAGTTATCCAGAATGTTATCCAAGGTTACTGTAATCTTCACAGAAGCGTGAGTTGCTACACGTTTACACACAAATTATTAGATTTTGCAATTAACTCAATTAGAACGCAGTGACTGAACCTTTTCTTCTCATATTATAAAATAACACTTCTCCATAGATTTATCATGTTGACATTGCGAGGAAATGCGAGGGGCGGGAGGGGAAACATTCCCCTCGTTTCGCCAACATGCCTGCCCGACATTTATCACCGAGAAACGCAATGATTGATGGGTTTACGTGACATCTCGAATAAATCGGTCCCATCTAATTAACTCGGGTCGTAATAAAGCTGAGCGAAGCTGAACGAACCTTAACGAACTTTAACGAAGCTGCTCGTGTTCCGTAATGAACCATTCGTCGGCTTTATACCGGGAAAACCACGATGGTTATCTGCAGCCGCAACAAAGGATATCTCTCTCTCTCTCTCTCTCTCTCTCTCTCTCTCTCTCTCTCTCTCTCTCTCTCTCTCTCTCTCTCTCTCTCTCTCTCTCTTCTCTCTCTCTCTCTCTCTCCGTCAAATAACAGAGAGCGATTAATTAATATTCGACGAGACACAACACAAGACAAGACAACCCGCTGGCAGTTTATGAAGTTATCTTAGCAGACCATTAGACACAGAGATGAGAGATACCATACAACACTCGGCGGAATGTTCGCGGATAGGATTGCCTGGCTGGAGGCGGCCAAATACAATAAACAGTCTTGTGTGTATATTTCAACAGTTTACCCGGTAACAATCAAGACTTTAATGCGTTCAATAACGTCTATATTTACGCCGTAAGTACGCGACTTTTATTGAAATGCATAACTTAATTCGAATGAATTATTCGCCCGATTTTAGTATTTAAACGATAATTATCTTTTACTTATCCACAAATCGTTTCATTCATTTTATACCATTTTTCATGCCATATCAGTATGCAAGAAAATCAATGCAAGTGATTTTAACACAGATATGTGATGTGTACATCTGTTGTAGTAGTTGGAAGAATATTCTACATAATTATTGTGAAAATATAAAATATGCACATATTTAAGAGTATAAATCATTCTGTTCTCTCATCAAGTAAGATAAATAATTATCAAAAGTTAAAAAATAAAATTACTAACTAATAGAGGCACAATAAGCCACTCGTCCCAGTACGCTACCCACTCACTCCTTGTGCTTCTGTTCCCGCCACTCTGCAGCCTGTCAACTACCGATATGGCGGCGATAGATAATTTTGCACTAACAGAAAACTTACCGTATTATTTATTATCGTTTGATTTGATAATATTGATCGATAATTCAGTGTACCATTTAACTGTATAAGTCACGTCGCGTTAACTTGAAAGGTGTTGTCGTCACGGACTATGTAATAGTGAAGTGACGCGTGTGGCAACTACCAACCTAAATCTAGTTGCATCCCGTTCTCCTGCCTCAGGTATTGTAGTGATAATATCGCCCGCATGTTGTCAGACGTGGTGGGGTCGCATTCCATTCACGGTTGGTGCAGTCAATACTCAATACAGTGGACAATAACAATGCAGCTATCGGGCAATCTCGAGTTGAATACCGTTGGAATAGACCGTGTGGAGCGATCGTCTTTCTCCGAATCTTTAGGGGACACCTTGCTTCTTACGGCGTCGATATATTTATTTCATTTTCGACTTACACCCCTTACTGATAAGTGACACTACAAATTGCAGAAAGGTGTGTGAAGGGGGGGGAGTGGGAGTGACACCTCTCCTGCCTTGCGAAACAGTGTGTGTGTGCCACTGCACGTGCTGTGAGCGGGCACGTGGCTAGGCTAGCTCTCGTAGGCCGTGATTACCCTCGATTAGCGCAGACTGACCACGATTATACGCCCCGATAATGACCGTCACTCGGTTGCACGGGAACAACAGCCGACCGGCCGCACAGCACGCCGTAATTACTAATTGCCAATTAGGGCGAGTAATTATTAATTGTCCACATCTATGACTAGATACGCGCTCGAACGGAAGGTGACGGCTAAGCAGGCAGGGGTTCGACGTAACGTGTCAAAACGATCTACAATATTAACTGCTCGTACTGTTATTACTACCCATGTCGATGTGCAAGAGAATGACATAATTTGAACGATGTGCAAATTAGGGATGACTTCGGATCTAATAATTCGGAACCGGATCCTCCCACGCCGGATCCGGTTCAGAACCGGTTCTTGAACATTTTAATTTTGTTTATATCACTTAATATTTATGTGACACTAAGCATAGTGGATTTCCCTTCGTTTGAACTTCGAACTGCGCAGCGTGTCCTTGAAAATACGTGAGTGACACAACCTCTGCAGGGTGGCAACTACCGACTGCAGCATCGCAAGCAAGCCTTCATTAAAGTATTTTGGATGATTGGGTGATACAATAGCGATAAAGGCTTGAATTCGCGGTGTCCCGTGATGACGGGTCACCTGTCTGGCCGGCATCGGCTATTGACAGTCGTAAAAGTATCAGCACAACATCTGAACAACAACATTCTTCTCGGAAAGAATTCGGGGTTCCAGGTATAAATAGTTGAATGGATCCAATGTCTCCGCAAACAAAGGGAACTCGGCCGGCCCCCGTGCGGCCATCTGTGTGTGGTTAAGGGGGGGGGGGGTGTAGATGTGCAGTTACAAACTGCAGCAACGCGTACTGCAGACCGCGGGAGAAATACTTCAAGTTGACAATGATATCGCAATATCCTCGAGGGTTGTGGGGGGGGGGGGGGGGGGTTAGGTACCAGTGACAACGCTGCAGCAACGCATACTGCAGACCATAGCGGAAATATTTTAATATTTTAAGTTGACCACGATATCGCGATATTTTCGATATGACACTAAAAATAGAACCGGTTCCAAAAAATGGAACCGGATTGCAATTGGGAACCGGTTCCGAACCGGTTTCCGGATATCCGAAGTCATCCCTAGTGCAAATGGACGGGACACTTTCAACTAGTGTTACCAGTGCCCACCTACGAATCTGCAGCGAGGTGCGAGTGACGATTAGTGTTTCAAATGCACAAGTAATAAAAAACGCCTTCTACCATATGAACACTGCCATGCAGCCTGTGATCACGCAAGGTCCGTAAATCCCCTTCAAACTCAGGTTTACGACGGACCTTGGTGATCACGTTACAAATAAGGGTTAGAATTAATCACGGCCCTCTAGATCTTCAATGACAACCAATAGCCATGCACAACAGTGTTAAGAGCGAAGGGTACCTCTACGTCAAAAACCGCAGACAATTTTCATTTATTAATTATATCTAAAGATTGTAACTCCGTCCAATGGTCCTAGATCATTTTTGAAAATCATCTATTACCTGTGGGGCACCGCACAAGTGATGCTAGTTGATAGGTAGCATTAGCAGGTTAGTTAGTTGTCCCTTATCGGAGGGGTGAACAGATACGATAGTATTCCCACTAAAACATAACAGAACCAACCATTCGCCATCCAGGCAGCGCAAGTGAGGACGTGGACTACGGTTGTCTGGGAATAGAACGCCTTGTAAACAGTGCAGGACGATCAACAAGCGTGGCCACAGCTGCGATACATTCATTCATCACTTCCAACTCCCAGACACACAACTTCACAACCATCCTGTCATACAGCATCATTCCAAGCCTTTCCCCGTCACGTCCCTCTAAAGATCCCATCCATCTATCTCTCACGTCACACCAATACCCGTCGACCCTTTACCTTCTTCTGTTTCCTCCTCGCGGTCCTCGTCGCACCGGCGTCGTCGGCGTCCCTCGTCACGCTGAGGTCGACGGGTCTCCCCACGACGGCCGGCGTCGGACTGACCGCTCCGTGCGCCGCGACGGTACACTCGACCGCCTCGCCGAACGCCTCATGGAAGGCTCGCATCGTCTCCGGCGGTACCTGCGTGGAAGGTCCGTCGCACATGTTACTGGGGTCGAACGCGGGGGGGAGATTAGAGTCGTAACCCGGCGTGCCCGCGTCGTAGAACTTGTTCCAAAAGTGTTCCTTGCTGGAGCAGTGTCGTCCGATGGTCGTCTTGGAGGTAGTCGCTACCGCCCTACGGCAGAGGCCGCACACCAGCTCGCTGGACCGGCTCACGTAGAAGCGCTCGCCGCGGTACCGCACCGCCCAGTACAACAGGTGGTAGTTGACGACGGAGAAGGTGTCTCCGGGCACCGCGAGGTCGCGACGCGCGAAGAACTCCCCCACGAGGGTCCTACGCGCCGCGTGGGACTGCGTCGAACAGTGGCGCTCACAGAAGGACCGGGGGTAATGTCGCCCCACCGGACGGTTACAATAACCGCACATGAGAGAACCGTCGCCGAACAACACGTAGAAACCGTCAGACTTGAACTGTAACGCGCGGAGGTCGGCGGTTCGCATCTCGACCGCGTGTCCGAAGTAATCGGACATCCCACCTCGATACTGCGACCCCAACTGAGCTATACCCGACTGTGAGAAACACACGCTAGCGCGCGATTCTGTTTTGTCTGGCGGGGTAATACTCGGAAGAAATGAGCGTTATCGCGAGGTGAGACGTGGGGTTACGTAAATACGGCTTGATTGGACACCGCGAGTCAGCCTTTTAGGAACAGAAGCCGCGCTCGGTCCCCGCCCGCCGAGCGGTGGTGGAAACTACGCGAGTACAGATTCTAAACAGATGAACTTTGACACACCACATGTTCCAAGACATTTCCCAACTATTTGAGCTTCACAGTCCAATATTTTGGTAAAGGTGGCAATCGAAACGAATATTTTACTTCGAATATATACGCCACGTGACTGACATCCGTGTCCACACCAGGATTCGAACCTGGTGTGTCGCCAGCCACCACGCCACCACGCCGGGTTGTTTTACCAAATAACCCAGAGATTCAAAGTTATAAAGCATCCAATGAAAAGAGAATTTCGAAATATTTTATTGATTGACAGGTTGTCTTAAAATTCTTTTTATCTGGTGTTGATGTCAGGGAGGTTAACGTTACACGAACGAATAAGTAGGCGTACCCCGAATTCTGTGTCGAACCGGCTGACAGTTATTCATTTGTATTTATTCCTCTAATTTATTTATTCTTTTATTCCCGTGATCTTCAATAAATAATTACGAAAAACGCTACAGAATAGTAAATATATTAACATGTCAAGGGGCAAGACATAGCCAGGCAATCACGTACCGACGGACGTAGGCTACTTTCGAGTAGGACATGTTTAAACTTGACCTCCGTTGATACAGGAGCTCGACAGTGGTGTCAGCTTGCGACGTTTACGTTTGTTGGGCAGGCGTTGTAACTGTGGTACATTATTTTGCGAGATGCTAATTTAACCACCTTCATTGTAGAGACGTCAGTCAAATTGAGTCTGAGACGAAACTTGAGACACGGTAGACACTGGCCAAACTTAGAAGTAGCCTACTGACACTGACACGTGCACGTCTCGGGTCGAACTTAGAAGTACATGACACGTGCACATACCTGACAAGTTGAAATGTGTGAACAAATATAATTGATTTACACGTTATTGTGCATTCTATTACAAGAAATAACAGTTCATTACAATGATGATTACCTTATTCTATCAAACTATCATTCAACTCCAACTAAGGAAACCTCCACCATACTCAGGCATTCAAATCATCTTACATACAGTTTATACACAGCCTCTCTTGTTCACAACAATATGTACACAAACTCACGTCATTTTCAATCCATCTCCATCCATCCGTGTATGTACTGTAATGTAACGGAATGGCGTAACGTTTTCATTGCACGATAAATAAGGTGAACAAATTTGTTTTTATTATCTACCCAGTCAGGTTCACAATAAATTATTTTCAGTTAAATTTGAATTTGAATCCAATCTTAAATTTGATGGAATCCAGTTGAAATCCAATTTCCGCCCTAACTTCCAAAGATACAAAACAACAGCCCAAACCGGGAATAGACCCCAGCGCGTTCATTCATTGGGACATAAACCATTACTTTCTTTGTGTATAATGTTTGTGAAAGAAATCCCAGCCTTCCAAGAAAACGACAAAGAGCGGCTAAAGGTTCGTTGACTCCCTGACCACTACCCTCCCCCCACCCCTTGGGCATCGCAACCCTCGCACGCGAAGAGAAAAGTGTCCTTGGTCTGACAGCCCCCCCCCCACTTCTCACCAAACCAGTGACTCACAGGATGTTTTACGCTACTGTCACGTACTGCAGTTCATCACGAGAACATCACTAATTACGTCAAGCCTTCGTTATGACACGCGTGACAAAAAGGGAAGTAAATGGAAAGCATTTTGCCTACTCTTACAATCTCCTATTGTAATAGTAAAGTTATTTGTAGCAATTAAGCTATTTGGAGGATTTTAAGAGTTTTGATTGGTCGTTGCCATGGAGAAAACAATTGTTATTCGACGAATAAGTAGTTATTGGGACATTGTAAGACTGGACCTTATCTGTTTAGCCTGGCTTCAAATATACGTTATTTAGTTCCGGTGTAACGGAATAGTATTACCACCGGAATACGTTTACTGTAGTAATACTGTGCCGGCCCGACATTACCGAGTAGTTAACGTGTGCTGGTCCCAAATTACTAAAAGCTGATTTGCAGCTGGAACAGTATTACTATGTATGGAATAGTTTTACCTATCTTTAAACACATGGATCGTAATAATACACCGGAACAACAATACTAATGTCAGGTATCCTAGTTATAATGTTATTGATAACGGTATAGGGTGATCGAAAAGAGATCGGCCGTAGTAATCCAGTGATGGCCTTATTACTAAATACGTAGATACAGCTTACTCACTATCGCCTGATTAGGGTACAGGGTGTTCCAAAAGGAAGATTCGTACTGTTCAGGTGCAGGCCTTATATTACTTACAGTTTATAATTAAGGTACCGTAATAAATACATACATACAATTCATTCATATCACCTGATAATGGTATAGGGTGTCCTAAAAGACAAGCTCCGTAGTAATCAGGTATCGGTCTTATATAACTATAAGGTTTAAATTAAGATTTCGTAATTAATACGTACATACACGTAAGTCACATCACCTAATAATAATATAGGGTGTTCCAAAAGACAAGATACGTAGTATTCAGGTACCGGCCTAATATAACTATAAGGTTTAAATTGAGATATCGTAATTAATACGTACATACACTTAGTTCCCATCACCTAATAAGGGTGTCCCAAAAGACAAGATACGTAGTAAACAAGTGCCGGCCTAATATTACTAAAAGGTTTAAATTTAAGATATCGTTATAAATACGTGCAAACACATAATTCACATCACCTAAAAATGGTACAGGGTGTTCCAAAAGAACAAATACGTAGTAATCAAGTGCCAGCCCAATATAACTATAAGGTTTACATTAAGATATAGTAATTAATACGTACATACACGTAAGTCACATCACCTAATAATAATATAGGGTGTTCCAAAAGACAAGATACGTAGTATTCAGGTACCGGCCTAATATTACTATATGGTTGGAATTAAGATATCGTTGTTATCACGTACATACACGTAAGTCACATCACCTAATAATGGTATAGAGTGTTCCAAAAGACAAGATACGTAGTAATCAGTGCCAGGCTAATATTACTATAAGGTTTAAATTAAGATATCGTTGTTATCACGTACATACACGTAAGTCACATCACCTAATAATGGTATAGAGTGTTCCAAAAGACAAGATACGTAGTAATCAGTGCCAGGCTAATATTACTATAAGGTTTAAATTAAGATATCGTTGTTATCACGTACATACACGTAAGTCACATCACCTAATAATGGTATAGGGTGTTCCAAAAGACAAGATACGTAGTATTCAGGTACCGGCCTAATATTACTATAAGGTTGGAATTAAGATATCGTTGTTATCACGTACATACACGTAAGTCACATCACCTAATAATGGTATAGAGTGTTCCAAAAGACAAGATACGTAGTAATCAGTGCCAGGCTAATATTACTATAAGGTTTAAATTAAGATATCGTTGTTATCACGTACATACACGTAAGTCACATCACCTAATAATGGTATAGAGTGTTCCATAAGACAAGATACGTAGTAATCAGTGCCAGGCTAATATTACTATAAGGTTTAAATTAAGATATCGTTGTTATCACGTACATACACGTAAGTCACATCACCTAATAATGGTATAGGGTGTTCCAAAAGACAAGATACGTAGTAATCAGTGCCAGGCTTATATTACTATAAGGTTTAAATTAAGATATCGTTGTTATCACGTACATACACGTAAGTCACATCACCTAATAATGGTATAGAGTGTTCCAAAAGACAAGATACGTAGTAATCAAGTGCCAGCCTAATATTACTATAAGGTTTAAATTAAGATATCGTAATTAATACGTACATACACGTAAGTCACATCACCTAATAATGGTATAGGGTGTTCCAAAAGACAAGATACGTAGTAATCAGTGCCAGGCTAATATTACTATAAGGTTTAAATTAAGATATCGTAATTAATACGTACATACACGTAAGTCACATCACCTAATAATGGTATAGAGTGTTCCAAAAGACAAGATACGTAGTAATCAGTGCCAGCCTAATATTACTATAAGGTTTAAATTAAGATATCGTAATTAATACGTACATACACGTAAGTCACATCACCTTATAATGGTAAAGAGTGTTCCGAAAGACAAGATACGTAGTAATTAAGTGCCAGCCTAATATTACTATAAGGTTTAAATTAAGATATCGTTGTTATCACGTACATACACGTAAGTCACATCACCTAATAATGGTATAGAGTGTTCCAAAAGACAAGATACGTAGTAATCAGTGCCAGGCTAATATTACTATAAGGTTTAAATTAAGATATCGTTGTTATCACGTACATACACGTAAGTCACATCACCTAATAATGGTATAGAGTGTTCCATAAGACAAGATACGTAGTAATCAGTGCCAGGCTAATATTACTATAAGGTTTAAATTAAGATATCGTTGTTATCACGTACATACACGTAAGTCACATCACCTAATAATGGTATAGGGTGTTCCAAAAGACAAGATACGTAGTAATCAGTGCCAGGCTTATATTACTATAAGGTTTAAATTAAGATATCGTTGTTATCACGTACATACACGTAAGTCACATCACCTAATAATGGTATAGAGTGTTCCAAAAGACAAGATACGTAGTAATCAAGTGCCAGCCTAATATTACTATAAGGTTTAAATTAAGATATCGTAATTAATACGTACATACACGTAAGTCACATCACCTAATAATGGTATAGGGTGTTCCAAAAGACAAGATACGTAGTAATCAGTGCCAGGCTAATATTACTATAAGGTTTAAATTAAGATATCGTAATTAATACGTACATACACGTAAGTCACATCACCTAATAATGGTATAGAGTGTTCCAAAAGACAAGATACGTAGTAATCAGTGCCAGCCTAATATTACTATAAGGTTTAAATTAAGATATCGTAATTAATACGTACATACACGTAAGTCACATCACCTTATAATGGTAAAGAGTGTTCCAAAAGACAAGATACGTAGTAATTAAGTGCCAGCCTAATATTACTATAAGGTTTAAATTAAGATATCGTAATTAATACGTACATACACGTAAGTCACATCACCTAATAATGGTATAGAGTGTTCCAAAAGACAAGATACGTAGAAATCAGTGCCAGCCTAATATTACTATAAGGTTTAAATTAAGATATCGTTGTTATCACGTACATACACGTAAGTCACATCACCTAATAATGGTATAGGGTGTTCCAAAAGACAAGATACGTAGTAATCAGTGCCAGGCTAATATTACTATAAGGTTGAAATTAAGATATCGTTGTTATCACGTACATACACGTAAGTCACATCACCTAATAATGGTATAGGGTGTTCCAAAAGACAAGATACGTAGTAATCAGTGCCAGGCTAATATTACTTAAAGGTTGGAATTAAGATATCGTTGTTATCACGTACATACACGTAAGTCACATCACCTAATAATGGTATAGGGTGTTCCAAAAGACAAGATACGTAGTAATCAAGTGCCAGCCTAATATTACTATAAGGTTTAAATTAAGATATCGTAATTAATACGTACATACACGTAAGTCACATCACCTAATAATTGTATAGAGTGTTCCAAAAGACAAGATACGTAGAAATCAGTGCCAGGCTAATATTACTATAAGGTTTAAATTAAGATATCGTTGTTATCACGTACATACACGTAAGTCACATCACCTAATAATGGTATAGGGTGTTCCAAAAGACAAGATACGTAGTAATCAGTGCCAGGCTAATATTACTATAAGGTTGGAATTAAGATATCGTTGTTATCACGTACATACACGTAAGTCACATCACCTAATAATGGTATAGGGTGTTCCAAAAGACAAGATACGTAGTAATCAGTGCCAGGCTAATATTACTATAAGGTTTAAATTAAGATATCGTTGTTATCACGTACATACACGTAAGTCACATCACCTAATAATGGTATAGGGTGTCCTAAAAGACAAGCTCCGTAGTAATCAGGTATCGGTCTTATATAACTATAAGGTTTAAATTAAGATTTCGTAATTAATACGTACATACACGTAAGTCACATCACCTAATAATAATATAGGGTGTTCCAAAAGACAAGATACGTAGTATTCAGGTACCAGCCTAATATAACTATAAGGTTTAAATTGAGATATCGTAATTAATACGTACATACACTTAGTTCACATCACCTAATAAGGGTGTCCCAAAAGACAAGATACGTAGTAAACAAGTGCCGGCCTAATATTACTTAAAGGTTTAAATTTAAGATATCGTTATTAATACGTGCATACACTTAATTCACATCACCTAAAAATGGTACAGGGTGTTCCAAAAGAACAAATACGTAGTAATCAAGTGCCAGCCCAATATTACTATAAGGTTTAAATTAGATTTAGTAATTAATACGTACATACACGTAAGTCACATCACCTAATAATAATATAGGGTGTTCCAAAAGACAAGATACGTAGTTCAGGTACCTGCCTAATATTACTATAAGGTTGGAATTAAGATATCGTAATTAATACGTACATACACGTAAGTCACATCACCTTATAATGGTATAGGGTGTTCCAAAAGACAAGATACGTAGTATTCAGGTACCGGCCTAATATAACTATAAGGTTTAAATTAAGATATCGTAATTAATACGTACATACACGTAAGTCACATCATCTAATAATGGTATAGGGTGTTCCAAAAGACAAGATACGTAGTAATCAGTGCCAGCCTAATATTACTATAAGGTTTAAATTAAGATATCGTTGTAACCACGTACATACACGTAAGTCACATCACCTAATAATGGTATAGAGTGTTCCAAAAGACAAGATACGTAGTAATCAAGTGCCAGCCTAATATTACTATAAGGTTTAAATTAAGATATCGTAATTAATACGTACATACACGTAAGTCACATCACCTAATAATGGTAAAGGGTGTTCCAAAAGACAAGGTACGTAGTATTCAGGTACCGGCCTAATATTACTATAAGGTTGGAATTAAGATATCGTAATTAATAAGTACAAACACTTAGTTCACATCACCTAATAATGGTATAATGTGTTCCAAAAGACAAGATACGTAGTATTCAGGTACCGGCACAATACCACCCTGTACCTTGTCAGGTGACAATGAGTTTAATGCATGTTTTTATTAACAAACTTCTTTAATATCAACACTGTAGTGTTATGGGGCTAGAACCCTATTACTATTGGGCCTTTTGACCACCCTGTACTGTTATCAAGTGATAATGAGTTAAATGTTTGTTTTTGTAAACAAACTTCTTTAATATCGACAGTGTAGTGTAATGGGGCTAGCACCCTATTACTATTTGGCCTTTTGAACCACCCTGTACCTTATCTGGTGATAATGAGTTAAATAATTGTCCTTATAAACAAACTTCTTTAATATCAACACTGTAGTGTTATGGGGCTAGAACCCTATTACTATTTGGCCTTTTGAACCACCCTGTACTGTTATCAGGTGTTAATGTGTTAAATGATTGTCCTTATAAACAAACTTCTTTAATATCGACAGTGTAGTGTAATGGGGCTAGCACCCTATTACTATTTGGCCTTTTGAACCACCCTGTACCTTATCTGGTGATAATGAGTTAAATGATTGTCCTTATAAACAAACTTCTTTAATATCGACAGTGTAGTGTAATGGGGCTAGCACCCTATTACTATTTGGCCTTTTGAACCACCCTGTACCTTATCTGGTGATAATGAGTTAAATGATTGTTCTTTTTAGCACACTTCTTTAATATCAACACTGTAGTATTATGGGGCTAGCACCCTATTACTATTTAGCCTTTTGAACCACCCTGTACCTTATCTGGTGATAATGAGTTAAATGATTGTTCTTATTAACACACTTCTTAAATATCAACACTGTAGTATTATGGGGCTGCCACCCTATTACTATTTGGCCTTTTGAACCACCCTGTACCTTATCTGGTGATAATGAGTTAAATGATTGTCCTTATTAACACACTTCTTTAATATCGACAGTGTAGTGTAATGGGGCTAGCACCCTATTACTATTTGGCCTTTTGAACCACCCTGTACCTTATCTGGTGATAATGAGTTAAATGATTGTCCTTATTAGCACACTTGTTTAATATCAACACTGTAGTATTATGGGGCTGGCACCCTTTTACTATTTGGCCTTTTGAACCACCCTGTACTATTATCAGGTGTTAATGAGTTAAATGTTTGTTTTTGTAAACAAACTTCTTTAATATTAACAGTGTAGTGTAATGGGGCTAGCACCCTATTACTATTTGGCCTTTTGAACCACCCTGTACCTTATCTGGTGATAATGAGTTAAATGATTGTCCTTATTAACACACTTCTTTAATATCAACACTGTAGTATTATGGGGCTGGCACCCTATTACTATTTGGTCTTTTGAACCACCCTGTACTGTTATCAGGTGTTAATGAGTTAAATGTTTGTTTTTGTAAACAAACTTCTTTAATATAAACAGTGTAGTGTAATGGGGCTAGCACCCTATTACTATTTGGCCTTTTGAACCACCCTGTACTGTTATCAGGTGTTAATGAGTTAAATGTTTGTTTTTGTAAACAAACTTCTTTAATATAAACAGTGTAGTGTAATGGGGCTAGCACCCTATTACTATTTGGCCTTTTGAACCACCCTGTACCTTATCTGGTGATAATGAGTTAAATGATTGTCCTTATGAGCACACTTCTTTAATATCAACACTGTAGTATTATAGGGCTGGCACCCTATTACTATTTGGCCTTTTGAACCACCCTGTACTGTTATCAGGTGCATGTTAATGAGTTAAATGTTTGTTTTTGTAAACAAACTTCTTTAATATAAACAGTGTAGTGTAATGGGGCTAGCACCCTATTACTATTTGGCCTTTTGAACCACCCTGTACCTTATCTGGTGATAATGAGTTAAATGATTGTCCTTATTAACACACTTCTTTAATATCAACACTGTAGTATTATGGGGCTGGCACCCTATTACTATTTGGTCTTTTGAACCACCCTGTACTGTTATCAGGTGTTAATGAGTTAAATGTTTGTTTTTGTAAACAAACTTCTTTAATATTAACAGTGTAGTGTAATGGGGCTAGCACCCTATTACTATTTGGCCTTTTGAACCACCCTGTACCTTATCTGGTGATAATGAGTTAAATGATTGTCCTTATTAACACACTTCTTTAATATCAACACTGTAGTATTATGGGGCTGGCACCCTATTACTATTTGGTCTTTTGAACCACCCTGTACTGTTATCAGGTGTTAATGAGTTAAATGTTTGTTTTTGTAAACAAACTTCTTTAATATAAACAGTGTAGTGTAATGGGGCTAGCACCCTATTACTGTTTGGCCTTTTGAACCACCCTGTACTGTTATCAGGTGTTAATGAGTTAAATGTTTGTTTTTGTAAACAAACTTTTTTAATATAAACAGTGTAGTGTAATGGGGCTAGCACCCTATTACTATTTGGCCTTTTGAACCACCCTGTACCTTATCTGGTGATAATGAGTTAAATGATTGTCCTTATTAGCACACTTCTTTAATATCAACACTGTAGTATTATGGGGCTGGCACCCTATTACTATTTGGCCTTTTGAACCACCCTGTACTGTTATCAGGTGTTAATGAGTTAAATGTTTGTTTTTGTAAACAAACTTCTTTAATATAAACAGTGTAGTGTAATGGGGCTAGCACCCTATTACTATTTGGCCTTTTGAACCACCCTGTACCTTATCTGGTGATAATGAGTTAAATGATTGTTCTTATTAACAAACTTCTTTAATATCAACACTGTAGTATTATTGGGCTAGCACCCTATTATTATTTAGCCTTTTGTACCACCCTATACCTTGTCTGGTGATAATAAGTTAAATGATTGTTCTTATTAACATACTTCTTTAATATCAACACTGTAGTATTATGGGGCTAGCACCCTATTACTATTTGGCCTTTTGTACCACCCTGTACCTTATCTGGTGATAATGAGTTAAATGATTGTCCTTATTAACACACTTCTTTAATATCAACACTGTTGTATTATTGGGCTAGCACCATATTATTATTTAGCCTTTTGTACCACCCTATACTTTGTCTGGTGATAATAAGTTAAATGATTGTTATTATTAACATACTTCTTTAATATCAACACTGTAGTATTATGGGGCTAGCACCCTATTACTATTTGGCCTTTTGTACCACCCTGTACCTTGTCTGGTGATAATGAGTTAAATGTATGCTTTTATGAACATTCTTCTTTAATGTCAATACTGTAGTATTACGGGGCTAGCTCCCTATTCCTATTTTCCTTTTAAACCTTCCTGTACCTTATCAGGTGATATTGAGGTAAATTATTGTTTTTATCAATATGCTCCTTTAATATCAGCATTGAAGTATTATGGGGCTAGCTTCCTATTACTTTTTGGTCTTTTTAACCACCCTGTACCATTATCAGGTGATAATAAATTGGATACTTGTTTTTATTAACATACTGTTTAATGTTAATACTATAGTATTATGGGGCTAGCACCCTATTACTATTTTGTTACCTTGCATTTTGGACCACCCTATACTATTACTAAGTGTAGTAATAATATTTCTTCGTTGATCTGTACAATGTTAAAATATAGGTAAAATTATTCCGGTGCTGGTAATATGGTTACAGCAGTTGACTGGAACCGGTTTACTCTTTAGTAAACGTTTGCTGGTCCTGTATTACTAAAGGGTAAAGCTGAGCCTTGGTAAAGATATTCCATGACACCGGATTTGAACAGCCAACAGCACTGACAGTACACATGAGGATGGAGCATGAGCAGATTGAAATGCATACATAGAAGACAAACGGACCACAGATATACACATAAGATGCATCCGTCTGTATAGTACACGATACTGCATTGTAGACAGATACGACAGATATACATACATACATAAATAGCCATATACTAAAGATGCATACTAGATAGTAGATACTACCAGCTACAAGATAGAAATACAGACACTCATAAGAAGAGAACACACTTCCAGACAATCCTAAAACACACACTTGCAGACAATCCTTACTATAGTTTTCAAAACAGAAAACAAAAGCATATCTCAACCCCAAGAAAGTAATCTTTGAATTTTGAAAAACTAAATGCGACCGTGAAATGCTCGCACGTCTGTGTGATAAGATGACGTAATTGCTATTAATATGCTTTTGCTTTCGTACTACATAGAAAACGCACAGCCATTCACTGCCCTAAGGATATCCAATCTATGGATATCCATATCAACAATCGCCAACAATAAAAAACAATGCACACGTCTATGAAATGCAACTTCGCTGGCGTTGTGTGTTTGGATATCCACAGCGCATCACAATGACACAAGAACAGAACCAATGTTCGATGGCCCAACGTATGTGAACTTTGTAACACAACAATAATTACCTTCAAGTAGGTGATGCGACCACAAACACTACAACACACAGAGTCGAACATTTTACCGCAGCCTGCCACGCTTGCACACTGACTGCACTGCCGACAAAACACTACCAGACTCACAGCCTGCTAACTGTGCGTCCACCGCCCGCTGACTGACACTACGGAGTGTTGACCATTGTCACACATCTTACCCCCTCCCCCAGACCCTTCGCTGGTTCCAAGAAATACGACAATTAGCAAATACCCCTCCAAACCATCCCCGGGAATTTCCGTGCAACCTGCATAGTTTACAGCCCCTAATCTGGCTTTGAAAGCGAATGGTTGAAACCCTGTCAATCTCTTTTATTACTTTGCGAAAAAAGTTTACAACATCCGGTGACTTGGGCGGTTCCTCCACTTCGGAGAAAGAAAAGAAATGTGTAAAATTATTGATAACATATGTTGGGGTTTCTACGCCTGGTCCGAGGCCGCTCAAACAAACAGTGGAGGCGTATTTGGGCAGGTACATCGCCGGTACATATATTATTCCCACAATAATTCTCAAATTGGGCATTTATATGTATCGAGTATCGATGTATTGCGTTTTGCTCAAATTATATAAAGTGATATATTATTGGAACTGTCTAATTTTATCCAAATATAACCAAGAATCAATTGTGCTTCCTTTTAGTGAGAAATGTCATAGATAGAAAGTATGGTGTACTGGCCCCGCATCATTCCAAAAACGTGAAATTGGATGATATTTTAAAGAAACGAACACATAAGAATAAATTCTCGCGCTTTTCCAGCTACTTGTATCGAATAAAATGAACAGTTCAACCGGTTCAACACTCTTCCCACGTGGAATACATGTAATGAATGAATAGTATACCTACTGATTCACAAGACTAACTTCTGTCAGTAGGTATTGATCAACGAAAAAACAAATGTATTGTAATTCATATTGATTTGTAATAATGTGGTAATTGAATAAAATTGAATTGAATTGAATTGAATTGAATGCAAGGTCTTACCTTGGGGTCGGTGGACGTCGACGGTCTGGCCTTTTTCCTCGGTGAGGGGGAAACGGGAGATCTTGGTGACTCGGGCCTACTAATGTCTTCCGCAGGCGCCGGCGTGGGCGAGGCGGTAGCCCTGGGCGCCTGCGGTTCTTGTTTCACAACCACCACTGGCGTCACTACCGGCACCGCCACTACAGGTACTATCGGCACAACCGGCACTACGGGCGTCGCGGCGCCGGCTGGCGGGCCCGGCGTGTTGGGCGCCACGACGCCGGGGGGCCCGGGCCCCGACGCCACCGGAAACAACGCGCGCGGCTGAGCCACCGACACCGCCACAGCCTGCTGCGAGGCCGGAGCCACAGTCTGGTTGCCGACGCTCGGCGCCGCGGCGGCCGACGGAGGCCGCACGACGCCGTTCACGTCGGGCACGGGTGTGGGGGTGGGCGCCGCGACGATCGTCGGCTTCACCCCCAACTTGTCCCCCCCGTGCTTCTTGTCCCTGCGGTGCCCACTGGACCCGCGCTTACCCCCACTGTTGGTCGCACCCGCCACCGCACTGGCCACCCCCGCTACCGGATGCTTCACCTCCCCCCCCTCCCCCTCCGTTCAACTCCCCCGACTTGACTATCTCGTGCTTCGCCTCGGACGTCTTCGTCCCCGGCTTGGTCCGTTTTATCTTCATTTTTAAACCCTTATCGACTGTTGCAGAGTGCTCGATGGCCATCTTCTTCGTAGCGGCCGCGTTGCTCGCAGAAGACATCCCGCCGGCCCCAGTGTGTTGCTGGCCGGACGCACCCTCGTTCGTCTTCTCTATGTCAGCATCCAAGTCTATGATCAGATCCCCAATCCCGATGTCCCATTCATTGTCGTCGTACTCAAAGTTGGTGGAGGCTGGTGGGTCCGCCTTCGCCGCCGTCCTGATGTCTGCCACCTTTGCACGGTGGCCGTCGTCTCGGTGGGTGTCTCTCATTGAGGCAGGCGCGGCGTCGGCCATGTCGCCGCCCCGGTGCTCCGGCCGCCGCCCGCCCGACAGAGCATCTTAGCCCCTGCAACAACAACAACAACAACAACACTATGAGGCACTGCCGACGTAAAGTGGGTCCACAGGAGCCTTGTCAATGCTGACGTCATAGATGAGTGAGTCGGAGCCAATCAGCGGGTGACCATTTCAAATACCGACATTTGGTTGGCCAATGTCTCACTCATCTATGACGTCAGCATCCACCACGCCAACCATGTGATTTTACAACAATCCGAGAATACGTGATTTCGTAGCTTGTATATTATATGTCACGTTTCAAAAGTTTACTTTTGAGGTGAAAATTGAAAGCAAGTGTAAACAAATACTGAATAAAGTTCTCAGTGATATTTTCAAGTGTTCCGCTTTACGGTTGGGAACTTAGTTGTGTTTATTCAATTTCAAAAACGTTTACTTCGACTATTTTCTACTAAAATGTCCAACA
Source organism: Isoperla grammatica (assembly GCA_945910005.1). Lineage (NCBI taxonomy): Eukaryota > Metazoa > Arthropoda > Insecta > Plecoptera > Perlodidae > Isoperla > Isoperla grammatica. Next base: position 40,736,364 of record OX246738.1, on the reverse strand, counting down.
TTTCAACAGGTGACAAAGGTAAATAACTTCAAGACATTTTCAGCAAGTACTAATTACTTTACTTGATGCTGATATTTTTTCCGATCGATGGTCCACAATACATGCGAGGAAGTGCTGCTTTCCGTGGCCGCATCATAAACTTATCGGACTCACACTATAACATTAATTTTACTATCTCACTTTTACATGTGTGTTTTCATACAGTAACGTATAAAAATACATTTCCGTGTAATCCTAATCGCAATGTTCGATCTGACACAACATAAACACGTGTTCGTTCGTGACGCGATAGAGATCTGTTGCTATGCAAACACCTTGACAAGAACGACATGTCACACACACGCCATTGTTGTCGGCGTGTTCTTTGGTAATGCGCAGCAACCATGCACAACAATGCGAGATGTAGGCCTAACGTGGACAACAATCCAACATGTGTACATTAGACGATATTGTTACCACGAAATGGTTTTCACTGGATAAAGTTGATGAATTGATTGTGTGTGTAATTGTAAACCACCACACGAAGAGTGAAGGAGATAAGAGAGACAACAATGAATTTGCTAATCGAAAGTAAAGAAACATGCGGTTTTGCCACCTCTAACGCGCACTAAATGAAGACACAAAAAATTAATACCATATCAGGCTACCACGCGGATCGGTTCTAGTCGGTAAAGATATCGATAACGCCTACCGACCAAGCCACCAAACAAACATATTGTTACAACAAAAACCAAAAACGCAGTTTTCGGTCAACCGCTAGATTTGTATTTTGGTGTTATGAAATAAATGTTTACCCAACACGGTCGGATATTGTACGTAATTGTTACAAGCAACTAAATTATAAGGTAGCGCGCTCGGGCCGGCGCCATAAAAGATACGTGACAGCTGACTTGCGTGAGGTGTGGGCTGACGATCATGAATATGGAGATTACGTTGAAAACATACCGGATATCGCTACCCGTCTTGAACAATCACACGCGGAAGCCACGTTAAGAACCCACTTCCTGTTCGAAACTACTACAAACATTTTTCATTGTCACTATACACGGTAGAAACGTTAATTAACTGCAGTAAACGTTAATTAACTGCAGTAAACCTCTGTATGGCCATTTATTTGTTGTCATTAAATTATTTTGAAGAAAATCATTATCCATCTTCCATTTATAAGTAAAGTCACCCACCCATGTAATTATGAAAACAACTGTCTATAATTTCGTTTAGAGAAGTACTATCATAACGGTGAATTCGTATAGTTATAATATGATTATCGATTTTTGTTTTTTCTTTTTTTTATGTGCTTTTTATAGGCTTACACGGAGTTTGGATGGCCATCAAACATCGTGTTTTCACCTATGTGAGCAACGCAAGCACGAGCGTTGTTGTAATCACAGCCCTGCCCGGTTGGCTCCATTGTTTGCACTAGGCTTGTTTACGGTTCATAAACGAGACCATTGTTGCGGCTGACAATGCCCCAGGGCCGGTGTTGCCGTTTCTTTGTACTCCGCTGTCGTCAAGGCAACCCCGCGAGTGTGCATTATGTGTACAGCATTGCGCATACGAAAATCGAACAACCAAAGTGTTCATAATATATAGCACTACGCATACATCAATGACCTAAATCTTATATACCAAATACAAACATGTAGATTGTATTTTGTAACTCATTGGCGACTATTTTCAAAGTAATTGACGCATCAATCACACTGCTGGCACTAGCACAACCCAATGCTGATTTTGAGTTCACATTCAGGTTGCAAAGTTTCGTCTCCTGCAACAATTTAATTCAAAGTTTCAAAGTATTGGTTTGTTAACTTTCGTGTTTCCACAGCTGCTCATACAGAATAGAAGCTATAAACAATTACGCAGCAAAGGGAGCGAGAATGAGAGGGAGAGAGATAGAAAGAGAAAGAGATAGAGAGAATCGTTCAACGATTTTGATTCCTGGCGAATCTCTGTAATCCTTCTACTCGGTGGTTGACGTTTAAATTGAGGTTGTTGGAGTTAGAGGGGGATGGGGAGGGGAAGGGGAGTTAGGAACGTCCAATGTTTCAAATAGCAAAGGAGGTCAAGGAAACGGACGCCTAAAATCGGGAAGCAACAAGGAAGCAACACGCAGCCATTGTTTTCAAAGAATCTAATGAAGATTCCGACCGGTGGGTGGGTGGGTGGAGATGTATCAACTTATAAGGCTGTGTACAGGCGAGGCTGTGTACAGGCGACGTACACAGACTGTTTTACAACTATAGTGCTTCCACACACAAACAATGATCAATCTCGATCGCAGTACGCGATCGTATCTTCCTGTATCGACGGAGATAGTCGAACATTCACGATTCAACGTTTTGTATCCATCCATACGTCCTGTACCCCCCCCCCCCCCCCCCCCCCCCCCCCACCGGAGCCGAACGAGTACACGTGTAAGATCGTGTGGATTCCGGGAAAAGCGACCGCCGATATCATATCAAGAATGCAACAAGTATATGCAAACATCCAATGTAAACAACTGTATTTGACCTTCGACGCGACGTTGCACAAACCGATAAGGATTTACAATGTGCACAAATACGAGACTTGCAAATGTGCACGTTGACTGTTGTTAGTATCGAACAGTGGCGTAATGGCAATGTTATGCTCTGAATCAGTGAGCTAATCTCGTACTGTGAAGTGTGAATGTTCGATAAAGATAAGAAACGTGAGACAACACTGTTAGAAGTTCTAACAGTATAACAGTTAGGTGAATATTGATATTGTTCTAACTTAGAACAGAACCGACGTATTACATTACAAGAATCAAAGACAATAGCTCGGTTTACAGGAGGATCGAGCCCCGGATGGAGTTGAATTTAATTCAATCCAATCCCAATACACTCCTCTGACAAAGATCGGATTCATTCAATGAACTCAAACAAAGAAAAAAAAGAGAAAAAAACAAGTAAACCAAAAATAAAAAACAAAGAAAAGTAGGATTGAATCCCAGACGAATCTCTAGTAAATAGGATGGGACATGGCCGGGATTGAAATCTCTAATCCCGAGACGGGTAACGTAAATTCCCGAAATCGAACACAGGGTTCTGGTATGGGAGTGAACAAGAATGACACATGATCTAATAATATCTCTAGTAACGAGAAATATTGTTAGATCATGAGGTTGACATGTAAGCGAAAGATGGGAATTTAGTTCAATTTATATTTCAACTCAATTACAATCTCAAGCTTGCCATGTAAACGGAGCTATTATGGATTAATTGCATCCCACATAAATGGTGTGCCAAGAGCTTAGGTCTCTCCATACATGTTGTAGATAATACACATTTAGAACTTAAAGTACGAACATTTCTTTTAATTGCACGTTCTTGTATATAAATGTCCAAGAAATGAAATAGGTCTTTTTTCTTTGCGTTGTGACAATACTGAAAACGGCATTGACTAGTTTTATATTTTTTTATACACAAGTAATTGAAGTATACAACTACGTTACATTACGTCCGTGACCCTCTGATATTATTGCATTTCCGGTACCCTCGCATGTTAATAATATGCATTTTTATAAGACATGCCTCCCTCTCAAACAATTTCATGGCTACTATAAATAAACCCCTTATCTGTGAATAAACTCTTATCGGGAGCTATTTGCGTAATACGTGGGCATGTTTAGCAGTAAATAACTCAGGGCAGGTTAATCATCTTATCGGTAATTGCATCACGTGATGTCAGAAGGGAGGGATAAAGATTAGGGGTGGGTATAGAGGGGCTCAATCTGGACGTGAAGCAGGTGGTGTAAAGTTGTGTTAGTGCTTTGCCAATGTTGTTGCTTTACCTTCTTGGAACCCTTCGAGCAAAATAACAAATATAAATTTATTATTTTAATGTCTCTCTACAAGTTCTAAGAACTGTTTTCAGTGGGCATTATTGGGCTGACGACAGAAAAAAAATACAAACAGAAAGTACCGAGAACCAAAACATCGACCTTTTGCATTGAAAGTATGAATCAACCTGTCAGGGGAGCGCGTCACACGGCACACCGATTAACAAAACCAAACTGGTTAAAATATAACAATCTGGGGAAAACCTCAAAACGAATATAAAATAAGCTATAGAAGAGCATTTATATATAAATTCGTAACATATGCTTACCCAAAAACGAATTTCTATGCTACAAGGACATCGTGAAGCATGGATGACATCTAAGAATCGATTTCAATTATGAACAATACAATCGCCGCAATTTGTGTTCAGCAGTGTAAGAGACCCATCAACAACCCTAATTAAAAGCATACGTAATCATTATAAAGGAATTAATCCCAAGAACACTCGAGTATTGTCGTCGTATTAATGAATTTAAAAGCTACCTGCGCTATAAAACAAATTAATTTACCTTATGAATAGATTTGTTGTAATTTTTGTAATCGATGTCAACCCTGTAGTCACCGTGACCGAAAATGAGCACGCACTACCCACGACGCACACCGCGAGGGGGGGGGGGGGGGGGTCAATATTTTGACAGGGGCCCGCGGCGCACGTGCCAACCCACCGACCTAACCTCACCGCCGCCTGAGCGTGTCTGCCATTGAAGTCACGAACACGTAATTACTACCCGCGTGCAATGATTAAAACAAAACAAAAAACCGGCATAAATAATATTACCGCGAAGAGAGACAGAGCCGAATAATAAATGTGCAATGCATTCGGAATTAAATTTTGTTTAGCTACGTGGGCAATTAGTCTGTCACGGTGGATCCATCCATTATATTATATTATAGTAACCTTCTGCGTCATTCTATTTAATCGCTTAATTCAGTTGCCTCAGTCAGTCTGCCTACCTGGCGAGTCGTAATTCAATTCATTATGTGCACTAATGTATGATAATGAGGATCGGCTCACGTTTTACTGGCTCCTCTCCTCTCGTATATTGAGGCAACCCATACCCGACGGTGTGCGGGCAACGTTTGTGTTATAGGTGGGTTTATTCTTATAGACTGAGCGTAAAGGACCAGCGTTTCAAAAGGGCGAGCGAGCCTTACATGAGAAATTTTTAGTAAGTTGTAAAAATTAAAATATAATAATTGTGTTTTTGCGGTCTAACCACACAGTAAATGGAACTGATCATCACTGGGGATCATTTTACACGATATTTAGTGTATCTCTACGATGTAGACAATACACAGGAGTTGTACGTTGTTAGAATATCATAGTAGAGAAAAGATTTTGTCACAAGGCGATAACAGAAGACAACTTTATAAAAAGAAAAATTGGATGTAAGATATAGCTCGTTTGCAGCATGACGTTGCATGAAGAAAATTTACGTTATATGTATGGTTAGGAGATTAACATTGTAGGGATAATACGTGCGCCCCATCCACACCCACAATTTCCAATAATACATACCAGAACTGTGTGTATATTTCACCCTAAAGTAGAGAACCGTGTTGAAACAACCGCAACCACTAATTATTGTTGCTGTTCTCTTGGTCCCATCTGTACAGAATGCGACACGGATGCCGGGGGCGTGTATTTTTAATATGTAGCGACTTCTCGCGCGACTGTTGTACCTTCAATCGCGACCGCACGTGTCTTTTACAACAGCTTACTTGAGCAATCTTTGGTGTTATTTCATTGTTTTTGTTCTTGCCAATAAGCTAAACAATACACAATCTAAACAACACAATCTAAATAAGCTAAACAACACACAATCTTCAATTATCGATAGAGATGGCTCAGTGGTAAGACGCGAGACTCTAATTCGGGAGGTCGTCAGTTCGATTCTGGGCACCGGCAGTCCTGACTGAAGGTTTTTTCCGAGGCTTTCCTCAGTCGTAAAAGCGAATGATGGGACTGAGTCATACTATCAGCCCTCGGACATTCCTTCCCAACTATCCAAACACCCTAATAACCTAGTTAGGCACATCAGGTAAAGCTGGTGTGCACCCTATAACGGGTATTCCTACGAAAAAAATAATCTTCAATCTGCAGTCTGGACCAATAAAATATACATTTACGTATCCCACCTAAATAGGCTATGATCAGACGATATTTTCTGACTCAATAATGACAATTTACTGTGAGGTAGCTATCAAGGCCCAATCAAAATGTCAGGATCAACCGAATGACAAATTTTCGTAATTAAAAATTCAACGTTACGCGAATATTTTTCCGTTATAAACATAATTTTTTCACAATTAATAATCACCATCTCTGGCAATGATTGATTGATTGATTGACTAATGATGGTGGTCGCTTGTGTTGGTTGACATATGCACAGATGTATCATGCGGGTACCGTATTCTGCACACGTAGCTGTAGACAGATGTGTGAAACGAGACGACGCGGCCCCTATAAGAGAACCCAGTGTCGCAAGCTTGCTTTGCGATCGATGTAAAGTGCTGTCGTAACTTGAAACTATACAAAGGGTTGAACAAAAAACAACAACAACAAAGACATTTCCAACTTGGGAATTTATTTAATTAGCGAATTAATGAAGAGAGATAATTTATTTTGCAAGACAAAATCGACAAAGTTAAATTAATTTTGCTTGTACAATGTAATAAGTCTTTACCACTTACTTGATGAAGGTAGAACTGTAAGCCGTGTAAACTTAGAATAGTTTTGCAACTTTGCATCGCTGTGCACCGTGTCGAGTAGAAAGCTAATTTAACTTAGGAAAACAAGTCGAAACACGGGCATTTCGTGACTGATAGTCGAAACCTTGAGCAAATATCTCTTACAGAACGGGCACACAATATATTGTGTGTATCGCATCAATGATTGATTGGCTTTTGAAACCCACACTGTCACATAGATGTAACTTTTCACATAACGACAATAGTGATTTTCATAGAAAAATAATGTGCTGCACAAATCAGTATTTTTCTGTATTGTTCAATGAAGTTTTATTGATCACAGGATAGTTGATAACCACTGTTTACATTGTTGTTTTATAAAATTTGGTGCAGTGCAGCATTTATGATAGGGTGTTAAGAAAAACTATTTTAAAAATAGGTGTAGACAATGTGTTAATATTACATACATAGTGTATTAGTAGTATTCCCAAATTATATAATTCCAAAGGCCAAATATAGTAAAAAATTTAGACGTTCATAAGCTATTTTTTCTTGAGTAAATCCATGGAGAAAATAGGCAGTTCCCTACTTTGATTCACTGAGGCTAACCCACCCCCACCAATAAAAAGCAAGGGGAGCAACGCAGAAAGAGAGAGAGAGAGAGAGACAGATAAATCACATCAGATCATCGGCTTGATTAGCATCGGGACCCAAATATGAGACGCAAAGTCCAAATACCATCATCATCCATCAGTCTATCGCATTACACAAACATCGCTGTCAATATTATGTAAAACCAAGTTTTTTATAAACAACTAAAATGATATTCCTGCCTCGGTAAACAAACCGACAAATATGGCGACCACACGACCTGATTTGCATTCGAGTTCCAATTGGATTGGATCGTCCGTCCTCGCTATACATGAATAACTACTTTCCGACCGCGCGAAATATGGAACGTGCATCGCCAAACAGCCACTCAATATTCATTAGATGGGCAGCCGAGCATCGGCATATTCGTTCGTTCGTCGTGCCCATCAATATTAATGCGACGTTGGCACTAATTCGGTTGTCGTATTTCTTTTGTGTCGGCTGGGCACACCTAGACACTGATCCGATTCTGTGAGCAACATGCAGTATTCAAAACACGAACACAGAAAAGAACAGAGCTATCAAGAGTTGCACTCTAACCATACAAATGCGAATGACAACACAAAATGCGAAATGAGATAGTCAGTGGCGTAAGCAGAAACTCAAAATTGTGGGTGGGTGGAAAGGGGGACGGGGGGGGGGGGGTTCGACAAGTAATCGACAAACAGCACATGTACAAGTTAAAAGCTTTACCCGGTTAATCGGTAGTAAATCTTACCCCGGGGTTGTAACTTTTAAAATCTTTTCGTGCCCCGTTTACATAATAAACATATCTAAAAATAGAAGTTAATAACAAAAAACATTCCTAATCACATTGTTTGATAAAACTAAATTAAACCAACGTGATATTGGGACGGCTGTTGGGTGATTGATTTCTGATAACATGTCGCATTCTTTATTGAGCTTTGCGTTGGTCGTTTACAAAGTGATGGCATTCAGATCGGCTAAAACAATATAATAGCAGAAAGCCAGAAACCTTAATTCTAAAAATAGCTTTTGACAACTGTGGCGCTGCCGACTTCATCGCCTTTTCTTTGTAGTCTTTGACAATATCTCATAAAAATGTTTTTATTTGAAGTTACTATCGGGAAACGAACAAAAAAACGTTAAATTCTTGTGCATGAGCGCACTGCAGGGAGCTACGAGTGGAAGTGAAGCGAAGCGAGAAAAGAAAAGACTGCACCCTTGCTTCGAGGGTTGAATAGCCACCCCTTTATCCCTGGGGGTGAACAACTCGACTCCCCCATCACGTCTGGGTTAGCGGGGTGAATAGACTCGATAAGTGTGTGTGACGCGGCAGACAAAACGAGTTATCAAGGTGAGGTTGTCTTGAAGGATATCATAGACAGGTGGGCATACGTCCAACATCTGTCATAACTCGCTGGTGGATGCTGCAGCCTCTCATACAACAACACAAGGTGAACAGCTCAACAGCACGTTTTTTTGTCATGCAATACAAGTCTTGGTGCCAAACATGTATGTTTGTTTACTTTCAACGGGCAGTTCATTCTTGCAATGTAGCGTTTGGTCGAAGTTCAACTGTTCCACAACCACGACATAGGTTTGCTTACTGAAAAACTACAAAACTCTCTTGCCCACTCTTTTTGTGGTTGGTATACAAATAATTTACACGAAATTTATAAAAATTTACTTATACGTGTTAAAAAAAACTTTTATTTCATTGTAGGCAAACATTTTGGTATTTAGTAGCCATGTATGATGATAATAAAGAAGATATCTTGTCTACCTTCCATTTTTATAATGTCAGCGAATACATCTACAACTACTATAATTGTTTCAAAGTAGTAAAGAGATATAATAATTAGTGATAATTCATTGTATTTATATATTAGTTCTAAAATGCACATGTTTCGGCAGTCGGTAATTTAGTGTGAATCCTTCATTTACAAATATTATGCAACATTTCATGCTAGTGGTATTGCTTCTGGGGGTCTACTAGTAGTCTCTAACTTTGTATTACATATCCTGCAATGAATTCGCCTTTTCGTTCACTACAACTACAGATAACAAATTAACTACGTAGTTAATTTGTTATCTGTGCTACAACATTACTTTCTACGTAACACGTTTTAATTCGGGCACTTTTCGTTAGAGATTTACTTGGTTTGAGTTTGACGCTCCCCTGCTGCTCCCCTCCATCGCTGTGACCACCCCTTACCCCCGTGACAACCCGACTATCATATCATATTTATTCATTTCATATAATATTATTTACAATCAGTCATATTTGTTGTGCTTGGCGGTGGTCACCACACTACTAGCTTTTAAAGTACATCAAACTTAAAATATCTGCACTCTAGGACATAAAATACTGAAGAGCGACAGCGCCACCGGACCCCGGCACGTGTGTGTCCACTCACGGCCGGTCGAGCAACGCCCATAAAGGACATGATAATTATAATCGCTAATGACCATTGGGCGTAACGGCTCGTTTAGCATATCCATCCACCAGACGATGCTGACAACCAGGGCCGGATTAAGACATTTGGCGCCCATAGGCTAAAACGTAGATACGCCGCCGCCCCCCCCCCCCCCCCTTAATTCAACATGCTAAGAAAACATATGCACGCATTTTAGGTAAAAAAAAGTAGGCAACTAATACATTGCTACTCATCAAATTGTATAATTTCACCGGCCCCAGTCTCGCCCGTTGAAAAGTTAAGAGTTACACGCTTCGGCCCTCAGCGCATTTCGGCGCCGATTGGAAAGGGGGGGGGGCGCTTTGGCGCCCCCTAAAATTTCGACGCCCTAGGCTCTAGCCTAGTTAGCCTATGCCTTAATACAGCCCTGCTGACAACACAAGAATGGAAACCAAGTGAGCAGCTGCACCACATACACAAACACAAACACAGCGACACAAGATCGGTTTCAACCTTCGTAGGTTGTGAAACAGAATTATACGAGATCGAGATAACTTAAAACGACTGTCCGATCTGATCAAAGCAACCTTTAATTTAAAACGCAACCGGTTTGATGGCCAAGACTAACGAGCGAGAGTGCAATGCGTGCATGACGAAGAAGATGTGGTTGGAGCCGGATCCGGTTACGGTGGCACGAGGGGATCGCGCGATACCGTTGGGCTCGTCCGAGGGGTTCTGTGATTGCAGTCATTCGCAGGGACGTAAGACAGGGTGTTTCAAGACCCCATTTGTCAGTGATATTTGCAGCCGTAATGCCTAAAAAATGCTCACGAACGGTGAAGTTGAAGAAGGTAAAATCACTAAAATGCCAATGCTAAATAGGGACAAAATGTCAACGAAAATACATAGTACGAATATTTTATGCAAAGGTATCGAAAACACAATGAAATATTGGGCCATAGAAATAACTTGCTCAAGAACAATTTACCGCTTACTATAAACCAACTTTGAACAGATCATCCAGTGATGATCTGTGTATCTGTAACCAATGGGAGTAATCCGGAATACCACAACTCGGGATTGCGGGTGAAATCAATTTAATCGGAACCTCGCGAATTACATAACTGAATCAGATTTATCAGTGCACACTCCAACACCCCCCCCCCTTCCCCTGCACCACGCTCGAAACATTTCCTATTCACAGCTCAATTGGTTCTGGTTTTGCAACGCGATATATCCATAACAAGCTGTGCTTCACAACAATCTCCAGTATTTTAAAACATTCTTTAAGAATTTATTCAAATTCAATTTCTTGTTTCTTTTTTCCTATCCCACAATTTATAACGACCATGCAGAACGGTGTACAGCTATGTTGAAAACGTTGTACCGGACACGAAAGTGGGCATGATTCTCAAAGTCAAGTACTTTGTCTTTAACAAAACAATATTGTATTTTGATACAATACATTCTGAATGTTCGAACTGACGACATCCTTCGTTGAAGCACTGTTGTTGTGTACAAGTTAGTTAGTAGTTCATTTTGGATGGTCCATATCAGTTTCATTCGATTGTGTTTTCTATTTACAAGTTTACAATCTCAGCACATGAGAGAGTGAAATCGCATTATTACCGGAACATGTTGAGAGAATTAGTTTAGTACCAACAATAAATGAGGATCACGAATACGTTACTTTACGTTACACCCATTGTACAATTTGCAACTCTCTGCGTGTGCTTGAAGTTGGACCACTTTGTACCAAATCTCAAAAGACTGTTTTCCCCATTATAATACGTCATTCTAACCGACTTTGTGGGGAAATGCGAAACGCCCCCATTTAGTGTTTAATAAAGCAGCAAGGCTTGCTCGGTCTGTTTCCAGGGTACGTAATTCATGCGCATATTCAACGGAAGGAATATAAATCCACCCCTAACAATGCGCAGATTTCCATGCATTTTTATCAAGTAATACCCACCCCCTCACCCTACCTACCCTCCCACCCCGGGGAAACGGAACTAAATTAAATTAGTTTTCGCTGCGTAACTAAATAGCTCGCCCAATCAAACAAAAGCTGTCGTAACCGTAACGCCACCTGGCCGCTGTACTGTGCTGCAGTCTGGTGGCGAGCTAAGCGGTTATATCGCCGAGATAATTAAATGAGCCCCGTTGTTCTATGCGGCCACCCCAGAGGGAGGGACAAAACCAAGGTTTGTCTTCATTAGTTTCATAGTTGCGGCAAACGTTACTAGATGATAATTACCGAACTATTGTAGCAAAACGGTAAATTCTAGAACAGAGCGGGGGTTTAACAACTAAAAAGAAAACACTAGGAAATGCAGTTTTTTTTAACTCGGAGCTATAAAACGAATAGTTAACGACCAAAAATAAAAAAAAATAGACGGAATCATAAAACATAATGTCCAAAAGAAAATATAAAGTTTTTTTTTTACAAAACAAAGTACCGGTAACTAAACAAGGAAATTGAAAAATCAAACTGAGATTGAAAAAGAACGTTTCTGAAATGAGAATACGTATACGTACAGAGAGCCGACTTCGCTTATTGCATTGCATTAATTATAAACTGTTTTGCATTAAAATGTGTTTAAAATGTTTACGATTGTCAATGAATATTCTATTGAGTAGTATACTCTTGTGAATCATTAATTCTACATCGATATGTATAGCTTTATAGCTGTAATATACATGTGCATAATATGTGTGCATTCACTCCGAGCGAGATTCAAGGTGACAGGAGATCCTTCGGAAATACATGTTGGTTATGTTCTTGCCAATAGAACTACACCGGAATTTATTACAAAAGAAAACCGTAACTACTCGTATTCAATATTCACATCATTAACTTGAAACAATACAAGCTATAATGTCAACAACAAACATTAACTTTACGAGCTACGTTTTATGGCAGCATTCAAGTATCAATACCAGCGATCAGGAATATTATTAACATAAAATAAATATCGCTCGCTGCTGCTTGGAGGCGTTTAGTTTGTTGGCAATGATAATCACGACACTGTCGACAATGACCTCGGTAAAATACAATATGCATCATGATCGAGAAGAACTGAATGCATCAGGTGGGAGCCGAGCAATTGCCAGTTGTGGTTGTGGCAACGATTTTTTTTTTTCAATTGCGCCAACTTTTATACGTGTGCAAAAACGTATTGGTTAAACGAAGTTGTGGTGAGTTGAGAAAAACTATATTCCCATTGTGCAAACATGCATATACCTTACAAAGTCTCGTAAGAGCTTTTTAAATATTATTGACGCAACGGTAAAAAAATAATTCCAATCGAGCCAACATAATTTAAATATTATCGGAGTGCTGACGAAACCATTCAGTCATTAAACCTTGCGGCTATACACCTTCTGTTGGCACAATGGGAATATAGTACTTATAAATGCGCCAACACGTCATGAGTAACGTTACCTTTTTTATACAGGTATAAAAGTTGGCATAATTTAACAAAAAAATGTAATACTAAATGAAGTCAGTGACACTTCTCGACCTTGAGGCTTTTAACACCGCACGAGACCACCACAGGTATGTCATTATTAATTATTAGTCAGTATTACATTCTAATATCTGTCACATACTTCTAATGACATGTTATTTTCACAGCATTACTGCCGACATTGCTGGTAATGTCTGGTGTGTTTCCTGTATTGCAAGCCAGGAAATGTATGTTTTACGATTGCTGCTGTAGTGTCGAGCTGTGTGGCAAAACATCGGAGTGTGCAACGAACTGGTACAAACCAGAGCACATATCAGACAGACCACGTGCAGAATAATCACACACAAGTAAACTACTCTGTACAGATTGCATACACGAAGTATAAACTAGAACGAAGTACTGACAGCAGTGCACCCTGACCTTGATTAAAAGAGTATTTACAAACAGATACTACTGATCAAACCTTGATTAGTTAGTAATTTAGAGAGTACCAAAAAAACAATAAGTAGGCCATATTCCATTAACCCGGACAAATAGTCAAACGAGGCATTTTCGAAGGTAGATCCCTTTGGAAAAAAGATATCCTATGAGAAATACATGGCAACTTATTCCGCTGCCAGACCTTGGATAGTTTCTGTCATAAACCTATTTGCGTTCTATGACATACTAGTGGGTGTTTAAAAGGCAATAAATAAACAACTATTTTATATTTCATTTGTATATGTATTTTAACTACCCTGATAATGTATGCTGTAACAAGACATAAAAAATGATAACAGCCACAGAGAACAGCTGTTGTGCAAACATGCAAGTGAATAAAACCCAGTGATGTGGTGTAAAGCTAAACCGCGTGTGAAACATCCATAAGACGAAGACGGTCGGTCTGTCTTCATGGCTGGCTGCACTTGAAGCTTTGCCGCTTACGAAAGTGAAGTGGTTGGAAGAGAAGAGAGAGAAAGGACGCGTTGTGCGGGCGTGAAGACTGAAGCGCGACGCCGCCTCCAATCGTTTATTTATAAACTCCAACAAGTTATTAAGCGAGCGTATCCATTCTACTTTAATGCCACTTATTTTGTTATTATTTTTGTGTTGTGTCTCGCGGTAGCGGTCGAATGAATGAATGGTGGCACCGATTAAGTTCAAATTTGGACCATCGACAAGCTTCGATGTGGACTGAACGCAATTAGATTCATTGTAGTTAAATTTTTTTTTTTTTTTTTTACAAAATCGCAGCAAAATGTGAATTAGCCATATCATTTAAATTGTCTTCCCATCACAAATACGTAAAATTTTTCACGAAGGTTGGATAAAACACAGTGCTATTATATTGTCGGCAGCTTTAAAAGTATTGTTTTAAAAAAATATTCTTCTAGTCGTTGTAATAATATTGATTGTCTCTCGAATGACGCCCTACTAAGACCAGGGCTCGAGTCCCGGCTGACGGCGTGGTCGTTGCTACAGACTGTGACGTCACGCAGCCACGCGAACCACGGGCGAGGGTTTTATCGCCCGACTAACAAACTTGTTGATGACGATAAAAACAGATCCGAGGCTGGAACATTTGAATAATGTTATGCAGAGGCTTGGAATTATGTATTTATTAGACAGCCGACCCGTGGCCCCTCGTGATCCGACACGGTATCGTGGCGACACGTGGTGCACGCCTGGCGAAACAACCATCTGAGCTGAGAGTCCAAACTACGCTCACTCAGCCACTCACTGTCCCCATTCATACAGGAATAGAGATAAAGAATTATTTTATCATGATTACAAATTCGAACTACAAACCGGGGTTGAGTTAGATTTAGGATCCGTTCACTGTTCAATCTTCATATGAACGCTTCCCGACGGGGATCAGATTCGCTCAATCCATCTCGGCAAAGTCGAAAGTAGTTTTGTAAATGACACCTCTAGTAGCTCCGCTCCACAATGTCTCGAGCATGCGTGAGTGCGTAGTTGTACCCGTGAGCGTTGTAAACCGTCCTTGCACGCATCACGCCTCAGAACGACCAGCATCCTATAAACAGGCCACGCGATGGATCGCTTGGTTTGCCACGTACATTAATTGCCAATTAGGAACATTATAACATGTTTTTTTGCTACAAAATTATCCATCTTGGATATCAATATGGAAGATGAAAGTTGTACAATCTCTCCTCTGCACAAACAACATGAAAATGAATGGTATAGTTTATGGAATTAATAATATTGTAATTGTAATAAAAACAAAGCTCATCGGCCACTTCTAGAGGCTCGTTTCACGTTGCAAAGGTGTGATAATTGAGGACGTGACAGTGTTACCGTAAATGAAAACTCGTTCAGTAATATCTACCTTCTATGGTAGGATATTACGAATATTTTGAAAATAGCTAATTATCTTATCGTGCTTGTATTGTTTAAGCGCTCTTATATACCAACGTTATGTGTAGGCCCCAGAGTTGAGTAGTAACTTTTTGAAAGTAACGCGTTACTTGTAACGCGTTACTTTTTCGGTAACTTTTAGGCTAACTAGTTACTTTTTCCTCGACAGTAACTTTTAACGTTGAAAGTTAATATTGATAAGGAACTTTTTTAAAAAAATGAAAAGTTACTTTTGAAACAGCCTATGGTTTTTTAAATGTACCAACAGCAAAACACTCGTATTGCGGCTGTTTCAGGTCAAAAATCAACGCCCCCCCCCCCCCCCCCATTCCTAGAATTCATACATAACTGTATCCTTTGGAAACCATTCCAGCAGGTTGAGTGGGAACTGAGTGACAACCAATAAACATAAGTGGATGTTATTTCTTTTTGTGAGCAACACTGCTTTGCTAGGACCTCACACTATTATCGAAGGTGGCCGGCAGACGTTATAGTTCGTAGTAGTATTTGGGAAATGGATTAGTGGATGTATTATTGTAATAAACGTAGCATGCTGAATGTTCGATGGCCGTGAAAACTTTAACGCGGTTAGGAGGTCCATCCATACCTTCGGCTCTTTTGTTGACATGTCCAATTTTGACTTCCTATTCACTGTTAGTCTTTACAAAACTCAGGCTGCTGTTCTAATGAATTCCGACATACTCCGCCCGGCGCCCGCCAGCAAGGATTAGCGGGTTGAATGAAACTTGAAAGCAATATTATCAAAATTTCCCATCAAAATTTCCTAAAAGTAACTTTTAAAGTAACTTTTAAAGTAACTTTTAATTTTCAAAGTAACTTTTAGTTACTTTTTACAACAAGGAACTTTTAACGTTTAAAAGTTACTTTTAAAGGCAAGTAACTTAACTTTTTTAAAGTTCCTTTTTAAAAGTAACTTACGCAACTCTGGTAGGCCCTATGTATGCATTGAATGTTTATGAAAAGCTCAGCCAATGTACTAAATAATCAAGCTATAAGCCTCCATCTGAACTAAAGCACTTTTTTTAAATCAAAATACCTAACATCAACATAAAAATTGGAGTCCATAAAACGGAATAATTTATTTTCGGGGTTTAACCGGAATATTTGAGCGAATCTCCCTGTTATCAGAGTACACGTCATGCACACATTTCTTCTTCACTTCTCTGAAGTATGAAACGAAGTATGAAGTAAGTACTACTCTTCACTGTTCCATCGTGTCTCAAAACATGTCCAACTATATAAACGCCCCCCCCCTTTCCCCCCTCTACCGTTTAATTATAAAACAAAACTTTTCCACAACTTTCTACTTGTTTATTGTTTGCTCTTTCACGAACGAACGAACAAACGAACTGAGAATACAAAACACAATGGGCGTCCGCACGTCAATGTGACATAATCGCAACCGCGGTCTACATTTCGTGCGTGCATGCGTAGCAATAACGCTGACAAACGAGCGGGGCACACGCACGCACGCACGCACGCACGCACGCACGCACAAAAACATCCCCGCATCTGCTGTCCGCTGGATGGAATCGATCGCACGTTACGCACGTGATCATCTCTACGCATTACTCCCGGACTATACGCGCAATTATCTGCAGGCTGCCAGCTGAGAGTCTGGCTTAGTGAATGGTATAGGTAGGGGGGAAATGCTGCCCATTAGTTACATGACAATGCACTGTGTTTTATAAAGAACTTTGATGAGTCAAGAGTTCAGCAGAGTTTCTACCGTATGTAAAAAAGGTGTCTAAAAAAAACTGTCAAATCAATCGGGAGTTATTGGTGTAATTATCCGTAGGCCCCTCCCCCAACCCAACCTCCCAGCGTCATTAATACTTAATAGTATTTTTAGGGCACATTTTTTGTTTTTAATCGATAATTTTCAATCAGTAGCAGAGTAAAGACAACACCGTGGGCGGGGCCGGTGAGGGGCGGAGGGGGGGGGGGGTCAGCCCACATGTCACGTGCCCACGGTAGGCGCAACGAGTTCCACACAGAACAATGCACCTCGCCCCATATTAGTTTATCGTTTATCAGCCAGGAGCATCACTTATGCGCGCACCATAACATTAGCATCAGATGTTGCCGGACACACCCCGCCTACTTTACCCACTCGGTCATTATCACAACCATTAGGACCGCGTTCTTATGGCGGCTCTGATAGTCCCAATATCGGTATTGTATTGATTCATAGACACTGATCGAATTACATTTTCCCTAGTGGTATAAATTCTGGTTAGATTTTCACCACTGTAAACGAAATCAAAATATAATTTTTAGGGAATCTGCCAGAGGCAAATTCCTCTTTTCTATCTCCTCCAATTCCCAAACCGACGAACAAAATAGTTCAAGCTTCTTATGGAGGTAAACAGCAGATTTCTTGTTGTCCACACATCTTCAATCTTGGGAAGGATACAAATAAAGAACTTTTTATTAGTTTGTATTAAATCCACAATTACATGTATTATAGGGGAGGAGACGGTAGAATTAATGTTTGAATGGTTGGTGTAACGTGTAGTGTAACCAATAGAATGTATGTTGAGGAGGGTATCCCCCCCCCACCAATCCCCGCATGCCTCTCAAATAAGACCGCTGATTACTGAAAAGCACTTATAAACCAACACTTTCAAGTATACAAAGTACACACACTACAAAAACAAACATGGAAGCTAATTTAAACCCAATTTCGTAAATCCACGTTGGCGTGTTGATTAGAAAGGGCTGGTGATTTTACGTACACACAAGTCACGCTCCCGCTTCAAGTGGAGTGGCATTGTCGCGATTGTTTGCAAGACTCGCCTGCCACTCGGTCGAAACAAAGCCGCGCGAAGTTGGCAACGCGCCACGACTGTCTGCGAGCGAGCGCGTCAATTGTTGGCGCACTCGCAGATAAATAACACCATTCGCTGCGGCCGCGGGAGCACATTAGATAGGACGACCAGGCAATCCCACTCACCAATGTCATCACACACATTCTCTGTATTCGTTACACAACAACAAATAAACTAGGGAGCATATATCAATCAAGATTACTACAGAAACCTTCTTTACCAACATCTCTTCGGGCTAGTTAGAGATCGTTGAGTGAGTAATATAGGGTAGAGTCGCAACGCAATCGTCAATTTGTTCACCGCCTTATGCTGCCCAACATACTTTAGTCGGTTAGTAGGAGTTCGCCAAGCGACGCGATGACGGAGTTTTCGGCTGTCTTCGTATATCTTCGGTGAAGTAGTAGCCGACCAATCAGGCTCCGTCATCGCGTCGCTTGGCGAACTTCTACTACCCGACTAAAGTATTTTGGGCAGTAAAAGGCGGTAGACAAACTGCCGATGGCGTGGGTCCCTATATTACTCACTCAACCGTGAGATATCGTATTAAATATGTCCGCTGCTATTTCTGTAGCCAATTAAAACTTTCAAATACTAATACTTATCCTAGGAGGAGATGACATTAAAATAAACTTGGCATACATTATTGGCTTCGTTAAACGCGCTCTTACCTTAGGGCAGGTTTATTCAAAGTTTATAAAAAATGTGTTCTTATTGTATGATGTACGCGAGTCCTTGGCCAAAGGGAGGGAAGAAGGGGGGGGGGGGTGAATGGAGGGGAAGGTCTCTTTGTCTCACCAGCACTCAGCAGTCACCCGGGACCCATTAGAAAGAATGTGAAGGTACCGAAAACGCAAGGGCCACTGATGTAACTTTGATCTACACATTACCGTTTACTGAACTACCCTTCCATCAATCGTTGGTCTTGTCGATGATGAATTAATGTTTTCACGGCGTTATGAACAGAGAGTGGTTAATTAGACACTAATTACTACACAAAGTTAAATCCGTCTATGGGGGATTGGAAAATCTGGGTTTGATTTCCAATCGGCGCAAATGTGTAAATTACAACTACTATCTCTCAATGAAACAATGTTGTGTACATGCTTCACAAAGAAAATGGCCCGTTACTGCAACAAGGCCACTCGAACGCAATCAGTGAGTGTATTTAAACGTCATTGTGCCTATTAGCAACTCGCAAACTCAATAACGTGACGTTCGTAGTTCTACTAACGTGATTGTGGGAATAACACACATGTTTGCAATCGGCAAGTCACGTCAGGAGATATGGATACATTTTTGAAATAGCGCGGACAATAGATTGGCAAATACAATACCGCTCACAGCAGTGCAGTGCAAATACATATAGTGACTTTCATACATCTCTACCGGGTTATGCATTGCAACCACGTACGGCCACTCTATTGAAGGACTCGTTCTGGTTACTGGTTAGTCAGTTTGATTGACGATCCATTTTAATACGGAGTATTCATGTGACGTCACAACCGCCTTAATGGAGACGCCAAAGATGGAAGTTTTAATACAAATCTTACAAAGTGTACGAAAATGAATATTTGTGCTATTGTAAACCACAAACGTATTAGTATAACAGCAAACTAATGTTGGAATGGAAGAGACAAGAACGTCAACCGAAACGATGAATTACCGGTCGAAAGTAAACAAACGCCGTTTAGGCACAACAATATGGGTCACACTCACAGAACTATCTCATCAAGCGATGATAAGTTTCAAAATCTGAACGCGACACAAATTTGGCTTTTGTCGTTTGCTTCACAAAAACTACAATATTATAATCTAAATTTGTGAAAATTTAATACGATATTAATGTATCGAATTTTTTAAATTAAATTTTGATCAAATGCAGCCAGCGAGCCCAATAATTCGGAATGCCGATTGCTGGTTGGTCATGCCTCAATGAGCTATAGCGTCAGCATCGGAAAGGTTGCTCCGCAGCCCGTTTATCTTGGCCCAGGTACTGAAAAAGTCAATTTGAGCAGGACCTTGACTCTGTATAGTTATGTTATAAACTTATATAATTTAAATATTGATCTTTTGTTCAGCAAAAACTTCACTACATTTCATGTAGCCTACTGTACCCTTGGATTCAGGGATTTTGCCTAAGCTCTGTTCCACCCTTTCTCCAACAGTCTAACGGATGAGCTTATAGCTCCAGAGCGGGAAATGTTAAGAAAAACACACTCTAGAAATCATATAACAAGCCACAAGGTTAGCTCTCAACCTACAAACGAATGAGAATCATACCATTCATAGCACTAGACCTCTAAGCTAAGCGCGCGCACCCTTCCTGCAGTCGTAATTTGATGATCACGTGCGAACGCAGAGACGACTATGTTTTGAAGGAGCGGAAAGAATCCTTTCAACTTTTAACTAACCTCGACCTGAATCTATTCACAATACATCCACAGGAACAAAACACACCACTTACAATTATACATAAAGTTGTTACAACTATGTCTACATCGTTAAACACGAATTAAGTTTATTGCTACGAGAATGAATGCCAGCGAGTGACGTATTATCCTTTTTATTGCGCAGACTCGTGAGAAACCAATGAACGTGTTCTTGTCTCGGGACTCAGGCGCATAAACAACCTTACAGATGTCTTCAGTGATTCGTAGCCAATCAGCGAGTCTCAATCTC
Organism: Isoperla grammatica; assembly: GCA_945910005.1. NCBI lineage: Eukaryota > Metazoa > Arthropoda > Insecta > Plecoptera > Perlodidae > Isoperla > Isoperla grammatica. The sequence goes on along the minus strand of OX246738.1, from coordinate 40,715,413 downwards.
AAATACCGATCGCTGATTGGCCACGAACTACTCGTCGTCATGACGAACGCATCGGAAAGAATGTTTCGGGACAAGTATATCAATGTGTGCCACGTTCGGCCACAACCGACAGGAAACTATTTTTATTTATTAAAAATATTCCTAATCATAATTACAATTTTATTTATTTATTAAATATTTACAATACTGAATAGTTATAATTAATAGTTTACAGTTGAGAGGGTTCGTAAAATACACGTGAATCAGGGGCGCAAGCCTTGACCTATGTCGCCCCTTTTGCCCAGCCTTGAGGTAAAATAGTGACCGTCGTCAATTAGAAGTATTTCCCATCCCGACAGGTTGTGGTTAATTACGACGATGCAACGAATAACTGATTGAGCTGAACTGGGCTAATTAAAACTGATTAAATGGGCGGGGCCAATTATAGTATCATTGTTGCTGCCACACCACAAAGCTGGATCGAGCGAGTAATCACGGAATACAAACAGACTATGCATCCGGTTTGCAGGAATTAAGTCCTACTATAAATACCAACTGCAACATGTGCAGATTATTCGGAATATGTCAACCCGTTGTAATTCGTAATCTGCGGATGAGGCTATAAACTAGGGCCGCGTTTCGGAGCACATTTAAAATTAAGATAATAATTCATTTGTATTTATTGTATAGTATCCAATCCATTCAGTTACAGGAATTGATTTTCAGCAGGACGAGATTCAACATGTTGTATGTGATTGTTTGATGTCATAGCCAGTTTTTCCAGTCATTTTATTGTATGTGAAATTTCCAGGACAAGCGTTATCTTATAACGAAATTTGTTTAATAAAATATGAAATGAAATCCCATTTTGTGCCCGCAATGTGCCCCCCCCCCCCCCCCCCCCCGTGTCAAGTCAAACCATGCGAGTGTGAGAGGATATTAGCACCAGGCTCGACGCTCGGCGTTATCACCATTCGCCACATTCGTTCCTGACAGTTCTCGCGACTACTTTGCCGGCGATTCTGCGCGGCCGCAGGTCGATCGATACGATTATCTCGCCTCGCACAGCTTCGAGATACTGAGGAGAGATATTCGCCCGTTCCCCAACGTCATGCTTGCGAAATAGACGAGTGCAATAGTAAACGAACTCGCCTACTTCAAACAAGTACATTAGGGGGATAATTTACGATCTTCGATCTTAATTTAAACAGCGCACGTGACTAATAATAAGACGTGTGTGTACGTACACTCCACTACGCGGAAGACTGCCTTTATTGAATGTGTCAGGAATCTGTCGATTTTCGTTGAAACAGGGTGTGTGAAGGGGCAGTAATGATCTGAAGTCAGTACGTGACGCGAGGGTACGTAATCTCACTAAAAAACCTTGGGGACGGAGACGGTAATATATTATTTATCTTGAATTCTTGTTTACAAGTTAAAGAATAATTTATAACTGCTACAAAGTAGGGATAATAACATACAATCAGATAAAATGTAATTGTAACATAAGGCATCAGAATCGCTACATCATCCTTGCTACACTTGTTTGGTAATTATGTGTACAGTCAATACCCAATGAGAAATATTGTGAACGAGACAGATCTCTCGGATCTCTCTTCTAATCAGTAGGACACAAATCCGGGCACAAATCTATAAATTCAGCCAAAGCTAAAGAACATTTTATTTTATTTTATCAAATGTAGGGAGATAGTTTCGTATTGTATTGTATGTATTTCACGCCCAATCTGCAAGTCAGAGCAGCAACGATACACCTGGATACACCTTCCTTCACGCGGTGACCTCGACTCGCCGGGAGTGGGTTACGTGCCACTATACTTGAGGAAGAGTTTCGCTTGAAAAGCGAGAGTTACAGCAAGTTGGTTGGCATGTTTCACGCCAGACGGCGCAGGTTATCGCTATTCCGTTGGTAGATGAACTAACAGGCAAACGACGCCGAAAGCAATATAATTAAAATGTCGCGTCGGTACGCTGGGTTTTCACGGTTCCCGACCCCGCCCATTATAATCACCTTCTTGTCTTGCGGTTTGGCTCATTACGGCGTATTCAACATGTCCCTTCAGCTTCCAAACAAGAAACATTACACGATATCAATCATATTCTTACTCGCAACGCAATAGTTATACCAGCCCTTTGTATTCGGGATGATTCAAATTACATCTGTCGCCTCGTTATGAAATCTCGAAATGTTTCGCATAGCTGTTACATTTGTCACGTCTATATTTAGCAATACACAACTGGGAGTAATTACAGATGATGGATATATGAAGAGAATCAAATACCTACAGCATAATAATTAATTTTGAATTTTATGAATCCTAGAGATAAATAGCTGCATTTGATTGAACGCTAGATTCATCAAATGATTGATTGAGAGAATGGTGCGTGATTTATCAACGATATTCAAACTTTATCAGCCCCGAGCCACATATAGCCATTAATATAGTTGCAGCACAATATATTTAGATTTCCAACGTAACAGGCCACTTATTGCTCAGAATGGCCGTCCTGTTATTCTACACTGCTAACATTATGTAATTGATATTTTACTTTGGTAGATTATATTTTGTGTATTCAAATGAATGTATGCACTTCTCATGAATAATATGTTTGTTAGTGTCAAGTCAATAAAATCTCTATGTATTCAAATCAAATATAACACTATTTACCACAAAATGACCAATGGTCAACGTGCTAAGTGTTGGATCGATTGGGAAACTTATAGCGACCAGCGAGACGATGTAAAGACTGCGTGATAAACCAAGATCCAAGAACCAGCTGAACATCCTTCTCTATAGTTCCATTCCATTACAATACGCCAAACTATTGTAAAGTTGCCGCACAGCAACCTTTCTCCAGCTTTCGTCACAGGCGAGGAACACACCCCCACTCTAGCCAATCAGTGATCGCTATTGCTGGGGTTTGTCTCGGGTGGTTCGCTAGTTGGATACGAGCGAGGTCCTCGCCTATGACAAAAGCATCGGAAAGGTGGGCTAGTCGTACGACGACTTTAGCAATTGAAGCTAAAGCTAAATAGCTAAAAGGAACTTAGTGCATATAGCCAACAAGCAATAAATATATTTCATATCTCATAACGATTTTTTTTTTTTTTTAATAACCGTTTAGGAGATTAACGAGTCACAGCCATTTATGGACTAAGTTAGATTTGGGTGAAAAAAACAGAAACTACATAATCTAGCCCCGAATCTATGCGCATTTGTCTATTTACTATTTTATCACTTCAATACTCCTATTACAACAGCTGTATGTCCTCATAATAAATAACAGACATCGTTTGAGGGTCGCACGAGCCGACTCGATTGTTCTCGAAACTCCGGAGTCGACAACAAAATGGTGACAGTCGATAATGCCGCGCAACGAACCTTTTCAACAGATACAAAAAGAGATAGCTAAATGCGAGTCGGAAGAGTTCTTGATGAAAAACGAAAACAAAAACACAGCTGCTTTTCAAAACATTCCTCTACCTTTACTGAACACCTCCAGTTCCCGTAAAGAAGGAATGAATGGACTTTAAACCGTATGATGGAGCTTCATTTTGCATTCAAGTACACTCACAAACATAATGTTATAGAAAACAGAGTATTCAAGATATCTTCTTTGTCGACACATCTTCGGATTAGTACACGAGTTTCTGGTTATGTGAATCTAGCAATGAAACATGATTGTTTTACCTCGTCCTGGGTGTAGGTACAGTACAGGATATAAAATAAGACTGATAATTTAATATATTTTTGGCTTCGCTAAGCGCACACAACTTTAGCACAGAATTATTTCAAGTCTCTGCAAGTCTGAAATAAGTAAAGCCTGGGTCATCTATCATCAACTACCCGGGGGGTTATCTTGGTAGAATCACTTCTTTTCACACTGCGTCCACTCCGAGCACTGTATAGCCCGAGAAAGTGTTGTGAAAGGAGGGCTAGATCAAGGGTCCCACTCTCCAACGCCCCCCCCCCATTATTTTCTTGGCTTTAATCTAATTTAAGGATCTATGAGAAATTATGCCTCGGATAAAAAAATGAGTGCTGAAGAGTTGTTTTGCGTAAATACGTGTTCTCACGTACTTTTGATTTACTTATGATGCCGCATAGTGGATGGACCTGTGCAGTGGAAAAAAATATGTATGAGAACCTGCACGGTCTACCGTGCAGTGCACAGCTTAGCAATGTGTTTGGAATTCCTTTCAATACAACAAAATACAACTAATTGCCTGTAGAGTTGAGTTTAAATAATTTAATTTAAATTAAAGGAAGAGTTTAAATAAAAAAAAGTTTAAATAATTTTAAATAGTTTAGACTTCCAGTAACTTGGACATCATACAATATTAGGGTGCTTTTGTATCTGACTGTACGCGCGAACGACGACGATGACAACGGGTAAACTCATTTTCCGGGCAATTACACCAGATAAAACCTCAAAAACCTTCGCCACCAGCGGCTGCCGCTTGCCCTCAGATTCAATCTTCATACAGGGTAGGTAGGGTAGGGAGGGCCTATTGGTATGAGTTGAGAGATATACTTCCGACGCAGCTGCGTGCGAGTAACTATCTATTCCTGCTTGTGTGGTATCAAGTAACAACATTTGAGGTGGACTGTATGTGGGAAAGTCTAGCTGGCTCTGCCTGTACGCGGGCGTGAGCAAAGTCTGAGCATAACATTTGAGGTGCACTGTACCGGTGCGGGCACACATGCTGGCTCTGACTGTACACGCAGATAAACGTCAGTCTGTATCGTGATTGGCTCGGCTGCTCGCCCGAGTCGCTAACTACACTCCAGTGGATCTCAGACGCTGCGAGACAAGAGTATGAGAGCTTCTGTAATCCTTGATCAATGATGTATCTCACTGACAGACCGCCCCCGCCACAACACGGCACGCAGTCTACCCCGGCGGGACGGCATGACAGTCCCGGAGCAAGATATAAATTATTATTTCACTATTTCGCCGACAACGAGGCAGCGCCTTATTTACTTATCTTGGAATAGGATCACACGCCCATGAATAAAATATGATGAGAGCAAGGATTTATTATTGCTTCTTATTGAACACGGTAAAGCCGTTGTAACGATACACTATTACTCCGATACAAGAGTACTCGCAGTAGTAATATATTAAAACATGATTACTCACCCAGTAAAAATATATCGAAATAAGAGTACTCTACCTGAAATATTAAAACTCACCCTATTAACACAAGGAAATACCAACCGAGACGTGAGGGAGTATAAGTATTACATGCACATGATTAAAATATTCTCACTCAACTAAAGGGGAGTAAAAATATTGAATAAAACAAGTGCAATACTATTACTCTACCTGCTAGCAAGGTAAATGAAATACCGTGTAATTGAACCAAGGTTCATCGCGAAAATGTAGAAATAGACACTTTCTACAAAATATACAAGATGCTAAAGGGAGTAATGATATTGAATTCTCAACGTAAAATACTATTACTCTACCTGCTAACAAGGTAAATTAGATACCGTGAATTGCAACAAGGTTCATCGCGATAATGTAGGAATAGATACTTTCTACATGAGACCCTCCATGCTGAAGGGAGTAATAATATTGAATGAGGGACACGAAATACTATTACTCTACCTGCTAAAAAGGTAAATTACATACCGTGTCATTGCAACAAGGTTTATCGCGAAAATGTAGGAAAAGATACTTTCTACATGAGACCCTCCATTATAAAGGGAGTAATAATATTGAATGAGGGACACGAAATACTATTACTCTACCTGCTAGCAAGATAAATGACATACAGTCTCATTGCAACAAGGATTATCGCGAAAATGTAGAAATAGATACTTTCTACATGAGACCATCCATTATGAAGGGAGTAATAATATTGAATGAGGGACACGAAATACTATTACTCTACCTGCTAGCAAGGTAAATAACAAACAGTGTCATTGCAACAAGGATTATTGCTAAAATGTAGGAATACATATTTTCTACATGAGACCCTCCATGCTGAAGGGAGTAATGATATTGAATGAGGGACACGAAATACTATTACTCTACCTGCTAGCAAGGTAAATGACATACAGTGTCATTGCAACAAGGATTATCGCGATAATGTGGGAATAAATACTTTCTACATGAGACCCTCCCTGCTAAAGGGAGTAATAATATTGAATGAGGGACACGAAATACTATTACTCTACCTGCTAACAAGGTAAATGACATACAGTGTCATTGCAACAAGGATTATCGCGATAATGTGGGAATAAACACTTTCTACATGAGACCGTCCATGCTGAAGGGAGTAATGATATTGAATGAGGGACACGAAATACTATTACTCTACCTGCTAACAAGGTAAATGACATACCGTGTCATTGCAAACAAGGATTATTGCTAAAATGTAGGAATACATTCTTTCTACATGAGACCCTCCATGCTGAAGGGAGTAATAATATTGAATGACGGACACGAAATACTATTACTCTACCTGCTTAAAGGTAAATTACATACCGTAAATTGCAACAAGGTTCTTCGCGATAATGTAGGAATAGATACTTTCTACATGAGACCCTCCATGCTGAAGGAAGTAATAATATTGAATGACGGACACGAAATACTATTACTCTACCTGCTTAAAGGTAAATTACATACCGTAAATTGCAACAAGGTTCATCGCGATAATGTAGGAATAGATACTTTCTACATGAAATCCTCCATGCTGAAGGGAGTAATAATATTGAATGACGGACACGAAATACTATTACTCTACCTGCTTAAAGGTAAATTACATACCGTAAATTGCAACAAGGTTCATCGCGATAATGTAGGAATAGATACTTTCTACATGAGACCCTCCATGCTGAAGGGAGTAATAATATTGAATGACGGACACGAAATACTATTACTCTACCTGCTTAAAGGTAAATTACATACCGTAAATTGCAACAAGGTTCATCGCGATAATGTAGGAATAGATACTTTCTACATGAAATCCTCCATGCTGAAGGGAGTAATAATATTGAATGACGGACACGAAATACTATTACTCTACCTGCTTAAAGGTAAATTACATACCGTAAATTTGCAACAAGGTTCATCGCGATAATGTAGGAATTAATACATTCTACATTAGACCCTCCCTCTTAAAGGGAGTAATGATATTGAATGAGGGACACGAAATACCATTTACCTGCTAGCAAGGTAAATGACATACAGTGTCATTGCAACAAGGATTATCGCTAAAATGTAGGAAAACATAGTTTCTACATGAGACCCTCCATGCTAAAGGGAGTAATGATATTGAATTCTCCACGTGAAATACTATTACTCTATCTGGTAACAAGGTAAATGACATACTCTGTCTTGCAACAAGGTCAATCGCTACAATATAGAAATAGATACTTTTGACAGCAGGTAGAGTAATAGTATTTCGTGTCCCTCATTCAATATTATTACTCCCTTCAGCATGGAGGGTCTTATGTAGAAATATCAATGCCTACATTATCGCGATAAACCTTACTGCAATTCACGGTATGTAATTTACCTTGAATTAGCACTTAGCAGGTAGAGTAATAGTATTTCGTGTCCGTCATTCAATATTATTACTCCCTTCAGCATGGAGGGTCTCATGTAGAAAGTAAATATTTCTACATGATCGCGATAATCCTTGTTGCAATGACACTGTATGTGATTTACCTTGCTAGCAGGTAGAGTAATAGTATTTCGTGTCCCTCATTCAATATTATTACTCCCTTCAGAATGGAGGGTCTCATGTAGAAAGTATTTATTCCTACATTTTAGCGATAATCCTTGTTGCAATGACACTGTATGTCATTTACCTTGCTAGCAAGTAGAGTAATAGTATTTCGTTTCCCTCATTCAATGTCATTACTCCCTTCAGCATGGAGGGTCTCAAGTAGAAAGTATTTATTCCTACATTTTAGCGATAATCCTTGTTGCAATGACACTGTTTGTCATTTACCTTGTTAGCGGATAGAGTAATAGTATTTCGTGTCCCTCATTCAATAGTATTACTCCCTTCAGCATGGAGGGTCTCATGTAGAAAGTATGTATTCCTACATTTCAGCGATAATCCTTGTTGCAATGACACTGTATATAATTTACCTTGTTAGCAGGTAGAGTAATAGTAATTCGTGTCCCTCATTCAATATTATTACTCCCTTCAGCATGGAGGGTCTTATGTAGGAAGTATCTATTGCTACATTAACGCGATAAACCTTGTTGCAATGACAGGTTATGTCATTAACCTTGTTAGCAGGTAGAGTAATAGTATTTCGTGTCCCTCACTCAATATCATTACTCCCTTCAGCATGGAGGGTCTCATATATAAAGTATGTATTCCAACATTTTAGCGATAATCCTTGTTGCAATGACACTGTATATAATTTACCTTGTTAGCAGGTAGAGTAATAGTAATTCGTGTCCCTCATTCAATATTATTACTCCCTTCAGCATGGAGGGTCTTATGTAGGAAGTATCTATTGCTACATTAACGCGATAAACCTTGTTGCAATGACAGGTTATGTCATTAACCTTGTTAGCAGGTAGAGTAATAGTATTTCGTGTCCCTCATCCAATATCATTACTCCCTTCATCATGGAGTGTCTCATGTAGAAAGTATCTATTCTCACATCATCGCGATAAACCTTGTTGCAATGACACGGTATGTCATTCTCCTTGTTAGCAGGTAGAGTAATAGTATTTCACGTATACAATTCATTGCTATTACTCCCTTCAGTATGGAGGGTCTCATGTAGTAGGTGTTTATTCCTACATTATCGCGATAAACCTTGTTGCAATGACACGGTATGTCATTTATCTTGTTAGCAGGTAGAGTAATAGTATTTTGTGTCCCTTATTCAATATTATTACTCCCTTCAGCTTCGGAGGTTTTTGTAGAAAGCATATAGGTAGAGGAATATTATATCACGTGTTACTTCCTATTACTCCCTTAAGCATTGAGTAATAGTATTTTACATTTTGCAGTCAATATTATTACTCCCTTATGCATTCGCTTGTATTTTAGTTGAGTATTGATATTTCGCGTAGAGTAATATCATTTTAATATATCTTTACTCTGTGAGTACTGTTATTGCGATACATGTTTACTCCCAGTTCTCTTGTATCGCAATACTATTACTCTAGAGTAATCGCACAGGGGAGTAGTCGAGTAGCGTCACACCGTCACACAGAGGCAGAATATTCTAGCCTTGCATATTCAATGTACCTACACAAACTGGAAACTGACTTGTCATGTCATACATACTTGCAAGTTGCAAGCTCAGATTTCACGTAAACAAATGTTCAGCATATATATAGACAGTGTAAGAAAAGAATGGAATAAACAGAAATAATATAGAATATATGATATATTATAATGTAATGTACGAAGTGAAGTCTACAGAGATGTCACGTATATTACGCATTAGTAGGGTATAATCAAAACCGCAACGAATGAAGACATGATTATGAATACACTTCCCGCTCATAATTTTCTAAAACAAACTATAAAACTCACTTTTTAGCTCTCGCTTAGTGAGCAAACAAAAATTACCAAACAGAAACTATTTTACAAAAAAAATTACACCTACTGGGCCTGCTGGCTGGGGTTTCACCCCCCTCCCCCCACACCACACCCTCGCCCGCTGCTCGTTGCATACTCGTATCACCCCCCCAATAGCGAGAACATGTAAGCCTTCACTGGCCTTATTAGTCCTGAACAAATCAATCCCAATCATGAAAGAACCCCCATAAAAGATTGTTTCGACGCAAAAAGAAACACTAGTATGCTTGCACACAGAGCGCATCGTCTCGATTGACCTCAAAGCAACAACAAGTCACTCCATCCACACACATCCATCATTCAACCGTTACACTGGCTGGAGCTTCTGGAATTTCGATTATTTAGTCGTATAATTAATTAGTACTAGTCTATTTCCATCGCAGCTCAGTAGTGAACAAGAGCGAGGAAATGACGTCATCAAAGTGTCTGAATACCTAAGTTGTAGAATCGATTGTAATTCATTCAGTCATTCGCAGATAAACATGCTGGGCTTCCGCGTACATTTACATTTTCTAGCTCACAGGCTGGTATTTAACTAGAACACGCATTACATTAGATTAGAGTATGACGATGAGGAAGGCGGGAATATTTTACAATTCATCAGATACGTCGAACGTTTTGTGTTGGCCTTTTCGGCGTCTCCCTATTTATGAGTCACGTTACCGTCATATAGAATTTAATCAGAAGTTATTAACATTCATACTGCGGGAGGTTTGTTTGACACGAGATCAACTCAACCTAAGCCAACACTGTTCTGTTTATAAGCGCCAGCTTAAACTAATATTGTTTCGAGGGATTTAAGTTTAGCAGCGCAAGTAATTTACAACTGGAAACTTTTGCAATTACAGGGTCTGTTGTAGGTGACGAAGAGTTTAAAACGTACAGGCAGCTTCAAAACTAAGTCTAAACCCAGAGTGCCACCTCGTTCCTAAACCCCAACGTTCACAAATCACAACCTAGACATTTTAATCACGAATATTTTGACCAAAGCAAATGATTATATTGTTACCCACCTCACTTAAAATACGGAAAATCTGGTTCCGAGAAAGCGACCTTGCAATTTACAGAGCATCAAACAAAGAATACGTTTCCCTCTATATGTAATATTATGTATTACCTCTCGAATTACAAAGTAACTTCCAAAGGAACAAGATAAGAATTTTATAGAAGTCAGGAAGTTGTTTGTTGAAGAAGGTATCAGGAAGTACACATGCCCTTCAACGCTTGATTTAAAGCATGTGCTTGGTGCATTTAAAACAACGCATTAACACAAGGATACGATGTGGATTTACAATTCTTTTCTACGATTACCTTTCACTAAACCAGTGGTTTCCATCAATCTTTTTTAACTCAAGGGCTGTCAAAAATATTCAAATAATCTTAAAACAAGGACAATTATTGGGGGGACCACACGCACTTCCTTACATAATTTTAGTTTTAACGTTGTTTTTAGTGCCATTTCATAACCATTCTTTCACCCAAGTTCTTACATGTCACATAACATAATACATATAAAATGAAAAGAAGATCATAATTTTTCACAAACCGGTGGCAATATGAATGTCGGGGTTGGTTCGTGGAACACAGTTTGGGAATCGCTGACCTAAACCCCCCTTGCAAGCATCAGTGACTTGTTCCGTTATCCTCCCAAACGTCTGTCAACACGACATTCTATCTATATTTCTGTAATAACACCCGCTAATTATCTTGTACAAATAGAATAGGTTCCAATTACATTCACTTCGAAATTATTCGGAATTTGGACTACTTTCGAGGACCTACCTGTTTACTTGGATCGTTATGAGCGAATGCTTTAGAGTTGAGACTGTCTTGACGAACTGGACGAACGACACGAACTATTCATTATCCGGAGACGTAAAATAAAAAAAATAAAATGAAATAATCTCTCTGTTATCAGGAAGAATTCAAAACATCTGCATATTGCACAGTTTTCATTGAAACACCTAAACGTATGCATTAGAAAGGAATTTTATACTTAGAAAAAAGTGATCTTGCATCATGACAATTACTTCTTTCACTGGTGTTTATTATGTAAAACGTATTCAGTGACCTAATCTAAAAAATATATTATAATGCGGCATGTTTTTAACACGTACGTTTGCAGACACGACAGATCCAATGCCAAAGCGTCCACTCGTGACGTAGTCCAACCGAACCGGCCGCGCAAGTGCCTCCATACATCTTATTAGCATGCAATTAATTGCCCCCATAGATGATCCCCTCGATTACATTCCCATGTGCCTATATTTGGCAATTAGCGCTGCGAGAAAGGTGTTGGCGAGCCCTCCAGCGATCGTTCACATTTAATTAACCACCACATAAACATTCTTGCGAGTCCAATCCAACCGAGCGCGGTAATTAGGTGTACGAGACGCAAAGAGGCATCAAACCAGCTCAAGGGCAAACCCGGAGTTGTAGACAAACTCGCCGCAGCCGTATAAACAAAGAGTTTTAATTGAATGTAAGTGAAGAAGGAAAAGGTGGGCAGGTGGGAGTTTCTTTCGTCATTCGTTCTTTGGCGCGCAAAATTAACGTGTTTTAGAAGTAACTTGAGAACGTTAGTTACACATGATGAAAAAGTCGTTATTAAAGAACCAACATTTAGTTTTTAAATTAACTAAACACTGGATAAAAAAGCTCCAAATATTTTAATGAGTTTGAACTGAAAGTAAATGTTGGTTACTAACCACGTTTTTATTATTGAGTAGCGATAAAAAAAACTTTGATTTTGAGCGGATTTAATAACTGTTGAGACTCAGGTGAAAAATGGAGGTGAACGTATCACTTATGTGTGACGTTGCTGGGTTTGGGGCAATGACGTCACGGCGCGCATTGTCCGTGGAGCTGTTGACTATTGAGATCACGGCCCTGTGACGTCATCTAAGTAAATACATTTTAAATACACTAGCGAGTTCAAAGAAACAACCACACATCATTCAACTAGGCTCAATCCCAAATCGGTTTGCATATCCCCGTAGGAAACTGTCATGAGTAAAGACTCACATCATTTATTGGACCTCCACAAAAAGAATTTCTAAAATAGTACAAACAAAAAAACAATATTACGAAACCAATGTTGACAATAGTCTTGCGGTAACCCTTCTCATATAAAATGTCTAGGTTATTTATTCAGAACCGTGACCTAAGTATGAGAATGCAATATGTATTGCAATAGTCACGAACGCCACCTCAGACTCTCACAGTTACAACTAAATTCAGTAATAACATTCTTGGATCTCACAGATTCTTCAAAATTAATGTATTTTAATCTTGCGGACTCTTAAATTACGCAGACACGCTATTTTCGATCCCACAAGCTGTTGAAACTAAATTTAATTAAATGGCCTATCTCGTTTCCAGTAATTGCCTTAGGCTCGAGCAAATGAGTACGCTTACTACAAATGAGCAGCCCTGGGTAATTAGCGAGTGTTGCCATGGGCGACGGTCACAACTACTGCGTGTCTATAGCTGCCTGGAGACCGTTGGTGCTGGTCCAAGTACATATATAACCACATAGCACGCGATCCTAGGTCTCGGCCTAGGCAGCCCACTTTCCCTCATGGATGCGGCCCTCCAATAGGGGTAGTTACATGGCGCCACAGACCTGTATTACACAATCATTCCAACCAGTTCAGTCCAAACTCTTCTCGCTCGAAGCTTTCCTCATCAGTAGTAACTGTATTGGGCCCTGAAGCCATTCTGGCAATTATTCTTTACGAGTAGGTATGACGTTGCGCTAATATTTCGTATTTGAATCCTGAATGTTCGTATAAGCTACTTACGGCATTCAAGTTTGTAAACTTTCGGCAAATATTTCCGTGTATAACAAGCATCTTCTTTGTCTTGTAGAGTAGGCTACCTAAATACCTAAATGTAACACACTTCTATAGTAGCCATCATTTTCGTAGAGCGCTAGCGGTTCCTTTTAGTTCTTCTTGAATAGAGCTCGCTGTCATGTACTCGTCACAGCTACAATAAGGTAGACGATTGCTTTGACACCGGTCAAGAATTTGTTTTGTAAATTTGTGTTTTTGCCCCTTTTGGTGACAGTAGTAGCATCTTTGACAGTGCGCCCGCCCGCGGAGAAGCTCATTGTGCTAAGTTAAACGGGCATGTAACCCTTCGTGAATAGAGCTCGAGAAAGCGCTCTACAGAAATGACGGCTACTATACATCGAAATAGTGCGTCCTGGCCACGGTTCTGGCACAAACATTTTACCTGCTCTTCAGGCATAATCATATTCACATGATAATTCAGGATATGTTTTATACGTTTTCTCATGACAATCATCTGCTCTGTTAGTGTTGTGTGACCAATAAAAGAAAAACATTCGTGTAAATTAGCATCTGACAAGTGGCAATGTTTCAAACAGATTTGCACAACAATTGTAGGGAAAATGAAACCGACTCCGAGAGTATTGACCTTCCTCTATAGTCACTCATAGGTCTTAGTACGCGGCAGAAAAGAAATTGAATGAGCAAGTTAATAACAGCCAACTCCTTGCGGTTGCTTCTAATTATTATGCTAGGCTAGGCCTACACGAGGAAGATGTCGAAGTGAAAGCTAGCGAGCGGTAATGATCTATGAAGACTCGCTGTTTGGCAAGTGACGGTTCGATAACGGCTCGTTACTGTAGCGTCGATCAAACGTGGCCAACAATTACTCGTTGGGTGAAAAACAGGGACGTTTATCGACCGAATCGTCTACACACAAAAAAACTACAATGATGGGAGGGGAATTGATGTTGGAATCCGCTCAAAAAAGTATAAAGGTGGCAATGGTGGAACGAATCAGCCCAAAAACAACAGAGGGGAAATTTATCGACCGAATCGATATGGAGGGAAAAAACTACACTCGGAAGAAAATGCCGTTAGTCATTAACCTCAGCACATATGAGGGGAAATGTATGTGGGTCTAAGTTACAACCTACTCAACCCATAAATTTAATGTATATTAATGTAGTTTATGAGAATCGGTATCGAAGTGTTAAAATTAGTCATAAAATGAAGACTCCGCGTTCCTGCTGGGAGACAATTCAATAATTCAGCCAATGCATCCGCGAAAACGTTCGAATAAAATAGCCAACAACTCACTCGGATCTACGTAATTTCATTTCGTATCCAATCACTTGGCTGTAACACGTAGCTGTGAGCCTTCGTGAATGAAGTTTGCTCATTATTGAGACGCTCCCTCCACCGCCAGCTAACTTTGACGAGTTGCGTCGAACAACCTTCGTGACGCTCATTCAAATCAGCCAAGTTCGCTTCGTGGAATCGCTTAAAACTTGTTCCTTGTTATTTACACACACACTCCCAGTCGAGGCTGAACGGCGTTCTTTGGGATGCCAGCGTTCACGACCCACAAATAAATTATTCTCAACTCCAAGTCTACAAGAGAACTTTTTATATTACATTTCTAATTATTCGTGGATTTTCAAGACATGTAATGCAATTTCAATAGCTCAACGTGCCACTCCCCGCTACAAAGCATTGCATTCAATTCACATTGACAACAAACAAATCCACAAACATTTGTATGGAGGGTGGTTTAGCGAGCGGTATAATCAAGTCACAACCCTACCCATTCCACCTACTATTGCATCTCAGCCATGTTTGCATTATTTACCTAGATGCAGTTGTTCATATTATACACTTGTTATGGTTTCAATGTTTTAACAAACGTGACGTTACAACAATTCCAGACACGCCAAACGTCTCTCTTGCCCGCATCCTATAAATTCGCTGGTTGTAAACCGTGCGTGAGCATGTTTAGTCGTAAATAACAAGACGAGTAGGTAGAGGGGAAGCATTTTAATTCGTTTAGTTTAGACGGAGAGTCTAAATCGATTCGCCGCCGTGACTTTAGCTCGTAAAACGGAGAGACTGCCACACCGGTGTAGTATCCATCGTATCGGGGGCGGGGGCGGGGGTGGGGGCTGTCTATATATACACGAGGGACTGGCAAACCGAGACCAAACTACATCAATCGAACCGAAAGGTGACTAATAACACAAGAAACGTAAATGTTCGTAGTCGTACACTGAAACAAAATGTCACAATTTTATATGCATGGATTGGGTACTCAACAAAACGGATATTATTTTCTAGTGCATAAATAGAAATCATACTTTCAAATCAAACGTGTGATATTCAGGTATTGCCAAACATTGAAACGTGAATTATAATTTGAATAAACTAATGTGATATTCAAACGTGTGCTTGGTTCATATATATTATTTACCGTATTTGTATTGTAAATTAACATGATAACGGAACAGGATGTATTTATTTACAAATACGACAACGTGAAAGTTTCAAAGTTTCACACCATTGCGTCTTCGGTCTTTCAGTGCAAAACAAGACAAAACCATATTGATATGTACAGGATAAAACAAACCCAGCCCACCTTTCAAGCGACCAAAGACGACACTCGAAAAGTGAGAATCATCGTTCGCATTTCGCAACAAAAGCAGTTCAATAACACAACCCGCATGATTGGCCGGTTTCAATGTTATTAGCCCGTTTCAGAAACATCTGGCAATTAGTTTGTCCTCGGTCGTTGCCTCGTGCAACGTCGTTAATTCAATTGCTGGTTATTCACGTCGAGCAAGCCCAAACTATGTGTAAACCACACGAGCAAACAGCGCACCACGTGACCTATTCATTGTGTTAATAATAGACCCCCCTTCCAGGCTGTATTCGTTGCACTCTGCATGTCAACATCTTGTTGACAATTAGGAGTCACTTTCATGCAATTGTGTTACTATTTGCATAATTCTATGTAAACATTGAGCAATATGTTGATTTGCGTCTTCATTTGATGCAAATGTGATGTGTCTACTAAATATCACCAGCAATCGTTACTTCTGACTGAAACTTTTCCCGAGGTTTTCCTCAGTCGTAATGCTAATCATTCAAAGGATGATACACATAGACCTCTAGGGCTGCACCTATTGTTGTTTTAATTGCGCACATAGTGCGGTCCAGTGCAGCCATAACTTATTCAAGAATGCAGTTGTTAAATGTTTTCGTCGTAAAAAGATTTACGTCGGAACAGCGAAAGGGTTTTATTTCTCAATTTTTAATTTCAAAATGCAAAACCATTTTACAAGACATATAAAAACGAATGACATTCGCCGACAGCAACTAGCCGTACAAACGTACAACACAATACACATAATAGAGTGGCTGGCTTTGAACACCCTTGGCGCGGGACAGGGTGACCACACCACACAAAGCAAGTGCGGATACCGTGACCATGTTGTATACATGTCCGTGTCTATACACAGGTTTTATAACACGTCATGTATTGTTGGTAGCCTAACACACACAAAAAGACGAGAGAGCAAAAGAAGAATAATGACTATTAAAACAGTTGGGTAGAGTAGATTATTCTAATTATCGATGTATTATACAGAATCGATCATGTTGCTGTCCCGTTTCGAACAGTTTAGAGGCCAGTGTAGAACGATGATTTAAATGATGTCATAATTGTTGTATTCTATCGCTGTAACGGTTTGATACAAAAATGCATATTATAAAAGTGTTAGCAATAGTGGGTCAGTAAAATGTCACCGTTATGATTATGAAGCAAGTGAGTGTACGACACAACTAGCTTAAAAGGCGCGAAAATGTAAGGTTTTTTTGTTCAAATCTTTAAAATGTCATTCAATGTCAAAATGTTGGAATGATGCGGGAAAATTATATTCTCTAAAAGAGGAACCTTGTAAATTTGATTGGGTTTGGGTAAAATTAGGCAACGTTAAAAATGTCTCATATATAGCCTAATTTGGGCTACAGTGATCGCCGAAGCGAAGTCAAAATCTAAACGTAAATTAATTTTATTTATTTATAATTCTATGAACATAAAACGGTTGTATCATATTTTTATCCGACACTGACGACATACCTTGAAGTGGAGATAAGAAAATAAAATAAAAACATAAACTTATTTCGTTTGATGTTCAGATCAGCCGAGCTTATATCAACAAACATGACAACATTTTATGAGATGCAGTTGAGACAGGGATGTCAAGCAACATGTTTTGGTGTGAATGAATTTTGTATTGTGATTTTAAATTTACTTGTAACGACGTAACTAATTTCGAACTTTGTCACCAGAGAATTATGCTCGCAATCTTCTGCAGCGACGGAGTCGTGTTTCCGTCAACACAACACGCCCTCCCAACATGTCAAGACATGTCAACAACATGACGGGATAACGCCTCGCCCCAGGTCATACAGGGATAAGACCAGCTCAGCGCTTCGCATGGCTGAACCCACAACGGGCTCAATCCTCGTTCGTTAGTTATGTCACGAGATGGGTTGAGGGAGGGGGGGGGGGGGGGAGGGGGATCGATACACTTATGTTGCCCCCCCCCCGCATTTAGCCAAGCGAACCACTTTGTTTACATTCGTGTCTATCTATTCAGTCGTGAGTATGTGGTTTATACAATAACTAAGCCAAACACAAGTTAGAACAAACAGAGAAAACAAAAACTACTGTAACTAAATAAACAGAAACAACTAATGAGTGTAAGAGAGAAGTATTTCAGTCGTAATTTGAGACCCAAGACTCCCAAAAAAAATTCACTACCTGAATAAAATCTTATTTTACAAAGTGAACAATATTTAAAAAAAAAAAAAGAACAAGTAACGGCACGATAAACAATGCAAACTATAGAGTATAGATAATTATGGTTTATGAATGTGTATGTTATAACTTTAAAAAAAAAAACGAAAACTCCGAAAAAAGTCACCGCATTGTTAGTTGTTTTTGTTTACATTTTACAGTGTTAGCGACAACAAAGCATTTCATTGTTCACGAATTGAAAGGAAACCGGCTGGAATGTAAGTGTGGTGTCATCGTCCTTGTATGCGTAGTTTGACACCGATAAGGAAGGAAGGTAAAAGGTATAACCGCGTAAAACGATCCGCGCGTAAAGGGGGTGTGGGAGGCAGGAGGAGGGGGAGGGGAAGGTTATTGAACAATTCACGAAATAAGTAATGAGAGGAGAGCGTTGGAAGTACAGTCGGTGTACAAACGTAACGGACCACTTTGCACTACGCCACGCTAACGTCACCCGCTGACTACACAGTTAATTACCCAAACCACTCTAGAAGAGAAGGGAGGGTTTGTTAAACGGTGCATTGTACAAGAAGATTACATGTGTATGTCCCTGTATGTATGACATTGTCATTACAGGTGGATGAATGATTGCTAATGTTGTTATTCTTGTTAATATTTATATTTTCTGGAGATTTGTGCGTAGAGTAACGTTTGTTTTGAACCTTGAATTATGAACTAATCTTGGAATGAAACATTGCAGACTCTCAATTTTCCCACTAATGCTATCGTTTTAAATCCTTCTGAAAATACAATCTTTAAAAAAGAACACATTTAGGCTATTGTTTGACTTCAATGAAAAGAATCATGTTCCATTCCAAACGTAAAAACTCGAGGTTGATTCCATTCCATAACTTCTGGCTTTCAAAACTATGCTTGAACGAACAATGGTTTACATCTATCAGGTAGGGTAGGATAGGAAATGTTTTCCTTGGGGAAGTCTGTATGTATGCCTATGCACTGTAAATAAAGTGGTGGTAAATACATCGGGACTGATTATAATGCTTGAAATCGGCAACCATTTCATTAATTTAAGCCGTGTTTAGTTTGTCCACATGTATGCAGCAAACATAAATGTTAACTTCATCGGATTGGGTCAGGACTTTGGACAAGAGCGATGACTGTGAGAGACCTCAGACGGAATGGAAGTAAAGCTCGATAAGAGTGGACAACGTGCCGCAAAGGACAACCAAGTTTTGATTCTGAAGCATAAAATCGTGTCATTGTCGTACTGGGAACATGTCTAGATCAGCCTCGTTGCAAATATACAATAAAGGCTCTTCCTCTTCCGGAAGAATTTCTCGTCAAGGCAGCATCATCCCTGAGTGCATCTCAAAAGCAGTGGCGGCTCTTGATTGAGTCAGGAATGCAGATTCCATCATCGTTGCTCTGTTTATTACATTGGTAGTAATAATAACGCTACAGAAGGTCAGTGCATGTACAACATGATACCCACACGCAACAACGCGACACACAGTTAATAATGAAACATGATATTTTATTTACAATTGATAATTATTGTGAACTGTGTCGCACGAGGCGCGTCACGCATGGAGGAAACCGCGCCGGATGTTGACACGCGTGTGCGTGTACGGTGATGACATGATGCCTGCAACGGAAGGGAATGCGTGCGTCTTTGTGTAGATTCATCAGTGTGTGGAGATAAAAAAAATAAAATATAAAAAAAAATAAAAAAAAAAAAAAAACGGTGAGAATTTGAAATTTACAACTTTAATAGTTGGGTCATTTAGCGTACATGCAGATTTGGAAGATGAATTAAATCTGTGATGTTTTGACTCGGTGCGCGAACCCACAACCTCGAGCGTCGAGCGCTAATGCCCCTCGAGCGAGCAGGAACATTCCTGACGGAACGCGCGGGGCGTGTGGATTTTTTCCTTCGTCAACTCTACTCATCGGTCGAATGAGGAGCCGAACCACTCAACAAAATGGCTTCCCTCACTCCCCGATCGAACACATTACCTAATAACCACACTAGACTCGCATGGACACATTCCCACCTTCTTACGGACAACATACGCACAAACAAAGGAGATACCTTACCCTCTTATCAAAGGTCGTATCCACAGCCTCAACTGCTCCTGAAGAAGACGCGAAATCGCCTCGTTTCGACGCCAGTAGTACGATTGCACTGCCGCGACGTCGTCGATTCTCTCTCATTAAGTTGGTGACGGGCGTTGTCCACTCGCATTACGGGCCCATTCAATGGGCAAGACCGCCACGACCGAGACAAACTCGCGACCACCGCACTTTGGAATTTTCCACAAACACATACACACACGCGCACGCACTTTGACGCCCGATAACGCACGCACTACGTAACGCACTCCCCGTATCCAGAAGAGAGATACATTCCTTTGTCTCCGCACAGAATCTTATCACACACGTCACAATATAGACTAGAGCTGTATTTCACTTGACACACTATTCGAGTTAGGAATACATTGTATCGTAGGTTAGCCTACTGTGTGACACCTTGGATAGCGGGCCGATAGGCCTAGCCCACTGCGTACCGGAGAACAAAGAGATCTGGCTAAGAAACGGGCGGCCGAATATGGCCGCTCGGCTTGCCCGCTGCAGTAGACACTCAAACAATAATCACTAAACCATTCGCTACCTGTTTACGTAAACATACATGCGACAAAATGCTGCCTACAATAACACAAATATAAGCACCACTCAACGCACTCGCGATTACAAATACAAAACGACAACATTGAGCGTATTATTAGTAAATTAGTTACGATTACGAATAAATATATTACCTCCTCGGTAAGTATTATACTAGGCACGACACTCGCGTATATTGTATTAATTTAATTGCGATTAATCCTTGTGTTTTCGGGGCGTAGAGGTGTAAATTCCTAATACTGCACTCGGCCACCCGATGGTTTTGTACACATGGGCAGACCGAACGAACAGCGCGCACGGCTCGGGCGGAGCGATGCAGCTCGGCACGGCACGGCTCACGGACTCGATTGAGCAGCCGCCATGTTGCGTTCCCGAACGACTAGCCAAGCATAATACGGCTTTAGATTTTGAAGAGCACTACTTTATCTGGTCGAGAAAAGCGACAAAAAAAAGCATTTCATCTTCAACTGTATAACATAACATGTAATACAACCTTTCCTCTTATTTGCCGCTTCACATCAAATAGAGCTGGACTAAAATGCAATGCATAGCGTTTGATTTCCCAAACATTTGCATGGACTCCTATGGTGATGGTTGGACTTTTTTATCTGTCTGCGGGAGAACCAGCGCGCGGTTTTCATATCCCTGATATCAATGACCCAAGGATAACACGTCATTCCTTTGAAATAACTACGACGCCTCGGCCTATCTGCCCTCATGCATGGGTGGACGAAAATGTATCCGCACCAAATCAACCAACATCAATCGTGTACGATGTCGCCATGTCATTTGTAGACCTCGCCTCGTTAGTAATTGTCTGTTATTCCACTTTACTAAAACAATTATTGTTTTTTGGTTGGTGCGCGGGCATATTTATATTGTTTTTTGTAACTCTCCCTTCTCGCGTCCGCACCCCTCTAGAATGGGGCCCGCCCCATCCCCCAGCCACCGCGCAACCCTTTGTCAAGAGCGCTGACAACGGGCTAGTTTTCAGAGGCAGCCACGGTTGAATAAACACCGACTATTTATATGTTTGACCGTTTAGTCGCGCGTTCTTTTTGCCGACGCGACTTGTCCGCTCGACCAATTACACCGGCTAAACGGTGAAGAACGGAGCTGAATAATATCGTGCGCAAAAGATAAAATGCTAACTACTTCCAATTGAGTCGACATGACACAAACAATTAACTCGAGTTTTGTTACTGCTACCGTCATCATCAACCGACTATCGTTAATTTCATATTCAAACTTGTTAATTAATTCTACCGGGGCGAAGCGATAGAAACGAACAGCTAAAGCGAGAATTTCCTTCATTATGTTGAAAGGCCAAAGAGCGAAATAAACGGCACACATTTCAGAAGCGGCTGCCAGAATTTCACCCAGCCAAATGCATGTCTCATTCCTAGTAAAGTAAACACGTAATTTGACATAAATTAACGTATTGGAACGTAATTTCGCAAGCGGGCAGCTGTGCGAATGTTTATGTTATTAGGCCGCGCTAGCCGCAAACAAGGAGGATACATCAATATTTCGCACGGATTAGTCGCCTGTTGCTCAAAGCATCCACTCAACATTACGACAGCAGCTAATTGACTCTTTGAAGACAACTGCCATTGCTCTGCGTGTACTTCGACCGCCTATCACAACACTATTTCAGTTTATCATGAATTAATACAAACCCCGCCCCTTGCCCACTACTATCCATTCATTTATTCATAGATCCCTCGTTATGTCACGTCAAGCCTGGCTGGCTAACTACCCACCCAGTCCACTGTTCTCCTAATTATATCTAAAGGAAAAGGAGTTAAATATTATCATCATGAATTAATTAACTTTGTTACTTTAGTAATTAACATACTAAATCAGTACAAAACGATATATTTTGTTTTCGAATCAATGAACGTGATTGTTCTGAATGCACCGGAAATAAACTGATTGTACTTATTACACGGTTCTGTACACTTGCACGTCTCCATAGCACACCAAATAATTTGTTAAGAGCCGGTCTAATTTATATCATGTCCGCGAGAGTCAACTGCATAAAATGTGAACTTTATTCCTAGCTGACAGAAAGTTTTGTTTGTTTCATTTTTTCCGGGACATATGGCCTCATCTCTCATTTTGTTAAACTTATGGTACGCTAAATTGTTCGTGAAAATAAAATTTCCGGTGGTAAAAATGTTTTGTAGTATACAAAGTATAAACACACCATTATTTGTTATCTTAGCATTTGTAACAGAGCTTTGATAATATCTGTTGCTGTTCTGTTCTGCTGTAATATCTGTTGTGATAATATCTGTTCGTCCTTATGAATAACGAATAAAATAGTTCGTACTTTCGTACCTTGGAGTTGGATGATGGACTATATTACCGGCACCTATTTGTACGGTACCTACAGGCGAAAACGTGCACTAAAAGTGTGACAAGTTACTCCATGTCTTCAAAACGAGCCCTGGGGGAGGCGATTATCTGTAACCCAGACAGGCGGTATCAACTTGGAACTTTATACACACAAAGAAAACAAACAAACTGGGGCGGCGAGTCAGTCCCAGCCCGCATCAAATCGTAACGGCAGTTTAGGTTGCTTTGTTACCGCCTTGATATGTTTACTTGATTCCCACCTCAAGTTGCTCAGGGCTGAGAATTACGACTTGTCAACATGTTGCCAGCCAGTAACTATCAAAAGTAAATATCACTTTTATTAGTCACTTTGAGTTTTCAAAATTGATAGTCATCATTTTATTTATTTTTATTTAGCATTTTGAGCGTATTTTTTCTGTTGCAATGAACATTCGGGCCTGAAGAGCACTTCTTAGGGCACATGACAAGGACGTATACAGACGTATACATCAGACGTATACATCAGGTCGATGCGGGTTATTCACCCCCCTCCCCCTCCCCCCAATGAATATACTCGTAAATATTAAAAATATAACTTTCAAAAACTTTTAGATACCTACATAATGTAATAATGAAGTCAGTAATTACATTTGGCGTTTGCTTATTTATCAGTATCTATATATATTGCCGAACTCAACTTTTTCATCCGCATGATAATAGTGATAGATAGTTTCAGCTATGTTTCACAAAATATGTATGTGTAGTGCCTGCTTTGAGTCTCTAAGAAAGCTCGTTAGAATGCATGCAAGCACAGAGGAATGTTACTGTCAGAGCACGATATTGTGTATGTAGAGAGCTACTGTGTGTACACTATTGTAAGTGTGTATATATACACGAGTAGTGTTATATTTATAAACACCGAGCCCGCTTGGGAGGGCTGCCCACATGGGAAGAACAATATTATTACCCTGCAGTATGTTTGTTATTGTTACTGTCGGCGTATGGTAGAAGACAAGAATGAGATTTTTGTTCAACTTTGCCATAGAAAATATATGTTGTCTGTATGTAAGATCCTGCACAGAGTACGTATTACTTGAAGTGTTATTAGTTACATGTAAATTAAGTATACATGTAGGAATGTAGGCATATTATCCCGTCACCTGTAGACATGTCCAAATAAGAGCCTGTCGGTAGTCTTATCCTGATAATGACATATTTATTGCTCGACCAGCATAAACCCAAGAGGGTATAGCCCCCTCTCCATGAAATCCCAACTGTAACGCTTATAATGAATGTAAGGTTAACATTAAAAAATATAACATTCACAACTCTAATCATTTAGTTATATAGGCCTAATGTATTGGTGAAGTCGATAATCGTATTTGGGGCTGGTGCTGTAACTTATTTATTGAAGCCAAAACTACATACAAAGTTTGATTGATCGATTGATCTTCGGTTATGACGCAAAGACCGAAGCAATTGAGACAATGAGCGACGAGTACTGATAGCGAACTAAAGTGTTATTGTTGTTACTGAGGTAAGTGGGTTCGGTTATCTATTTATCGCGCCATCTCCCACTCATGTAAGCGACCACTATCAGATTCAAATACAGATAATAATTCTGTTACGTGATATAGAGCACGCTTTAAATATCTAACAGTTGAGGAATATCAACTTGGAGGGGGGGGGGGGGCTATTAAGTATGTTCTCAACGAATTAACATTTCAGTCACTCGTGACTATAGTGTTATTTCTTACGAGCCTACGGTGTTTATTTATAAATTATTGGCGTAAATAGCCCAAGGCCTAGAAGTCTAGAGAGGCCCGAGTTCGAAAGGAGGGCCTGGAGGGCCTCTGGAGGGCCCGCGTAGACAGAATTCTTCATTCTCCCTATTTTTAGCCAGTTTGTGAATTTCTCTTGCTGCAGGTCATTCACAGTCGTCGCAAAAGCCCTGATTTTCACTTCTTATAATGCCCTAATAAGGAAAAGAAATATGCACAAGTCAAACGAAGAAGTTATCACTGAAGAAATTCAATCCAAATGCACTGGTTATCTAAAATGCTACAAAAGAGAGCTGCTGACGTCTGAATGACTTATCAATTTATAGAAAATTCATGCTAAAATGAATTTGCTGAGATATTGGTTTGATTCATTCAAACAATCCGCGAGAGAACTTTGTAGCAAATGGGCGACCGATCAGATGTTACGTATGGGATGGGCTAGATACTTGTATGGGTTACGTGAAGAGATGGAAGCCGAGTTCTATTGCCGGCTCTGAGAACATTCTACTGGTGAGGCAAAGAGGTGAATGAAAGAGTTACAAACAAATAGAAAACCGTATTTCGTCATACTATGTCAATACATGACATGATTGATGGGATGATTGAAAATATGATTGATGATGACATGACAGATTTCTTGGTGAGGTTAAGCCCCACTTTCCTCACCAGGCGTCCGCCACTGCTGGACAAACTGGTGGATCTGTGCCTCCCTTGACATTATCACAATGAATACAATGATAACATTGCAAACCGATGGTGGGTCTCGATTCACGAACCCTCGGATTTCAAGGTTCGTGTGCTACCTCTTCGCTTTAGGGCATAAACACTATTGAAACTAACAACTTATCAATGTTTTGCGTAGTTTTATCACTTTTATGTCTCGAAACTGAATTATCTTCCAATTTCGTGTATACTACATCAATTTACACAAACGTGATTTATTTGTAATACTTTTTATTACAATTTACAAGTCATCAGTACTACAATAACTCATCACAGTTTTTTAAAACATTTTTTTTAAATAACATACACTTATTCCTTTTTTTCTTCTTCAATGACATCTACAAGACACCTCTAAGTCATCTCTAAGTCAGATGTGCCCCCCCCCCCCTCTCCCCCCCCCCCCTTCAGGCTAAAATCGTCCTCTTCGCACTCTTGAAAGCGACATTAATAAATTTAAACCGATTAAAACAGATTTACAAAAGACGACAACAGCAAGTAATTAAAAGTGACTGAATGGTGGAAACCAATCTAAACGATGGATATGATATTACACAAGTACATATCACCTATAAATGGATACTCATTACCTAACAAGGTTGTTCGTCGTCCAAGCAATAAATTTACATCGGTAGTTGGCGATACTGCGGTTTAAGCTAATCTCGATTACGTTATTAATATCGTGTTCAACAAACTGGTCGTAAATTTATTCATTCAATAGATCGTTGGTATTGTACTATGCCCTTTTGTATCTGTGCGTTACGTAATTAAACACGCTATATAACTAAAGTACACCGCTGAAAATCAATTCCATATATTTATTGGATCTGTTAATTAAAACACAATGTACCGTTAATAACGCTAAATGTTAATCGCGACTACTAAAGTTGTTAGCTCGTTCTATATAACGAGCGACTACAAAGGATCATTCTTGTTTTTCCTCGTTGCAAACTTGCCAGCCAGCGTAAATACATTTGCTCTCTCGACGCAAGCCAGCCAGCGGTTGCAGCCGTATTATGCAACTGCGGATTGCGGTAACATCTGTTCAGAAGACAAAACGAGAGGACTTTGAGCGCTTCCTATCCCGCGTGCTCAGTTTAGGGTGTGGTCGCGAGCGGAGGATCAATATTCCCCCCAACCCCTGCGCCGCCCGCTCACCCCACGAGCACAACAAAGAACGCAGCGGCGATAGAGAGAGAAGGAGAGAGAGAGGGAGAGAAAAGGGGATAAAGTTTGTAAAGTAGAAAAGGAACATAATCCTTGTATACAAGCGAGGTAAAAAGAAAAGTGGAGCGGCTTTTTATTAGCTGTGTAGAAGTTTGCGTTGGAAATGTTGAAAAGACTTTCAAGTTTCAAATATCGTAATAACGAGTAAGCAGATATGATTATGTTTTATGTGCGTTCTCTCTGACAGTAACGATATAATAGGGCCATGCCAAAGAAAATGTTAGAACGAGAATTAAATAACGGGGTTTCGTATTAGACAAAACATTAATCTCCCCCTCCATATCCGAGGCGGAAGAGGGGTTGGGGGGAGGGGTAGATTAAATGGACGGGGGTGAAGCGAAGCCCAAAGGTCCGCAACGCGCCACGTACATAAGGGAGTATTTCAGTAAGTAGTTGATAGAGGGTTGTGTATTGTATTATTGCACCCTTGGAAACAATCACTTCAGTGGTTCTAAACGTGACAAGGTGACCAAACTGACCCTGAAACCAACAAATTTGCTTGGGGGATGTATTTTGTTTGTTGATTGTTTAAAATTCCCTTCAATCAATAAAGAAATGCCGCCTGTCATGTAGGCCATATTTCAAGCATATTTATGGTACGTTTACAGCTACGCGTTGCGAGCGAAGCGAGGGCGCGAGCTCCAATCAGCGGCCGAGTTTCATGCAAAGAAGTTAATAGTTTCACGCAAACTCGGCCACTGATTGGAGCTCGCGCCCTCGCTTCGCTCGCAACGCGTAGCTGTAAACGTAGCATTAGTCTGCCTTTAAGGTCGGTGCACAATTGCCCGGTAACGATAACTGTAACTATAACGATAACGATAAAACGGTAACGGGAAGGCATTCGATGCACAATTGCCCGTTAAGCAGACGCTCGGCTATTTGCTAATACTTTTAACAGGCCGTGGACGCTTGATTCTGATTGGTCCCGGTAACGTACGGACGGGAACGGTAACGTTAAGTTAAAACTTGGCGAACTTCCCGTTACCGTTACCGGGCCCGGTAACGGGAAGCTCTTATTGTGCATCGTATCGTAATTTAACATGGAATCGAACTTCTTTCCCGTTATCGTTATCGTTACAGTTATCGTTACCGGGCTATTGTGCACCGACCTTTACTTTTGTCCTGTAGGGTTTGAGGGAGGGGGCTTGACTGCAGACTGCGCTATGCCGGCTGGCCTCTACACAATGTGAACACACCAATGCGGGCTGCGATTGTATTAGTTCTGATTTATAATTAACTTTATCGTGACTCTTATCTCTTTCAATGGATCTAATAAAAAGATGTCAACGAGTTTTTCTTTTAAATCGTTCTTTTCACAGAAGCGTTTTTTAGTAGAGGCTGCGGGAGGGGCTGACAAAACATATGGGTTGAAGAGGCAGAGGGGAAAAACTACCCCCCGGAGTGAACGAGGGGGCAGATTGGGTGGATTCGCAAAGACAGGGGCGTGAAAAGAATTCTATTAATAACAGTGAGAGCGTTGAATGAAAGCAGGACGAAATGTGCTTCGAGGAAGTAGCGTACTTACAACTTATTAGCATATCTTGATAATTTTTATTTTTATAGATAGAGAACACTAACGATAATGTTTAATATTGTATATACATAGCAAAACTTATAATTTGTTTTCACCCGTAACATACATCGAGTTTGGACACAACTTTTAGGTGGGTGTGGGTCTAAATGAGACGCTCCGATGTCTAACTTAAAATTGCAACTTAAGTGTTAGTACAAATAACCAGATAAACTGTCATTCTGGATGTAAATGAAGTCATTTTTCCGGGATAGAATTCTGTGTGCGAGTATAAAGCCATGGTGTGACTATCCGATCCGCCGTTGCATGGCAATTCCAGATATAATCAACTAAAAGGAATAAAATAAAGTGTTGAAGCAAGTATGCATTGGAATTAAAAGTATATTATGCTACTGAAGGTGTTTATAAATTTATACATATTTTCCTCGCACTGTGTGTGTGTTGAGTTTGACTGTTGGTTTATTACTGAATGCATTTAACAGTTTACCACATACGTTTAGGCCTACTTGATTTGCTGTGAAAAGCTGAACGCACTAATATTCATTTATATCCGACGAGTGAGAGAGAGAGAGAGAGAGAGAGAGCCGGCCAGACTTAATTGGTAATTCCATTGTCTTGTTTTTTTTGTAACAGGCCACCGGCTAAACATTGATCAGTGATTTTATTTGCGTTCCCTGAGAAGATTAGGTAAAATAAATCCCGCAGAGATTCATGGGTCAATCAGTGGCCAATCAGTGATGCTGACGCTATTCCAACTCCCATCAATTCATTCTTTCAATTATTCCCAGCGTGGTATCAGTTTTTATACCATCCTGCTTTCAATAACGTCCGTGTTGTCGTCCAATCCTGTGTTATTATTATAGGGAGATACTGATAGGACGAAGTGATGATTGTAGGACGGCAGGGTAGGCATAACGGAAGGTACGGATGATGGTAGGACGGTAGGACGTGCCGAGATATGAAAGAATATGATGGTAGGATAGTGGGGTAGTGGGTACAATTGGAGAAAGGTGGTAGAAAGATAGTAGGGACGACAGGGTAGTAGGATGAAGGTATTGGGTAGGTGTTGCCGTATTGGGTAGAAAGCTTCGAGGGACGGAAGCGTTGATATTGGTCGTCGTACAACAACTTCGGTAATGCTTCCGTCACGGGATGGGTGAGCGCTAGCCAATCAGCGGCCTCAAGATGTTTACATAGTATAGTACATACGTCAGAGAGGAGTGTGAAGAGTCTTATAGATAGGTACACAACAAAGGACAAGGTCATAGTTCACGACTTCACGTCAGGGTTCTGGTCATCAACAAAATACCATTATTATGTTTGAGAAGACTATGCCTAGCGTAATAGCCGTGGTCGATGTAGGGTTGGGGTTCGAGTCCTGAATTGAATGGATGTCATGTGGCCTGGTTTTCATCTCCTGTATTATTCACTCATCGATCTCGATTAACATCGTAACGACCCGTCTCGGCCCGGGATAGAATAGACCCAGGTGACTCTGCTAGTCGTAAGAGGCGACGAAAGGAGACCCTGTCCCATTCCTCCCTCTGTCCCCCTGAAGATTCTTCCTCCCACTTGGCTCTGCCCTCCCTTGCTGGACTCCCGTATGACGACCCACGCGACGTACAATATGATTTGATTTGGACATGGCTTTTTTCATCTTCATCTTCATCATCTTAATTATCGCCCGCTCATCGTCTTTATTAGCCATTGTTGCACAAATATGAGACTTAAGCCCCATTAATTAATTAATTAATTAATTAACATCGTTACCAAAATATAAGAAGCAAAGCGCAAAATGATGACAATCTTCATTGACGGCTCTTTGATGTTCGTGTGTTCGAGACGATGAGTGGAAGTTGAACCCAAGACTATTGACCGAGACAACACTGCAGCGTCTGAGTAGACAATTACGTTATCTTGTTTGTACGCATGGGTGTCCGCAGCGGGGGGGGGGGGGGGGGGTCTACAATGTGGTGACCAACGCACGCACGGTCTACTAGAAGGCAGACAAGCAGCAAACAATTTCTTGACCAATTAAAGTGAGGATTTGTGTATACATAGACATGTTTTAATTAAAGGGCTTTTAATTAATTTTCTTGTACTCTGGAAAAAGGTTCGTGTTTTCTCTTCATCATATTTGTTGATCATGCTGTGCTGTTATTTGAGAGTCACTTTTTGCTTAGAACAATGTACACACTATTTCACAAACAATAAACAAACGAAATGAATCCAGGAACAGTCGTGTAAAGAAAGGCAGTAGCGTTTCACGAATGTCTTCTTCACCCTCTGCGTTATGGTGCTCATTTATTATAAATTCCTCCATTTCCAAGACAAAGAAACCGATAAAATACTTATATACATAGTACAAATTTGTTCTGAGAAAGACAGAACGTTGCGGATATGTAATTATCACAATTTCAGTATCAATCACATTGACTATATTTGGTCACGCCACGCCCGTTGTATTCCGTAAATTTGTAATGTTTTATAAAATATTGCTCAGTAGATGTTGGTTCGCTCTTGAGTGTATCTTTCTGTCCTAGGACACAAATCCTCACACTACGCCACTGGCAATGCCCAAAGACCAATGGGATAATTGTACACGCCGATTACTTGTTACGAGCGACTAGTGTGTTAGTTATACATATGCGTTTGAAGGTTTGTGTAATATATTGTGGTATTTTGATTTTGGCAGCTTAGGTGTTTAAAATACATTTTTTTCTAAATATTTCTCTCCTGAAACTTGAACATACTCAACATAGATGCTAAATTACGAGATGTGACAAGTCAGTTATAGTGATTATGAATTACAAAATAAATTTAATATGCGATGATTCAAGGATGCCCACCAGGTTTAAATCACCTTCCCAATAACCACCTGTTAGCTGTAACAGGGCAGTTAGAATAGGTTCGTCCTGCAATTAAGCCATATCTTACACAGTTATTTACGGTCAATTAAACATGCCCATCGCATTACACTACTCCCCAACGGTCTATGATACCTGTTGGCTTCTACTAAGCTGCTAGTATTTGGTTGATTTTATTTTCAGATGTCTCGACTGACTTCTAAAAGTAAACATTCCATTATAAATGAAAATGTAGGCCTAATCGTTAGATTACTCCCAAAGACCCCAATAACTATATGGTATATTCATAGTCAATACAGTTGACAATTGAATGGATTGATTAGACAATTTGGTACAACTGGCACAGTTTTAGATCAGCAGTAGGCATTCGCTCACCTTCACATTCGCTACACATTTATTCGCGCACTCTTGACTCTCTAATCATGTAACACATAATGAATCCATAATCCTAAAAAGAAAAAAAATACCACTGGGGACATATTTGTTAGATTTTTTGGACAAATGGAGTAAACTGTAAAATTTAACCTTATCCCAAAGATATTATTATATTCTCTACGGCCTTATCGAATCGTACTTACTTAGGTTCGAAAAAATACTAATCTTCGAATTAAAGCATCTTCCATCGCTAACGACTGGAACAGAGCAACGTTCCGCGGATTACCGATATCTCCTCCCCCCCCCCCCCCCACTCGCGCTCAGCCCAAGAAGCACCAACTAAAAACCCATTTCTTTGTGTCCCCTTGATCTGCCAGAAGTAGTTTCTTACCTAAATAATAATCTGTATCTCAGACGACAAAATAAAACACTAGTCGTGTTTTTTGTTTTTACTCAATGTTGTGGTTAAACACCAACCTCTTATTTGGAATTCGAGGAACCTGCCTAATCTCCTCGTTAGAAAAAGTAATGTAAGAAGCTAAGTGGTTCGGCGTCAAACCTGAGCACGACATAACGCGCTCACACGGCGGAATGTTGGCCCAGACACGACGCGGAGGAGAGCTAAAAGTAAGTAACAGTAATTAAGTAAGTAAGTAAGTAAGTAAGTAACAGTAATTAAGTAAGTAAGTAAACAATTAAGTAATTAAGTAAATAAGTAGCTAAGTAAGTAAATAGTAAGTCGTTAAGTAATGAAGTAACTAAGTAAATATGTAGATAAGTAAGTAAGTAAGCAAGTAAGTAGGTAAGTAAGTAAGTAAGTAAGTAAGTAAGTATTTAAGTAAGTAAGTTTTTTAGTCTCTTTATTTTTGTTATTTCAATACACATGCATGGATGTATAGATAACAGAAAATGGCGATGGTCAACGCGTCCTCTCGGAAAAGCACTCCTATACTTCACCAATGGTCAATGGCGACTACAAAGCTTGATTTCATCAGTATTCATCTAATTAATGTACACGAACCAAACCCAAATGTCTTTGCAAGATAAATTGATAGCTTACGTTCGAACTCACCAAATTAATTTCTCGGTTTGGTTTACCAAGGTTTCAAGAAACATCACATAGAAACTGCGTGGTCTTATGTAACTGCCATACGCCAAGTTTGTTTGGAGCAAATCTAGGATTAAAGACTGATCTCGAGACTAGAAGTTTGGTTAGAAAACTAAACTTTAATACTACATTGAGGTAGTGGAGGGGGGGGGGGGGGGGGAGGGAGGTGCACTGTCAGGTTGACGGGTAATCACTATTTAAAGCCCCAGCTGCCCCAGGAATAACAACCAACTCCACAAACTTTTCATCACAACTGCCCGGAAAATGACTTTAGAGTTAGACTAAATACATTTTGTATTCAGGAGAAGTGTTTCAATTTACAAGTATTAATTCGACACTAATTCAGAAGGTCGATGTTCGATTTCGGTCACTGGTTATCCTGACCTGAGTCATTGTGTTTAAAATGCCTGAGTGATACTGACTGATGTTTCTTCCGTGGTCGGTAGTTTTCCAATGTCACGTGTCACGACTCACTCACTCACTCACTCACTCACTCACTCACTCACTCACTCACTCACTCACTCACTCACTCACTCACTCACTCACTCACTCACTCACTCACTCACTCACTCACTCACTCACTCACTCACTCACTCACTCACTCGTTCACCGAAAATCACAAAGGGTTCAGAAAGCAGATTTGCTCAAAAGTCTTCGCTATAGGAAAACGTAGTTAATTTGTTTGTAAGACGCTTGAATCTTCTATAATTACTTCAAAGTGTTAGAACTCTGGGTTTCCATTGCGGTTGCTGGAATTGAGTCGTCTAACGGTTATTGGACATTCCTTCCCAACTATCCAAATAAGCGAATGTACAGATTCCTTGGAAAAATTATTATTACCAATTACTATGGTGGTTATGGCTTTGCAATTTGCATGACACAGATAACAATTTGCTTTGTTGATTAATGTTACTGCCACTCTGCAAAAGTTGCCGGTAATGTCAGATACAATTATGACTGGTTTTATAAAGAATACGGTAAACAGCTAAACCGCAAACGCAATGCATTTTTTTATACACCTTAGCTTACCCTCAAATAAAAGGTACCACTAAGAGTTTTCTATAAACTACAGTTTGTTTTATGTCAGCGGTACAAATAACTGTCTCCGTATCACACGTGACTTACATAGTAGAGCGTTTAGATGCATCCTACAACAAAATCAAACAACAAACATGTAAACGCATAGCTGTTTGCCATAATTGTCATAAACGCATTATAAGCGGCATACGGCTCCACCAAAATGTCCTTGAAAAATAATTTTGATTTTTACAAAATACTATTTTTTACTCGCTCACATCGTTATACCAATTATTGGGGGTAGAATCTTCTAAGTAAGTCTATCATCTCCTAAACACATAAGGTAATTAAGACCCTTGTGTAGACGGTGCAAGTCTGCTCAAGGGAGGGACTGCCCCCCCCCCCCCCTCTCTGATACGCCCATGCGCTTTCTATTAAAAAGATAATTACACGCTAACTCCCCTGCCACATGTAAAATGGCGGCCCCACAGATAACTATCTTGCTCACGCTGACTCAGCCGCTATTAAACGTTGTTTCGTGTCGGTATAATATAGTATAGGCGCATTGATATTCAACTCTTGATATGGCCACATCCACATCATGTCCAACATGTTAAACATTAAATTATTCGGTCATAACGGATAGAATAGATAGTTCGCCGGGGAGACAAGTGAATAGATTACAACATTAAATTTGTTTCATATTATAAGGTTTACCCAATATTAGTATTACACATATTTTTCATACTGTATAGATACTGGGTTGGGTTCTTACGAATTCCCGAACTGTTATACTTCTTCCATGTGCGAGTAGTTTAGTATTATGAGAATAATAAAAAGAATTTGGCTTTAGGCCAGGCGGTAGAGTTTTGTGCTCTGAGGGAGTATTTTACACATTTAATTTCGAAATGGTTCACAGTTGTAATTGAAAGAGTTGGACATTAAAAGCACTCATGAAAAGGCCGTGCTTTAGTTACGTATGTATCCAGGCGCCGACGGAAACCACTAACCTTATTAGTAAGTGATAACGCACACTTTTATTTTATAATGTGAACCAATTGTGCAGACCCCCCCCCCCCCCCCTTATAACACTCAGAGCTCGCCTAACCTCCAGTTTTACAATTTTAATGTTTTAATGGATGATAATAGAGTGAAAAGTTGCCGCAAAGATATGGTATTATTTCTTCTTACTGAAACAAGCCTTGTTTTTGCCAAAATTGACAACCAAAAAAGCGTTTACTTAGAGCAAGCATACCTAGTTCGAAAACAATTATGCAGATCGATTTCAAGGTCAGAGATAAATGACCATTTATCTGGCCACTGTTTAATGTATACACGAAGCTTTTTGCCACTTTAAGAGTGTTGGCAAGAAACAGGTCATTGAGTGTTACTGGTTTCATAGAATCTACGAAATTCTTTGCTCATCCAACCTCTTTGCTCTAAGGCTACATGTAGACAGACACACTCCAAGTTCTTTGCTCAGTGGCTTTCTGTGAACGAGCACCATCCAATCTCTTTGCTCTACGGCTAAACATGGAGAGACACGCAGACGCTCCAAGTTCTTTGTCAGTGGAACCTCTTTGCTCTACGGCTACACGTGGACAGGACGCATGACCAAGCCGTCTCTAACTTCTTTGCTCGTGTCCGGAACGGAACTACGCACCTTCACCTTCGTGCGCCAAAGCAAGCAAGCTAATGACCGGGTTAAATTGACCAAAACAACACAGGCTTCGTCACAGTCCTTTGTCAACCAATCACATTACGTCGTTCGCCAGCCGTTGTCGATTATTGTACGAACCGGCCATTGTTTCACGTTGTTGACCAACCGTTGTCATCACTCTCGGGCTGGTGAAGGTCTTTCGTTGACGGGTACTCTTGAAGCATAAAGTTTATAGATAGAGGCAATAGTAAGGAAGAAACGGTGATCAAGAGAGCTGGATTCGAACACACGAAGCTGTTCAGTGGAGACGCGAATGTCCCAATCAATGGTGAAGACGGGAGAATGTATTTGCGACCGATCATGGATCAACAAAACCGCAGCTTCCGACTGATCGTGACTATAATTACGACTGAAATGAATGAGATGAGATAACAGGAGAGGGGAGATGGGAGGGGGGATTTATCACAACTAGATTTAAAATAAACAATAAATGATATTTACGATTCAACAGAACAACTCAATGATAAGAATTTCAAACCAATAAGCGGAGTGAACATTAAAGAAATATCATATTTTGAATTTTCATTGACTCGTACTTTATATTTTGAATTGAAAGACGGATTATTGTTCGGGGTTTTCAGATTTAATTGCTTATTTATTTTGTGCACAATACAATGTAAATCATGCATGCATCAATGGCGCGTTCTACGTCAACTGTTGTCACCACTGTTTACCACCCATGTTAGGTTACGTCATATGCCAACCAAAACATCATAATGCCTGTTTCAGACGATCCAAATTTTTCATCCAACTTCTTGAAGTCAAGAACAGAAAAGTGTCAATCAGAAATGATTAGTTTTGATTCACACCGATTTGGATTCGCTTTTGTTCTCGAATTCCAGACGATGGATGCAAAAATTGGACTGTCAAGAACAGGCGTAACCCTTCCTTACTGATTATTGCGTATCTATGAATTTTGAAAGATGAATCATTTTGTGTTATTATTTATAATTGCTCTCCCCTCCCCCTCTACCCCCCTTCGTGTAACCCACTGGTTTACCACCCTGTGAATAGCAGCGCGAACAAAACAGATGGTGTCTTTGTCTCATTCAAAGCACGTTTTGTTTTGTTCTGTTTGAATGAGATAAATGAGTGGTTCTAATGTTGATGCTACAAATGGCGTACGTGTGCAAATAATAATATTTTGCAAGGTGTGTATTTCGCAAATTAAGACTTGTTATAAATTGGTTCAGTGGAAGGAAAATAATACCCGCTGAATGTAATTCAAGCCATTGCCGTGTTCTATCAAATACATTTGTTTTTTTATATTGGTTTTTATATTTAGCAAAGTAGAATCCATGTGTGCAAGCTTTCAATGTTATACCGTTTACCGTTTGTTCCATTACTGTCACTATCACATCGAACATGGATTACGAGATAGTTTTAACTGAATAGGATAAATAAACATTAAATAAAAACATATACAGACAAAGAGGTAACCAAGTCCTACAATTGTTCGTTTTTCAGTCCATTTTAGGTCCTTTTTGTAGAATCGGCGTTAATGGTAAATGAGCAACATTTGAAGGGAATTATTATTGGGAAGGCGCTGATAATCAATCAATCTCTCCCGATGATAGGATTACGCTTTGAAAAGTATTTCCTCACAGTAGAAACCCGAAGTCAGCCTCTAGTCATTTTGCAAACGATCAATTTCATTGTTTTCCAATGGGCGACGAAATAAAAGAAGAACAAAACCTTTGAAAGCTAGACCGAGTGTGCTCAGCATCCTTTCCTTTGTTGTCGGCTAGCGTTGAGGAGTTGTGCCGAGGATGCAGGTTTTAGATTCCACAGAGGAGGGCACGCCCCACTCCCCTCTGGCTTCTTCACGCCGCAGTAACCGCTAGAGAGAGACAGAGATGGCCAGGAACCACGAGAAACAAGGAGGGCGACAGGGAGTGATTGAGCGCGAGAGAGAGAGACAGAGAGAGAGAGAGAGAGAGAGAGAGAGAGAGAGAGAGAGAGAGAGAGAGAGAGAGAGAGAGAGAGAGAGAGAGAGAGAGAATGGAGGGAGATAGACAGATAGAGCAGCGACTAGAATAGCGAAAAAGAAGTGAGAACGATAGAGATTGATCTAGAGAGAGAAAGTTGGGGTAGAATGAGACGGAGATAGAGACAGTAAAAGCGAGGGAGAGAAGCAATGGAAACGGCGGAGAATGTACGAGAGAGAGAGAGAGAGAGAGAGAGAGACATTTAATCCCCCCGCGAGGATAAAAGATGAAAAATGCCCCATGGCGCGAAACCGAAAGGATGTTTCAACGCATCCTACCACACGTGAGTTTCAGAGCCTGTCACGTGGAGAACAGACAGGCTCTAAGATTACACGCACGGGCTGAGCTCTCGGGGGTGGAATGCCAGAATACCTCGTTAGAAATAATCTAATTGTAGCCATCTAAAACGTAAGGAGTTGAGTCACACTACGCTGGTCATAAATAATTAGTTAATTATGTACTACAAGTCGTCATAGACCTGTGATCTTTTGGCAAGTTTCCTTGCTTCCATCTGCCTGTGCGCCCTGCCCAGTGCCCACCGCAATAGTTTTATAACGAAATGGAAACTGGCACTGATTTAAAAAAGTAGGAATCTCACTTTGTAGAATTGAAAATTTCAAGAAGAAGTAGAATTAAAAAAAATCCGTGTTGTGAGAAATACAAGAGCTAATAAATGCTGGACATAGACAGAACCATAATCTTCTACAATTCACTCACTGTCTCTGTCTATTTATCTGTTATAATAGCGATTTACAAAATGAGGGCAATGTGAGTGAACATAATAAACTTATTGAGGATCATCGTAGCTAATTATACAGTTCCTGTTCATGAAATACTTGCACGTAGAGAGGCTAGAGAGGACTTCGACATACCTTATACAGGCTTGGCAGTATTTCTAAACAACCGACACTGAAGGGCAAAAGCTGCGATGTGGACTAATGTAGTTTAGCAGTGATTAAAAAAAAAAAAAAAAAAAATTAGCCTTTGGTATACTCCTGCACAAAACCCCTTGGTTATATATCTGAATCTGATCAATGTGTTGACATACGCATGTTATAACGCTATAATACGTCAAGGATGAGGATAAACGTTCAAGCAGTTCTAGGAAAGCGCTTTGCAGTTTCTACTGTAACGTAATTATATATCTCTGTGCTAATTGAGAAGCTGAGTACCATTCAGAATAACCGACATTCCTTACATTGCAAATGGTATTTACTATATTTACTATTCCTTCCGTCACGACTATGATTATAGTCGAAGGTCTGTGGACTCCAGCCTGCATTAATTACACCGCGGTTAGCTGTGATGGTACCACAACGTGGGCTGCAGTCGAGAGGTCGCTGGTTCGGTACCCACCACAGTGATTGTGCTCAGTCAATCAGTCATATGTGTAGTTGGCAGTTAGCCCCCAAGGCTCCAACATTTAAAACAGGGTCCAACTTGCCGTATAGACGCACCTCACTCATGAACACACATTTTATTCCCCCCGGTAAAACATATAATTGCATTACTTCCTTCACTGTTATTATTTTATGAAACCGTCTTCAGTATAAGAGTATAGCAGACGATTAGTTTTTACCACGGCGGATTCGCCTTCTATTGCAACAGTACAGTACAGTTGACACTGACAGTACAGTTGACAGTACAGTTTACAGTGTATTCAGACGCTCTTGACTCATGGTCGAACTCTATTCGTTTTAGTTTTTGCAGGTTTTGTGACGTATCCATGTATCTACGTGAAATTGTTATGGTTAACATTTTTGCCATTGTAGTTTTTAGTCTATCTCCGTTACAGTCTCCGTTGGTCTATCTCTTTCCGTTACAAACACTTTTCTGTAAACATTTTCCAAGATGGTGACCAACGCTTTACTTCGATCATAGAGGACTTCTTTCGGTGCAAACATTTAGCTTACATGGAATTTTTATTATAAAAGGCATAAGATTGATCAATTCGTTGGCTGAACTAGTTTGGGGTCCTTCCCTGTGACAGAGCAAGCGTGGTCTGGTTTGGTTCGGACTTGGGGGTTTCTGTAATTTGTATATATTCTGATAAATATTTTACAAAAATGTTTTATTCCAATTTAAATGAGATAAAACAAAACATTAATCAATTGAGTACAAAGGCTTGCACATAATAATATGTAGAATCCACTGCTAATATTTGTTTATATTTATTTATTCAACATCTATCCTATTCAGTTATAAACCTGATTTACAAAGGAGGACAATAAATAACAGTACAATTTAATATGATACTATCAACATTGTATCTGTGCACAAAATAATATTTTGGAAGTGCCACCTCTGTTGAAACGGGATTCGAGCACGGATCCCTTTGTTCCACGTGGTTCGAACCTGAGCCATGCGGCCATCTGTGACTGGGGTGTGACATTTAGGTGTGTCACGCAAACACTTGGAAAGAGCAGCAGCTGTCACAGTGTCCCCCCCCCCTTCCCCTCCCCCTCACCACGTGTGTGATTGCTTCTCTTGCTGCAGACAGCCCAATATCGTTTTCACTTGGCAATGTTAATCACACTCGTAAAGCTGGTTGGATCGTTGCCGCATAAAATAAAACTGCTTACAGGAATTTGTGTGTTGCGCTCAAACAAATTCTATTGTAGTTTAAAAGCTTCGGCTGTAAAATAGCGAAAACAAAAAGAACGTATATAATGCTTGTGTGTATAAAGAGCGTGTTTCACATCCAGGGTTTTATAATCCAGGCAAGTGGCCAACATTGCTCGCCAGACTCGCATCATATGATCGCCTCCCACCGTCTGTGTCTATAGTTGTCTCAACGAAAGTATTCTGATGCTTACGACACAGCCGAGTCCAAGGTGACAACTCAATTTTCTATTTCGCTAATTTCTAGCATCTAATCTAAATTGATCCATTGGGGATGATTTAAAACCTTCTGTTGGTTACCTGTAACGGTGGGTGTGGCCAAACCACCTGTTCACTCGCCTAAGCCGAACCATGCATTTACGAATGTGTGAAAGAACGCCAGGTATCTACTGATTTTGTTTCAATTGGCGCGGTTGAAAGGGGCAGTACGCAATGACCTGAGATGAGTATGCGAATACTTTCGTTGGGACTAGTATAGTATAAAAAACGCTGCATGCTCGCTGCGGTGCCGTATATGTGTGATGACGCTGTTGTGTACCAGTATACGCTCTTTTGCTGTACCGGCATTTCCTGTATCTGTATTCTGTAATATCAAACATTTCGGTTACAAAAATAGTCACTCCACAGTGTTTTGTTTCAGACAAGCATTGATGTGCGGCTTGTGCGCCAATCAAAGAAATACATAACAATGAAACTATCCGACGTCACAGCACACTGTCCATTGTTGTACTTTGTTGTAATGTTCTTGGCTGAACTGGATTTGTGCTATTACCGGTCATTTCCATAGCTTTCTTGGCTTCGGTATACTTACATTCTACTTTTCTACTGTTCTTTGCCTGACTGATGATGTTGACTGTATACCTTCCTTTGCTATAGACTAACATTTGCAAATGTGTACATTGTCCTATGCTGTACTGAAATTTACAGTAGGCCTATGAGTATTTGCTAGACTGTAAACTGTACTTACTTTCCTTTGTTGTAGGTACTGCTAGTTTGAGCTGTGCTGACTTTTGCTGTAATGACATTGCTTGGTTCACTTGCGTCACATCTCAAAAGAAGAACAAATGAAACTAATTACCATGGCTCGGAACACAAAGAAACATTCCTGTTAAAGGAGTTGTTTCAAAGTAAGAGAACCGAGAGCTTTAGATATTATTTCTTTGCGTGGCATTATCAAATAAATTAAAACCATAAACATTTGTGTATTTCTTTTATTTTCACGGAGAAAGATTTCGTGCGCCACAAAGAGAATTAATTAAACTGTTACAGTCTGGTGATAATGGTTCGGTTGGCAATTCGTGTTTACAATATTATTTATAGAACACACTTTCGCTGAAAAATAAGTACCTCGTTTTTATAAATAACGCTGATAGCTTTACACAAAGATTAAATATTCTTTTCAACATGTTCAATGAGAAGGACAGTTTAATCTGACAACCTCAGTTTCTACAACCAACGCAGTATCTCATAATGACTCGTGTAGAAATGGTGTATGGTATGGAAATATTCTAAATATGGAAAGTTTTACACGTTGTTATGGAGGAAAACAGGATATCAGGTCGAACGAACGAGCTCTCACGCTCACATTTCCCGTTTATCTCATTCGTGACAGTATTATTTGAATTGAAGTTTCCATCGTGTGTTAGTCAACTCATTACACCTACTAATTAATTTACTGAATGAAACAAAATCATAAATAAAATCGTATTTATACAATCACAAAATTTAGATAGCCGGCTAATTAGATAAATATCCTTGACGATCAGTTCCGACATGTTTGTTTCGCGCATGCGCCAATTACGAAACTCTTCGACTGAAGTTTGGTTACGGAGCTTCGCTTGGCATAGCGTGAATTTGATAAACTTCAATATCAATCCATGTGATTTATTATGCAGATTGCAGACTCAACTCGTGTAGTAACTTAATTGGACGTAAGTAATTACGTTTACATAATATATGTATATATTATACTTATATATTACCGTTCAATTTGCGGTTATACAAATCAAGTTTCGACGTTTGAATATCAACAACGTCAGAGGTTGACTCCGAATAAAATAGCGGATAAATATGTTTTGATGCCAATTCCACAATAAATTTATCAAAGTCGTCCATTAGTGTTTCAGCATTATTAGGCTAGTGTTTTATGAGAACACGAGTATTCTACAAACATGACTTGTACGTTTTGATAACACGCAACCGTCATTTTTAAACAAAGCAGCTGATAAGCAAACGAATTATTTTACGAACGAATGGAAAGAAACAGTGGCGATTTTAGGCCTAGGCGCAATAGGCGCGCGCCTAGGGCCCCTCGCTCTAGGGGGCCCCCAAATCCTAAATAAATAACTAACGCAAGAAAACTGGTAGGGTAACGAGGATTTCTGATAACACGATTAATTATTTATCTCAGTTAGTTTTTACTTGAAAACGCTCGTTTTCAACGCTGTGAAGAGCTAAGAGCTATTTAAGAAACTCTTTGGGGCAAGAGCGACTTGAGAATCTTGCAAAACTGTGCTGTCAATGCAATGAGTGACACAGACTCAACTTTAAACCTTGTAACTTTTAATAATAAAATTGACACGGTTGCCAATGCAAAGTGTAAGAAGAAGTGATTGTGAGGTAAATGCAGTAAAAATATGTTTGTAGAATTGAATTTGAATTGCAGGGCCCCCAAATTTCTCAGCGCCTAGGGCCCCTTATATTCTGAACGCGCCTCTGGAAAGAAAGCAAGTGTCAACCAGATCAATACTACACATTTATCAAACACAATTTGATTTTCGATATTAAAAATGGTAGTTTAAATGTTTTCTGAATGTACAGTACTCTGTTGTTTGTTAGATGTTGAGACTTGACATCGATTGACGTTTGTGATCGCCTTAAAACACGCAAGAATTAAGATCCATTATAAACGGAATATCATCTATTCACCTGCCAGCTTAGATCAGAGTAACTCTCTCATGATCAAAGCACAAACTTTAAAGGGTAATTTTCTGACGTGAATCGGCCGTCTGTTGAAGACGAGTAATGAAGTTGGTTTTCTTTGTACAGTATGCATGAAATGCTAAATTCATAGACTGAGACTAAGGAAGGAAAAGAGAAGTAATATCTCCTCTCCTTCTGCACTTACTCATGCGAGATAGATGGAATTGGAAGAGCCACCTTTCCTTTTAACTACAACAATGAGCAAAGATTACGGCACTTTTATATTCAGTGCTCCGAGACATTGTTGGTCTACGAGACAGATAGGTCGAGCTTACTAAGTAAGCTCTAAAGGCTACAACAAAGAACCCCGCGTCATCTTGGATAAGATAACAGATAATGATCAAACTATGTGTTGTGGGTATTATCGCACTTCCGAAACAATAATATATCTTGACAACCAAACCAAGGATTTTTATCGAAAAAGTCTTGAACTCGCAATTTCCAATGAGTGTCTATTTATTTCAAGAATTCTATTTAGTTATAATTACTTACTTACAAAAGAGGAGAGTAAAATATAAAACAGCTAAATAATACGAAAGGAAATAACTATTCCAAGAACATCAAAGTAGAATATAGAGAACATACAAAGAAAGAAGGAATTTTAAGTATATACAAATAGATATTTGAAACAGAAATTGTTAGCAAATTGTTTTATGGCATTGACGTATTGCAGAAATAATGTGTATGCATACAATATATCTTACAGATCAAGTTGGCCCTTATCTACTCTCTCTATCACTGTCACTGTCACTGTTATAGTGTTATTGTTATCAGTTCAGTTAGTCATTAGACACTTCATGGGTTGTAAATAAGCAGTTTTTTGTGGCTGTATGGCAATCACATGCGAGTGTGAGGAGATAATTGTATCCATTTAGTGTTGCACGTTTTCTGCGTCTAAACAAAATTTTGTTTTGCATTTTGTCATGTTGCAATTCTTTGCTCTGCCA
This sequence comes from Isoperla grammatica, assembly GCA_945910005.1. Taxonomy (NCBI): domain Eukaryota; kingdom Metazoa; phylum Arthropoda; class Insecta; order Plecoptera; family Perlodidae; genus Isoperla; species Isoperla grammatica. The sequence continues at coordinate 40,671,325 of OX246738.1, read as the reverse complement.
TCCTCATCTCGTATTGAATTGAAACCAGCTTGGCATTTTATTCCTCCACTTTACCGCCGTCACTAAACAATGTCTCACTCTTTTCATCAGACCGGTAAAGGAAACATCTACTTGTGCCTTGTGGAGACAAGTGATTAGTGATTACAGAAGGTCGGCTAATTGCACAGACTACATACGTACAATTCCCCTTCAGACGGGTTTATGCAGTTTACTTCGCCGCTGTTTGGCCACCCATATCGCCTTGTTTATGCTATAATCAATTTCATCGCGAAACGTTGTTGGAACAACAATTCCTGTAAACACGGCCATTGCTCTGTTTAAATAAAAATGTGTCCTTTTATTGCGTGACTCGTTTTTATCTGAACCGACAGTTTAAAAATCATGTTGATCCAAAGTCAACAAAACTGAACAACAACGAACTCAATTGACATTCCAAATGCGTTGGATGGGCGGGGTTAGGGGGGGGGGGATGAAATGTGTGAGGATGACCATCAACCGCAAACTGTATCTGATACATGAGAGGGATATTATCGTCGTCATCGAGGCGAGAGAGAGAAGAGAGAGAGAGAGAGAGAGAGAGAGAGAGAGAGAGAGAGAGAGAGAGAGAGAGAGAGAAGTTACTTTGGACAAGTCGTGTACAACGTATTCAAAACGCCAATATTAGGCCTTCGGTTTCAAACCGTGCTTCTGTATTTGGAAGCTACTCGATTGCAGCAACCGCCATGAAAAGTACAATCGACGGTGCAATCGCCAGTTGAAGTTCTCTACGTCCGGGGGACTGATCACTATTTGGCGCGGCTCGGCACGGCACGGCCGCCTCAGAGTGCTTTATCCGCTACTCTCTATCTCTCTCTTTATACCGCCGGCATCTCTTTCTGTTATTAACTCTTTCTCGCTCGATCCCTCGAGCTGTTGATAATCACATCGTTCATTGTGAAATGTGACGTCGGGATATGAGTGACATATTACACCTTTAAACTTTTCGTGGCGGAGGTGGAAAGTTAGTACACGCATCAATAAAAAAAAAGATCGGCGGATAATGAGGCTGCTATCTCTATTCTCTACGCATGCGATATTCATGCACGGGCACGCCACTGGCACACCTTCACATGATGTTGACACTATGACAGGGCCCACCGCCGCCGCTGGTCAGTGGCGGTTTATGAAGCCACGTCAGCAAACGAGTTCCTTGTACGATATCAAGTCGTATTCGTACATGATATATTCGATTCTTTATGGTTTAAAAAAAAGACGGCTGGCTGATTGAAATAAATGAGCAGGCTGCAACATTATCACGTAGATAAACCATGTTGTAATGGCTTAGCTCGACCGGTTTCAACACGAAGACCGAACTGGGAACATCGACACAGTATCACCATCGTAGTCAGCCTCATCACCATTCACCGCCAACAGTCCATCACAATCACCACCGATAGAGGTGGCTCAGCGGTATGACGCGATACTCTAATTCGGGAGGTCGCCGGTTCGATTCCGGCCACCGGCAGTCCTGACTGAAGGTTTTTTCCGAGGTTTTCCTCAGTCGTAAAAGCGAATGCTGGGATTGAGTAATACTATCAGCCCTCGGACAATCCTTCCCAACTATCCAAACACCCTAATAACCTAGTTAGTCACCTGAAGAGGGGCACATCAGGTAAAGCTGGTGTGCACCCTAGAACGGGTATTCCTACAAAAATTATTATTATTATCACAATCACCCACTTTGCGTGATAATTAACTTCAAGTTATTAGTCTGTATTACATGGGCCAATTCAATTTACCACTCCACTAGTGAGTTGAATTCAAACTTGAATTCATGATTCGAGCAGAAAATTGACAGATTTGGATTGCCAGTATAAGATTCAACTTCTATCAATGGAAGCGTTTTGTGTCTTCAATGTGTGCAACATAACTATGATTATCACGTATGCTTCTGCAATATCATGTGCACACAGCACAGTTTTAGACTTAGAGCATGGACTGAGGATTTATCCTTTTTCCTAAATAAACAATTACACTTTTTACTCGGACTCGATAATAGGGGCTAGTTCTGTTCAAATAACAAACAAAATGTTTCCTGATTCTTTGTATGGCATCCACATACTTTTAACATAAATTGTATACAAAAGTTTGATTGCACATAATGTTTCTATAAGAGCTTTTTCGTTTTATTATTGATTGGTTGGTTTATTTTCCCCACCTTTTCCACATCTCTCTCCCCCCCCCCCCCCATGTGACACTTTCAGCTCATTTCTTCATATGAAAATTCGTTCCAAACCATCCGTAAGAAATATTGTTTGTGTTCAGACTGAGACAGTTGAATCTAATCTAGTAGAATAATACAAAATCCCAGTACACTCCATAGTGTCCAATTCTTTGAAGTCAAAATTAAAATCAACGTTTTGGATTGTCTGAACTCGGAGGTAAACTTCTGCAATTACATAATATGCTATAGTCCATCCAAACAAAAATACAATGCTCTAGTTATGAATAACTTTACACTCAATATTCAAGACAAGAAGATGCTTTGCATTCCAACAGTATAACTAATTATTGGTGGCTGCAAGCACAATATGGTAACTAATTATACACTTCGTGCTGAAGGCTTCGAGAGTTTACAAGTAAGTAACCGCTCTGCATTCAAGACACAATGCAACGAGTTGAACGGAAAACTAATCCGTGAAATACTGGTTTGGCTACCTGGTCGTATCACATTCACGTGTCGAGTAACTCTAAGATGAAACGAAAACCGAGACACACAGATTTTAGTTTAATTTTTATTTGTGTTTTCATGTGTACATAATTCGTTACATCATTCTTTAGATGAAAATACGCCATTGAGTTTAACGACAACCAGTGCCTCCCCTCCTCCCTCCATCCACCCCCGCCCCGATTGTAATAATAAAAGCTGTTCGTTTCGTATTTGTCTCAGAAATTTAGATCATCCCTCCAAAGAAAGACCGACATTGTCCGTATTTGAGACAGCTAAGTGGCCGCGGCTAGACTGTCGCTGTCGTCATTGGTCGTACTACTTCTACATACTTATAATGTCGCATTAGCATTCGCTTAGTGAACTTTTCTATGCCAGTTACGCAAATGCTTGACATTTAGATATCCGTTGCGTTTACACAAAATTAGAAAAAAATCTTTGAATATGATGATCAGCTTCGATTAACAAATATGATTGTATCACTTAAATGTGGTGGTGGGCGCATGACATGCATACACCAATAATTAACAAACTTCTTCAAATTTAACAAAAAGTTGAAATCGACTCCATTTTGGCCACGGTTTTCCTTGGCGTACGTACAATAACATAGCGTAAGTTTGACGAATTTCAATTTATACGGCTCGATATGAATTGAACCGGCTCAACTCGTGTATGAAGTAACTTAGACGTATGGTAATTAAGCATTAAACGCATTGTCGTGTACGGAGTTGTGGTAACAATGGTAATATGCGTGGACACGTGTCAGCTAATCTATTAGTCGATTACATAATCGAAATTAACTGTGAATTATCCGTTGCAAGGTATAGGATTATGACTGAATGAAGGTGAAATAGTAACGACGTATGAACGTGGAGAAAAGTACAAAGGGATATAATTCGAGATATTTTATTACACTTCGTGAGATGGAGTTAGGTAATTTCTATAAAGCGTATTCATTTAGTCACATTTTATGTCGTGGTAGTCACTCATGCGGTGCGTAATAACATTCATGAGAATTCCCGTCGGCATTTTTGATTCAATGTTACATTTTTGGAGACCCTGTCCCATGAAGGATAGGAGACGTGAAAATAAAATATATCAAGACAAGAATATAAAAAACACTATATCAAAACAATTGTACAAGTATTTACATAATTAAGTCAGGAATCTTTTTTTTATAATTTTACTTTATAGTGTGGAGACGTGAAAATAAAATGTATCAAGCGGAAAAATATAAAAACAATTTACATAATTAAGTCAGGAATCTTTTTTTATAGTTTTACTTTATAATGTTAAGTAATAAGACCGGGCATAAGTCCAACATTATATCCGTTGAAGTCTTCCACATGTTACATTTTAACCACTCTCATACCGGAAAACTAAACCATTATGAAATGCGCTGACTGAAACCTTAGCTTATGTTTTCAACATATTATCCTGATCCTGCCTCAGCCTAAATCCTTGTTGGACGGTGTTTGAATGTTGTTCGCATTTGGGCATGGCTTCGAAGTACTCTGCAATTAAAGCTGCCGTTCTTCAACTGTTCTTCCAGGCTCTCCTAACCACAGTCGACAATGAAGGTAACTGCGTTTTAGATAAGGTGCTCATAATAGGACATGAACTTCTCGCATTACAGTACAATGAAAAAACTGGCGTCATTCGCAGCCGCAGGAGATTATACAATTAAACTTTCAACCCGCAATTAACTTTATACTCACCTTACCTATGCTAAAAGGCGTTTCACTTTTATTACCAACGACGCTTCCCTCGGCCTCATCAAGCCAGCACGCGCGTTTTCGTTTGTATTGGGATTTGGGAGTGACTCGTTTTAATTATTCAATGCCTGTGGTTTCGTTTCAATTCGCCAGTTTCACGGTTTGCAACGCTGTGGGATGCGGTGGCGGTATTTGGAACCAGCGAAACGCAAACAGCCACCGTCCGACACAAGAGGTACAATCGATACAAAGCTACTACTATACTATTATACAACCACCACTACTACTACCACTACCACTACCAGTACTTTCGCTTCCGATTAGAATATGACTAAATATTATGGTTGATTTGATCGCATAAGATAATATGTCATACAAGGGTACGCCGGCGCGATAAACCACGTTGCACTTTAGGGATTGTTTGTAGTTTTTTTTTTTTTTAGGTTTAGGGGTTGGGTCGATACAAAATGTAAATGCTGAGAGTCATTGTCGATCGGAGCCACAATTTAACAGCTTCTGTTTTATCTTTGGGGGATTACTGAATGTAAGATCTGCGCTCTGGTCTGAACTGAATGGCAGGATCCGCCACTGTAATGACAATGAGCAATGTAGTGGCTACATAGTTACATAGAATACATGCCTGGCCGCGTCTTGGTATCATCATTAGGGATTGTTTTCTAATATGTTAATCTATCTAATTAGTATATTATTGTTAATTAGTTCTTGGCTTGCATAGTAGAGTGAATGGCATGAACTCTTGATAATTACGTATATGTAGATGTGTGCATTAATTAATTAATTAATAATGATACATAATAATAATTACGAATGCAATTTTTTTCATATCCTCAATTTAATTTTTCCCGCGATGCTGTTGGATGCACGCTACAATGGGATACGATCAGAGATTTGCTTTCTTACGGGCAATAAAACTTGGCTGTTGCATATCCGATTAGTAGATGAATAAACAATTATAAACGTGATACCGCCAGGTGGAGTACAATGTGATTCGTTCGTTATTAGCTTGCCTTCGATTTTAACACTGGCGTAGTAGGATTTGGTAGGTAGATTTGAGGATAGTAGGATTTGGTCTTGGAGAAGGAAACTGGAGTTATAAAACGTTATTTATTGTCCTCATGGAGGCCCGTTTTCACCAAATGTTTAGTCCCTAGTCAGCAATCTTTAGTTTAGCCCCGAGAGAAGCAAGATTAGAATAACATAAGCATTATTTCAGCTCAATAGAAAAGAAAACAAAGAACTGGACTCTCAATGCTCAATTTTATTATAAAACGAGATTTCTTCCCTGCGAGTTCGTCACGGAAGCAGTGGCGTAACTACAATTCCAGGGCCCCCCCGCAAAAAATAATTATGCGCCCCCCCCCCCCCCCCCCCAACCAGAACCACTCATTATTTTTATGTTTGTCATATTTTGTGCTTACCTTCAATTCAGAATCTTCTTGCGAGCTTTCAAATTTGCGAACCGGTCAATTACTGCATCGACATCCATCGTTTTCGCCCGCTCTGCTTCTATACTGAGGAGCCCTAAACCTTGAAGACGTTCTTGGCCCATTGAGTTGCGTGCGTAATGTTTTATCAACTTTAATTTCGAAAATGATCTCTCAGCAGACGCTACTGTAACTGGCAAGGTAAGAAACAAGATGTATGCGGTACAGACATCGAGATAGCTGGAAGAGATGGCTGTGTAGTCCACTATGAGAAGATGTGCCAGGTCCTTTATTGTTGAGGTTTTGAGGTACACCGTTGGAGTCCAACTGTGTACTGATCAAGCCAAAACTTGTCAAACTGTTCGCAGGGCACGGCAGTAGTCGCTGCATTTAGTATGACTCACAAAGTGGCAGTCCGCAATCAAGCAGACCGCGCTGCGCACCAGTGTCCGATAACTTGACGGCGAATCATCACAAACAAGAATGAGCTAAGCTTGTTTGTGCGTCGTATCATATTCATATGTGTTGAGTGCTAGACCCAAAATTCAACAACAGTCAGTCTACTTTCGAAGCCAATGTTAATGTTATTAGTATTTAGTCCTATTGTCAATTATTGTCAATGACGAACTCAAGTTTTTTAAATTTGATTTTTTTAAATTTTAATTTGCATATTATATATACATGTCTTAGAAATAATTTTTGGGCCCCCTAGAGCGCTGGGCCCCCCCGCGACCGCGGTCCCGGCGGGCCCTTAGTTACGCCACTGCACGGAAGGTAAAGCTGAAGAAGATTAGTGCTGCCGTTGAAATAATAAATGGAACGATAATAGTAGTTTGCGAGCATTTCCATCGTACTTTTATGACACTCGTTTTGTTTTGCTTGTTTTGTTTGTTTTTATGTCTCGCGATGGTCGAACTGAGAGTACGATGTCCGATCAAGTTGATATTTGGACCGTCCACAAGCATCGATGTGGATTGAACGCCTTTGGTTTTGTAGAAAAATCGGTCGAGATTAGTTTCAGTTACTCGATTTTTTTTTTTTAAAGCACGATCACAGCATTATACCGCATTCACATATCACAAATTTGGTTTCATTGTTGTGTCTTTCTCGCTATTTAAAACGCTATCTGAGAAGTGCGGTCCAGTGTTTAGCCCCTGGAAAACGCCATCAATAAGTGAAGTAAAGTACCACATTGATATACTTTTCTTTTTGACTACCCATAATTGTATATGGGTTAAATATGTGTATGAATTAAAAATATGTGTTTACATTGTAGTTTTACTGTTAAGTAACAACTCGAATATTCTGCACAAACACAAATGTAATAAGAATGTAAAAGAGGCAGAATAAATGGAAATGGAAATGGAAAGTAACTATGGCAACTAAAAAAAGCAATTTGGTAATAAAACTCGCGCTAGACGCCGTGCTATTCGTGTACCCGCTTTGTCAGTTCTTGTGGACTACAAGTAATTAGGATATTACAATTACAAGGGCTCTCATTGCAATAACTTCTTACTTTTGAACTGTAGTTTTCAATTTAGCGCGGTTACATCTGGTGACAACAATTTTCAAGAAGTTAACTAGTGTAATATTTTATTGTTTTGTTGGCTAAGCTGGTCACACTGATTTGTTTCTTTTTGTAGGCTAGCAATGTCAATAATATTGCCTAGACCTAGTTAACTGCATTTCATTACTAATTACGTTAAAGATATGAAGCTACCTCAATTTTTCGCGGTCACAGTTATATTTCAGCTGTATTTTGAGATTGCTGCGGCTGTAAGAGGTGTAAGTTGTGAACTAATGATGAGGTTTCTGTAAAAGTTAGGTTAAGGTAGTCCTTACATAGGCCTAGGCCCTTGATGATTTATTTATTTATTTATTTATTTGCCTGTCGATTAATACATGGTACAAATATAGGCATCGTCAATCTTATAATATACATACTTAATATACATAAACTTAATATACATATTATGATCAGATTAAATAGAGACATTGGAGATACATATTATAAATCGATGAATGTGATTATATAAATTATTGTCTGTAGAGAATTATCTTTCAAACCGAACTCTTGCCTGAAAGTTCAGGGCGGGAGCCTAGGCCTGGGCCTAGGCCTACTCTCTAAGTGAGTGTGACTAGGGCTTAGGCCTAGGCCCCTGGGTAGAGCCAAGTCGGGCCTAGAACCTTGGCCTAGCCTAGGGGCCTACTAGGTCTACTCTAGCTAGGCCTACCCTAGGCCTAGTAGGGTTTCGGTTGGCTAATTGTAGGCTAATTGTACACTGCAAAAACATGTTTCTGTAAAAGTGAATAGGCCTAGGCCTACTAGGCCCTAGGCCTAGACTATCTAGGTTTTGTGAATAGTAATTTGTGTTAGTAATGTACAGATAGGCCTAGTCAACCCAAGGGTGTAAATTACTTCCAGTGCACCTGTTTCTTAGTAGGCCTAGCCTAGGCGGTGAGAACTAAGAAACGTATAAAATTAAGTTTGTACTAGGCCTAGGCTATTGTGCTCTGCTATCTTATCTCGTAAGCATGTAACTAGGCCTAGGCCTATATACGTGGAGGCAACTTTACAATTTATGTCAACCGTTATTGTTAACTGTCTCTAAAATAGCTTCTTTGCAATGTAACTTGAGATGTGAAGTGCCAATGCCCAGTTCCCAATGAATTTGTGTAACACAGGGCATGTCCATTGATACACGTTTTTGTTCCATAGTCCTCGGCTTTTCCCCCATCTGGCCACACAAACAACTGGGCTGTCTTGGTTGACACGTCGAGGTTTTGGTTCAACTACCGCCATGTCGCGAATGTGCTCTCGCTTTACCGAAGTGTCAAACGACTTGGAATCCCTGACAGGTAAGATAACCACTAGGTAAAGATTATTGAGTTTTTACGAAAGTCCATACTAATTTCATTTCGTTTTAGCCAAATCATTCTGATGGTGGCCGATGATATGGCGTGCAACCCAAGAAATCCAAGGCCTGCAACAGTGTTTAATAATGCAAACCAACATATTAATGTGTATGGTGATGACGTTGAAGTAGACTACAGGGGATATGAGGTAAGACTGAAAATCACTACTTGCACTTACTTTTAAGTGCACTGTTAAAATTAAAAACTAAAAGTACATTGTTGGATGTTAAAATACTGCTGAGGAAGGTCACGTTAATCGAAAACGTTATTTTAAGTTTCGTTTGTGTTATGTAGGGTATTTTATATCACAGTTTATTGTTACTCAGAAGTTGTAACCTCACATTTTATAGAGCAGCTGATGAATGAAATATGTCTAAGACAATTTTTAATAGGAGTAGTGCTCGTCAGTTTTGCACGTGCAAACTACATAAGGTAGAGTCACTACGCGCGTGTTCAGGTGACCGTCGAGAACTTTGTGCGCCTGCTGACGGGCCGGCTGCCCCCCGGGACGCCGCGCTCAAAGCAGCTGCTCACAGATGAGGGCAGCAACGTGTTGGTCTACCTGACGGGCCACGGTGGCGACGGCTTCCTCAAGTTCCAGGACTCGGAGGAGGTCACCAGTCAGGAGCTGGCTGACGCCCTTGAGCAGATGTGGGAGAAGCGCCGGTACGTTAAGAGGATTGAGTTTCCAGCGTGCATTACTTTCGTCCAAAATACATGCACAAAAATCCACATATTTTGGTTCTGTTGAATCAATATTTAAAACTAAACTGTTGTTTTACGTATGAAAAGCTTTTGTAAGATTAATGCACAGATTATTTTTTTCCAGGTTGTAAACTTCCCTAAAAATTTTCAATTTGATTAATTTTTAGCCCCTGTTTAAAAATTGTTGGTGTCTGAACTAGATGAAATTTGAACAAAAACTGTTTGTATGTATAATCACAGCATCATTGTGAATGTGGACACAAAATATGTGCGTGATCAAATCAATGATGTAGAAATGAGAATCTCACATTTGCCTTTGGTTGTTATGGTTTTGGTTGCTCAACTCTTGAGTTGCTCGTTTGGGAAACAAGCCACTTATTACTCTGGTCTGTTGCAATGTTTTAGTGTGGGCGTAAAATTCATTTAATTGGGTAAATACTGAGTTAAATAAGAAAATTTTTTTCTTCTTCTTCTCAAATGCCCACATTTGGCTATTATGCCATCATGCTGGATAAATTATGTATCTGTGTAGGCCTACCAAAGAAAGAAGAATGGTTGAAAAGGCCAACTCTGCACAGGAAAAAAAAAAAGAATAAACAATATATTAATATCTTCTTACAAAAGATTCCTTAGTGCATGTCACGATTTTTGCTAGTTTGAATAGCGCCGTTTCTGTACCTACCGGTACTGATTAAATTATAGTTTAAGAACATAATTTTCCAGTACACATAACCAAACAAATATTCTTGACAAACTTGAATTCGATATTTATCCCCATTTAACCAGTTTCAAGTCGATGCTATGAGTTCACTAGAACAGTAGAAATCGTAAAAACCGCTCTGCTATTTCTCAAGTACGAGCTGGATTATAGTGCGAGACGTCTACTAGACGTAAAGTTGTCTTGTTCCAGGTACAATGAGATTTTCTTCATGATCGACACCTGCCAAGCCTCGTCCATGTACGAGAAGTTCTACTCGCCCAACATCCTCGCGGTGGCCAGCAGTCTGGTGGGCGAAGACTCTCTATCCGTAAGTGTTTCCCCGTCACGTACGTAGGCCTAGCAGTCTGGTGGGTGAAAACTCTCTATCCGTAAGTGTTTCCCCGTCACGGACGTAGGCCTAGCAGTCTGGTGGGCGAAGACTCGCTCTCCGTAAGTGTTTCCCTGTCGCGTACGTCGGCCTAGCGGTCCGCGAAGAGTGTACTTCATGTTTGAATTGACACGTTTCGGTTCCTTTGTAGTAAAAAAAGGAACTTCTGTGACTGGTAGGCTATTCCTGATAGTTGTCACAGTGACATATACCGGTAACTCACTTTAATTGATAACTACGTAGTTATCACATGCTAATGGCCGATTGATTAACAATGAATAACAATCGCTTAAGGCCCAAACTAAAAATATTTCCGATTTTTAGTGCTTTTCCTTCTTAAAGACATGCAAATTATTACACCGATTAATAGGCCTACCAATTTTGGTATTTTCTAGTAGAATTATCCACAAATATCCTTGATGAGTTCAAAAGCATTATTTGAAGTTTGAAACCTGCACAGGGAGTTTAGTACTCGGGGTTTGGTAACATTGTATTTTGTTATGTTTCCACAGCACCATGTGAAACATTGTATTTTGTTATGTTTCCACAGCACCACGTGGACCCTGCCATCGGAGTGTACATCATAGACCGGTACACGTACTACGTGCTTGACTTCTTGGAGAAAGTAGACGCAGATAGTAGCAAGACGTTGGGAGAATTTGTAAGTACCTACAATACAATACGGGATCTTCTACGGTACCTATATGAAGTTGCCATCCGTCGATCCTAGGCATCACATAAACTGCTAGAAAGTACAGTTATAGTAGCCTCCACGTAAATAGTCTCATACGTCCTCTGATCCTTTTCTACTGGACACCTTATACCCCTTAGGCTTGGTATTATGAATTTCAAATAAATATATTTTTTTTTTCCCTTCTTGTGCCAAGATGATTTAGAAGGCTACTAGCTTGTTTTCACCATGGCAACAACCAATAGAAAGCCTGGTTGCCATGTTAAAAACAATTTAGTGGCTTACTAAATATTTATCCGAAGTTGATAATACCGGCCATTAGACAGATAGCCTACCACTTTATGACAACCCCTTATACACCTATCTCCATATACACCTTATAACTTTAGACAGCTTTAAAGCAGTGCTATTTGTTGAAAGTTTGAATGGCGTATCGGTATAGTGTGGGGGCTACTAGTCACACGAACGGTCGCATTGTTTCAGCTTTCGGTGTGCCCGAAGCGGGTCTGTATCTCGACGGTCGGGGTGAGGAAGGATCTGTACCCTCGCGACCCACACAAGGTCCCCATCACCGACTTCTTTGGCGCTCTCCGTCCGATCGAACTCACGACGTCCGGTCTCAACATATCGGCAGACTCGTGCGAAGCCGCTAAGCCGAAGGTCGTAGAAGTGGGCCGGCAGAAACTCCAGTACGCGAAGCAGGTTCCGAGCCACCTGTTTCAAGAATGAAGGAAGACTGCTGCGTACGAATGCTGTCGTGCAATTAGAAACATTCCAGTGTCTTCGCTGTGGTATTATTGTTTACGAGTGTAAATTGGATGTGTTATTGGTTGTTGACGTGATTTAGCCACTGCCAAAGATAGTTTTAAAATCAAATAAAGACTTCACTTTTAATTTACCTGGCTAATTTTATTTTAAACTAGGAAAAAACTTTTGGCATAACGTACTGTTACAAGTGCATTTTGTTATCTTGGTCATTTGGTCTAGAAGCAGTGGTTGCTACTAGTGCAGGAATTTGTACACGTGTTGTATTGGTTTTTATTTAGTGCTTGCACTTTTTCGCCTTTTGTGATTACTGTACTTCAAACATTGACATACTTCAAACGTTGACACACTATTGGTGATAATTATTAAAGCATCAAATGGAATATTTGCCACGGACATTCTACCGTTTAGCTTAACACTGATATCAGTGGTCACTCGTGGCTTGCGTTTAGATCTGACCAGAGAGGGGCAGGTATACTGACTGCTGATAGTAAATAAAATAAAAATAAATAAATTCACATTTAGAGTCTACCCACTCAGTAACTAAACTGATTTGCAGTGGGGGACTTTAATTTAAAGCGACTAAACCAACCCTGTAGGCTTCAAACACCATCGACGAGTGAGCGATAACCAATCAAAGATTGATATTTCAAATACGAAACATATGAATCAGTGATTGGACAGTGCGAACACCCGCGGACAAATGCCAGAATCAACAAGACCGATTCAGAACAACGTTGAATTTATTGAGTGCTTCGTTGTTAGGACAGCTCCAAAGTCACCGTTTACTTATTCCTAAGCCAAGAAGTAAAAGTAAGAAGTTTGTAGTAAGTACAATGTTGACTTAAAATTCACAGTAATTTCAATTTTAATAATTAATTGATGTTTATCAATGTGGACAGTATGAAAAGTCTGAGAGGTTCATCTAAAAAATACTATTATTTAAAAATGGTTTTACAGTACAATGTTGACTTAAAATTCACAGTTCTCACTTGCCAACATCATAGTGGCTATAATTGGTTACAATTGAATTAGATAGATAGATAGATAGATAGATAGATAGATAGATAGATAGATAGATGATGGTCTTTATTGATTGGTGACCTGGATTTGATTTTGGTGGATTGGGAGACCTGGGTAAGAAAAGATATCGTTGGATCATGGATGTATCCGAGATATTTGCCTGACTCGACACTGCTTGCAACGTGTGATTCAAGAAGCGTGATGGTGGGCAGTGCACCACACATAGGTGTTAGTTTGGCAGGAGCGAGGAGTTACATCATTATACGTAGTTGTCTTCAAATGCCCGTTTTCTCCTTGATCCAGTGTCGGAATATTGGCACCCTGGTGTACACTCCAGGGAAGTCTGGCAGAGCGCACCCTCTACCCCATGAGACGATGCCTATCAAAGTACCGTCGATAACCAGGGGCCCGCCTGAATCACCCTGGAACATCACGATTAGTAGAAACATTTGAGAGAAAGGGAGAGAGAGGGGGGGGAGAGAGAGAGAGAGAGAGAGAGAGAGAGAGAGAGAGAGAGAGAGAGAGAGAGAGAGAGAGAGACAGAGAGAGAGAGAGAGAGAGAGAGAGAGAGAGAGAGAGAGAGAGAGAGAGAGAGAGAGAGAGAGAGAGAGAGAGAGAGAGAGAGAGAGAGAGATAGATGGATAGATAGATATTGGTCTTTGTTGAAGGTGGGATTAAGGCCAGCAAGAGAGAGGGAGAAAGAGAGAGCACAGCTGGTGACATTCTGAGGAACAATACTTCTAAAATGGTTTCTTACCGTGACATTAAATTTAGTTGAATGCATTTTGTTAATGCAGTCTGTGCCTATTGCACATTAACATTTCATACATTAGAGTTGCTGGAGCATGATTTTAAGATTCATATTGAATGCAATAAATGCAACCTGATAATTTCAATAGGGAGGACGGTTTGAAGCTGAGTAGGGCGTGGCAGCCTACGTTGCAGCGCTTGAAACTCGTGCGGGCGGAACATGCGAAGAACATCGCGAAGGTTCGTGAACGAGCTAGCGCGCATGCGCAGGATGTTCGCGCGTCTGGGATTGTACGGCAGTGTGAGGCACAAGCTTTGTTCGTTATTCCTGTGATCATTACTCCAGGAGTACGGTATTACGAAAACCCCGTTTTTCTGTCCTGGAGTAAGTGGGATGGGAGTAGCTGCGACAAGTTCTTTTGCCCAGTGGTAACTTACTACAACTGTGATGGGAGTAAGGTTTTTACACCTGCTTCCCGAGTAGGAGTAGGAGGAACCACTGAAACGATCTCAACTGTGACAACTCTGTTTTTTTGTCCAAGTGGGAGTAACTGTGATTTCTACTCCCATTTCCGTTACAATGACGTATTTCCGGATTACTCCTGGCGTAAAATACTCCTGTTGAGGCAGAACAAACGAACAAACCTAATGTCGCTGGGTAGAGCTGGATCGAGTAGGTTCTCTCAGTGACTTTCTCATCACTCTGAAGATGGACTATGTTATTAGTCCGAAACGTCAGTTTTCAATAAACGATGGACGCGGCAACACCCGACAGACAAGAATTATTAATATTGACTCAGGCCGCGAAAGCCTACATCAAGTATTATTATTCGTGGTCATGTTCTTATGACTGGATGCATACCTGACAAGAGTCGCCTCCGGTCGGTGAACTAGCACACAACATCTGGTTGGTAATGTTCTTGGACACTGTCTTGTACAGTGCTGTGCACTCCTTCTGGCTCACTATCGGCATCTCCAAGTGCTGCAGAATCTTGCTCGGCACGCCGCTGTTCTCCTGCAACCAGAGCTTACAGAATCAGCCCTATAGCGGGACGCAAGTCGGGATCCAGCTTCTTTGTTAAGAAAAGTCTTTGAAATTTACTTTTCTTCCATTGTGTCTATTTCTCAAAATGCATCAATTGAAATATTGTTTCTTTCACCTGTATATTTATTTATTCTCTGTTTTATCATTAGTTAAATGTTCTCTGATTCTATATTGTAGTTTAAACTTTAAATCCATAATTTTATTTTTTAATGATAACACAATACAAACCCTAAACTTATTGTAATACGTATTCTAAATATTTATATCACATGGGGGGCTGCTCTCCCGCCCTTTTATTTTGTGTATGATTCTTGAGGTAAGACTAGAAAAAACAGTCATTTTACGCGTTTTTGTTTGCGTGCTCCATTACGACACCCATGGAAATAACATGTACTTGATCAAACAGAAAGAAGCTTAATTTGAAGAAGCTATGTAAAATGTATAGCCTATTACAACTGATATTCCACTGAAATGGTATTGTGTATGACAACAAAACACTTTCTATTGAGTGATGATCAATGCATGATATTATATTTACAAATTCGCCGGCTATTCAAATGAAAGTTTGTCTACACAAATCTGCTCACCTCTAGGTAGCCCCATCCACTGACCACTGCTTGGCACCCGCAAGCCACTCTCTGTCTTGAAGCAGGCAACCTGATTGGCTGCACTGTGGGCCCGTACTCAAACGGCTTGCATACCTAGAACAGTACAGTGTCATGCTAGCCACTCTCTGCCTTGAAGCAGGCAACCTGATTGGCTGCACTGTGGGCCCGTACTCAAACGGCTTGCATACCTAGAACAGTACAGTGTCATGCTAGCCACTCTCTGCCTTGAAGCAGGCAACCTGATTGGCTGCACTGTGGGCCCGTACTCAAACGGCTTGCATACCTAGAACAGTACAGTGTTACGCTATAGCTACTCTCTGTCTTGAAGCAGGCAACCTGATTGGCTGCACTGTGGGCCCGAACTCAAACGGCTTGCATACCTAGAACAGTTCAGTGTTACGCTATAGCTACTCTCTGTCTTGAAGCAGGCAACCTGATTGGCTGCACTGTGGGCCCGTACTCAAACGGCTTGCATACCTAGAACAGTACAGTGTTACATTTGCACTAGGTGTAGGTCTATTCAATTGTGTTTTAGACTCTGTTCCTTATCTCGCCTCGCCTTTTGTCCACCCATCATATTTTATGGTAGGTAATCAATACCTACATTTTATTACAATATCTATATGGCCGTTTATTATGTTTTCACATTATTACATTCATTTTTTCTGGTAAGATCTATACATATCAGATCAGGTTAATTAGAACAAATAATTTACTGTGCCACGAAGATTACTTTTGAGTGTGGCACAGTGTTACATCCTAAATAATTATAAGACTAAATCAAAGATATATATATATATCTCTATGACTAAATCATGCATAATATCTAAGCTATCTGACTGCTATCTGACTGCCGTCGTAGTGCTTGACAGGAACCAAGTTGAAAGGTGAAATGCAGTGTTGCGTTCAAAACTTATATCAACATGATTAATTGTTGGTTGGAACTAGGGTTGCCAACTATTGAATATGAAAATACGGGAATTTTAAAATTGATTTGAAATGTAGAGGGAAAGAGGACGGCGATGTCCCAGTTGCCGAAGGCCAAATCGCCGCAGGCGCAAAAATGTTTTCCTATAATAGACGTTTGGTCCCAGAAAATTAGTTTAGGGATTTGATATTAACTTTGCAGGTGTAATTTTCTCATTCAGTTAATGTTTAATTTTGGAGGGTGAATTGAATTAATATGTACCTTCTACATTTTGTCAAGCTATTTTGCATCACGCAGAATTTTTATATCCCGTTTTAAATAATTATACAATTTTTGACACAAAAGAGAATACATACCAACAACTTGTAACTTACCGACCTGGTTGATCTGTTTCTATTGTCTAACCATTTATGTACCTACCATCATGTATCATAATGAAACAATTGTCTCAACATACGACTTTAAGTTCAAAATGCTCAAATGCTGAAAACTGTGTAGGCGGAAGTTTACAAAATGTGTACTTTAAAACAAACTGTGAAAATACGGGAAAACTGATTCCCGTGTAGAGTTGATACGGGAAGCGGGAAATCACAGTGGAAAACGGGATTTCCCGGGAAAGACGGGAGAGTTGGCAACCCTAGTTGGAACCATCAGTCGATTTCCGGCCTACATTACATTCGTAGGTCAAGCTTTAACATTCTATATCAACAATTTGGGATCATAATATATAGCTAGACATTATGAAGATCTACAAAATATATTAAATACAAATATTAAAAACGTAGGCCTATTACGTTAAGATTAAGTAAATTTTAATTTATTTCTAAGATAATTAATTAATTTTATTCATACACAATTAATTTTGCATAGCTTTTAGAATATCTGTAGATCATGATAATATGTAGCCCAACATGATTCCAAAATGTTGATGTTAAGACAAGAACAAAACAAAACACATTCAATTATCACGCCTTTCAAGCCGTTAGTGTGGTACCCGGCACCTCCACCAACATAATATTATATATTTTATTTTTATTTATTATTATTATTTTATTGTTGCAATACATACAAACTCGGTCAAAACCGGCATAAACATGTTGTACGGACACAAATGTCAAGTATTTCCATGTGTTTACCTTATTAAAATCTACTTAGAACTACTTAATATATCATTGTCCACATTATTTCTTCCAAACCGAACTGTGGATGCTATGTACGGTCGTGGCCGATTATTATTATTATTATTATTATTATTATTATTATTATTATTATTATTATTATTATTATTATTATTATTATTATTATTATTATTATTATTTATTATTATTTATTTATTAATATGTAGGATATATGTATATTTATTAATATATTTATTTTTATTAGTATTATTATTAATTATTATAGGCTATATTATTTTTTGATTATTTTTCTAGAACCATTACTGCTATTTCTCTGTTATTCTTTACCCATAGCTCTCGTAGTTCTTGTTTCTTGCCTGCTAATATGGTGTGCAATATGATACGTAAAGAGTGCTCGGTTGAGATTTGTGAAGAGTAAACTTTAAAAGGCGTCTTATGCAATGTTTTACTATGTAAAACATACTCTTAATAATATTCCGTTTTACACTCACGTTACGGAAATATGATTACTAACGAACAAGATGGAAGTGTGAAATGGCTCAAAAGTTTTTGGAATACGAATAGTTGCTAGCGCCGGTATAAAACTATTTGTACCAATACTCGAAAACATGCTTAGGCTTTACTTAGTTTAATACCAAAAACTGTTTTATGATACCGTTTTTCTCCAAACTTCATCTTATATAAAGAAAAGAAGTCAAACCAATGTAATACAATTTTTTTCCGTTTCTAGAATGTAAACGTATAATAAATACTAGCGAGTACCCGGCATGCGTTGCAATGCCACTGAAAAAAAGAAAGTGTGTTGTAATTGTGTTTATTGAAGTGCTTTTTGATACACAATATTTTTTGTTTTTCTGTCTGGTGCGTATACGACACTTTCGAGTCTTGCTTCCCGTTGCTCGTCTGTTTCACACGATCTGGCTTGAGCATTGTGAGCTCGGACGGTTTCGAGTCTTGCTTCCCGTTGTTCGTCTGTTTCTGATGCTCGTGATGCTCTTTTCTTTCTTGCTTGAGGTGTAGATCGACCGATATTGTTTCGTTTGGGTGGCATAGTTGAATTAACAGCGAATTAAGTTTATTACATTAAACGCAAAAAAATGGTCGGTCACGTGAACTCCTTCTCATTAGATAAACTATGGATTCGAATGTGACCAACCCAGGTACCAAACGTAACTAAGTAAACATCTATAGTTCACAACGAACACACGCGAACTGTGTCACAACTATTTGACACCGACTCTACCGGTGTTTATGTGCCTGTGTGGCTAGTAGGTATAGTACACGATGAGTCATCTCAACAATACGCAGCGCTTTAGTCTCGGTTCTACCAGATTGCGCGACTCTTGGTGTGTCACTTGGTGAACTGTCGCTAAACTATGATGTACACACTTTTGTTATTACATTCAGAAACATTCGCGGGCATGCGCACAACAATTCATCAAAGTTTGTTGAGTTGTGCGTACGCCCGCGAATGTTTCTGAATTAGGCGGCCGGGGTAAGGGCCGGGTGGTTTTTAAATAACGATAACTCTAGATTTGTAGTGAGTGATTCCATTTTCTGTTTTTGAACCCCCCCCCCCCCCCCAAACTGCTACGGCCGCGCCTTCGACCTCGTGAAGGAGTTACAACAAAATGCATAGCATAGAAACCTTCCCCGTGAAAAAAAATATATGTGCCTAGTTGCATGGTGATATGTCTAACGGTGTCGAATTCAATTCATTGGTGAGCCCTCTTTGCAGGCACCGATCACCACGTGGGGAAGTTACACCAAAATGGATAGCATAGAAACCTCTCCCGTGAAAAAATACATATAAGTGCAAAGTTTCATGGTGATATGTACCAACGGTGTCGAAGTCAATTCATTGGTGAGCCCTCTTTGCAGGCACCGATCACCACGTGCAAAACCAAAATGGATAGCATAGAAACCTTCCCCGTGAAAAAATACTTATATGTGCCAAGTTTCATGGAGATCGGATGAATGGTTTAGTAATGTATAAAGGACATACATACATACATACATACATCTTTCTTTTATATATATAGAAGATAGATTGAGGATATGTGTTGTGCAAGATTTGCATTTGTATTATTTTTTAACATTGCACTTAGCCTACTCTTTACACGCTCCTTTACTTGGATATACATAAAACACAAAAAGCGCGTCAGCTTCAACACGTGTGAACACTGAAATGGAAATAGGAATGTCGGCCAAACAAGAGCTCCGTATACCTTGAGGAGGGCGATGTCGTAGTTGTATGTCTCGTCGTTGTAGAGATCGTGGAGGATAGTCTCGCAGATCGCGTGAACCACGCCCCCCTGGTTTCGCAACGTGGAGCCCGCGCGAAGTGTCACTGTCTTCCTAGTCCTACGAACAGCAGGGATTATGCCGATGTTCAAAAGTGCTTTGCGCCTGCGCACAACCACTCAACTAGGCTTGCAAGTAAGAGTTCTGAGGTTATGAGCTCTGGTTCTGGATTTTCGTGCAGCTAACTCCACCACATCAAAGAGAAACGAAGTAAATGTATAATAAAATAAGTAAATAACCTTGTACCTCAAAGCTCTGTGGCGGGAGTTCCACTAACAGAATGTTTGTATTAAAAAGCGGTTGATGTGTGCGTTGTTCAGCTAGTGCCGCAAGGGCGTATAGAAAGCTGACCAGAAGTCTGTCATGTATTCAGCTTTACCCGTGGACACAGTGGGCAGCCGTGATTGCCCAGTCCCGGCTGATTATGGCCGCCCCGCACGCTTGGCTACCACCCAGCGCCAGCTGTAATTGGTAGGGGTACTCGGAGATGTCTGCGTCACCGCCGCTGATGATCTTCCCCCTCCTCCCCTCGACAGCGCAGCCTTGAGAGCACGGCGGCTTGAGGGGGGTGGGATGTATCGCTGTGTGTTGGGGGGGCTTCGGCTGAACTATCTTACTCTTGTGTTGCGATGAGCTCGTTCTATGCCAGCCTACCAACCAGAAGACATGTCTACTGTACAAGACACAAAGCATAGACAACGTGCAAATAATTGCATGCTTAAACGTGTACGAGATAGCCTTACAGATGCTTTCGTCAATCGTCATAGACGAGGAACTCATGGCCAATCAGCAGAGCTCTTACCTGCAGCGCCTGACCCGTGGCCAGTTGATGTATGCGAGAGAAACGCGTCATCGGCGTCGACGTAGAGGCGAATGTAGACGCGCGGATGATTGGAGGGCTGTGACACCCTCGAACCCAGAAGGTACTTCAGGGCTTGATAAACATTCGGATGCTCTTCAGCGGTTCTGTAGCCATTGACATGGACATGCAGGAGAGATAGCAATTCGTTAAATTTAGCGTCAGCTCAGTTTGTGACTATTGCATCTTGGTCAAATCGTAATTGTCAATTCGTGTCATCCTGTCTACAGTATGATCTGGCATCATAATTAGCCCTTGAGTAAAATGAGGTTGAAAATGTCACTTCTAGTGACGTCACTACAAGAGAACAGAATGCAAACACAATGGTGAAGGCCACTGCCCAGCTGACCAGGTCAAGTTTCCCACTCCATTCTCATGCTGACCTCATAGCTTCATCTACTGCCCCTTTCATGCACAGTGTTTCATGCACAGTGTTTCATGCACAGTGTTTCATACACAGTGTTTCATGCACAGTGTTTCATGCACAGTGTTTCATGCACAGTGTTTCATACACAGTGTTTCATACACAGTGTTTCATGCACAGTGTTTCATGCACAGTGTTTCATGCACAGTGTTTCAACGAAAATCAACAGATACCTGGAATTCTTTCATACATTCGTTAACGTGGTCTTGGCACAAGCCTCATTTATCAGAATGTGTTTCGATATTTCTTAATTGAAATACACGATACGGTATACGGATGATCAATAATAGAACTGTTTAGAGAAGTAGAAATCTTAGGTAATTATAGTTACTTCGCTCAGCATGGAACTACTTTCGTTGGGATAACTTGACTTGAGATATGACGTTACCTACAATTACAATTTACAAACCATTCAAATAGCTGCCTGGCTGGGTTTGACTATTGTACCAGCGACCCGACTTCAGTCTGTTAAAAATAAAATTGCTTTAATTAAAATGTTATTAAGTTGTCCCAAAACAAAATCAAAATATGTCATTGTCCAGATAATTTAGTTCTCTTTCTTATGAATGTTTCGTTGCTCCAATAGATACTTCCGTTTTTCAAACGCACCTAGTACCATACCTTGCAAGTTATTGAGTTGGCCATTCACTTTTAATACGTACACTAACTGAACAACCTCATTGGCACAAAAAGTTCCACTTGTTGCGCACTTCTGAAGGTTTTCCCTGTGATTTTCCTCAAAAACCCAATCCCGAATGCTGAGATCGAGTCGTACTAACTATTATAAGTTTTAAATCTGTATTTATATAATGAAATAAATAAAAACAAAAAATAGTAGCCCTCAAGCATCCTAGCTAGTCAAATTTACGAAAAGATTATAACGATATGTCATAGGCCCGTATTCATAGTCGTCTCCAACCCTAGGGGTGCCCGTTGTTGCTATGAATTTGTTTTCTATGCGGAAAATATCATGCATGAAACGGTTACTAGGGGTAATGGACAAAGCAAGACAAGACTCAAGACGTGTACTTACTACCACGACCGCACACAGCGCTCCAAGCACAGCGGTAATCAGCCGGACCCTCATCGCAGGACGTTACAACACTGTCAACGTCGCCCATACAGTCGGCAGCCTCAATGTCGTTTGTTTACATTGCAATAGTGCACATTTGACGGTTTACCTGCGACTTGTGCACGACACACAAACACCTACGTGCTTGCATCCGGGTCAGTCAGTATAAAATATGTTAGGTCTATCACGTTTAGAATAGTATATTTTACAAAACTATGGTAAATATTTAATAATTGGCTAAAGGCTAAATGCTAGAAGCCTGTGGATGTGTATTATGTGCGGATACACACAAGGCACCCTCCATAATATAATGCCGTTATATTAATGTATGCATGCGCGTGTGAGTGCGTGTGCGTGTATGCGTGCTGAAGATAGTTGACAACCCACTATAGAGTTCAGCACTGACTGGCAATTAATTATACATTCTTCCAGTCTCTCTTGTTGAAAGTTGTAAAAGTCAGTCTTGTATAAAATCTTAGGCGACTGTCGATTGGGTGGACAAACATTTACAAAAAGGGGACTTTCTCCTATACAGGGTTAGCGGTACCCATGGGTACTGGTCAAGTTATTGTCCATGCATGGTTTGTAGCTGTCGGTACTGGCTGAAAAGGCGAGTGCTTTGTTGAATAATGGGCATAGTTTACATATTTTATTGATTCCACAATACCATCGCCTCCCTTTGAGATTTTAAGTGATTGGCAGGGTGTTAGTTGGATTGGTACCAAGATATAGTCAAAGACTCAAAGAGTTTCCATATGGGTGATCGTTTTCTATTGGTCGGAGGTGTTTTATTTACACTGCTATACACGAGTGACGTCACATTGTCCGCCATGTTTTGTGCCGCCAGCAAAGATTCAGGACCTCAGTAGCGACAACCAAAAGGTACCAAAGCACCGAGCAAGGGGGACGTGTGACCATGTTTTGTGAACCTCAGTAGCAACAAACAACCAATACTAAAGCACCGAGCAAGGGGACGTTGACGTCACGGGATTCAGAGGATGTTTCAATAATAACTCAGTCAATATGCATTCTAATTCATGTGTGTATTTAGCGTAGGTAGTAGACCGCACGTCTTCTCTATAGTGCGTGGCAGGTGGTGGCGGCGGTCGGGGAGGGGGGCGTGCGCCCCCTAGACTCCCGCGTATTGTTGGATGAACTCCCGGAAGGCGGATACCCGCGTGTTGACGCCGGGATACCCTTCCAGCGCGCACCCGATCCCGAAGGACACGAGTCCTACGAGGCGGCCATTGACGGCGAGAGGACCGCCCGAATCTCCCTGGAAACAGTCGGCCATTGTTCAGTTGCGGTTCTAACTCACTTGAGGTTAGAAAAACAATCGTTGCTAGGCAACTCCATTGTTGTTTTACTTTGATGGGCACTTATTCAATGCGTGTCCGCAACAAAACGTGACTAGATAGTAGATACCTACACCTAGGACCTACATTGGACTACTGAAACCAACTTGTGGACAATTACATTGTATATTAATTTGAAATTGTGTAGATAATTTGTCTTGCCTAGTTTTACCGTTTAATTAACAGTGTAAGGTACAATACCAGCGGCTGTTCGTCTATCGCTGCCTACCGCTCGATATGCTAGTCGGCTAGTAGAAGAACAACGCAGTGACATCGCAACATATTATGCATATAACGGTTTTGTTCTAAGGTACCGACCAACGATATGATTCGGTGTCACCGCGCATGCGTCTACATTCTGCTACTAGCCGACTTGCGTAAGCTGACTGTACGAAACGGTAGACAAACAGCCACTGGCGTTGTGCCTCTACCATATTCACAACACACTCAACACAAGGTAGTGCAACAGTTAGTTATGGTCGGTCTATAAACACACATGTTTAAGCGTAAGACCTTGTATTGAACAATAGGAAAACAACGCTAGCGTTCACACACGGGGCTAAGACTTGCACAGGTTTAACGAAATGACCAAATTTTATTTCATAGACACTCCATAAGACAAACCTTAGACCAACCAATAAATTCTCATACAGTTGTGACGTCAGAAGCATTCTAGCCAATGGTGTTGTGAATACTGGAGTGAATTGAGTATTATCAAAATCATCTGTGTGAACGCCTCTGTTACCCTTAAACCAAAAATCTTTAGACAAAATTCTTAAACATGTGTGTAGACCGACCATCAACAGTTGGTTACCTACCTGGCAAGAGTCTCGCCCCGGGACTCCTGCGCAGAGCATACGACGCGTGATCTTCCTGGTGGGAGTGTTGTAAGCTTCCTCGCATTGACGCTGGTTCACCATCGGGACTAGGACATACTGAAGTTCGTCGCTCAACTTGCCGTTAGACTGTCAACAAGGCAAATACTTGTGTTGTTGGTTGAAAGACATGAGCGGTCGTGAATCAACCAACCAACAGGAATGAAACGTGGCTCCTCAGCCAGTAATAATTTGATTATTTGGTGACTAACGACGTACTCGACAATAGGTCACGACGTCGGGGGGGGGGGGGGGGGGGCTGATGTGGTCATAAGACCATGATGATGTCATCACCTATAGTAGGCTAGATGCACAACCGACCGGCAATAAAACGCCATCTTGAATTGGCCAACTCTCAGGCGCGACTTTCTGCCACTCGCAGCGCTAGCAGTACTGGTCTAGCCCAAGGTCTACTAGATTGCTGCTAGGCCTCGCTAGTAGCGGCACAGGCCGATGGCTACTTGAGTTTCGCAATTACTCCGCTAGGAGTACATCCTAGTAGACCTTGGGTCCAGCCTATCCTCTGCCCAATTCAACATGGCGGATATGCTCTTCAATTTGCTATAGTTGAGAAACTGTAAGAATGACGGCCCCCTCCTTATCCCCTCCTCTGCTACCCGACCCCCCTCAACTCCGTGAAACAACAAACTGAACAACTGAAACAAACTGATTTTCAGTTACGTTTTTCATTTTGTCAGGTTGTCACGGAGTTGAGGGGGTCGGGGGGGAAACAACAAACTGAACAACTGAAACAAACTGATTTTCAGTTACGTATTTCATTTTGTCAGGTTGTCACGGAGTTGAGGGGGGTCGGGTAGCTGTGGACGGGATATGAAGGGGGCCGTCATTCTTACAGTTTCTCAACTTTACGCTCGGGACTGTGTGGAAGATTGGAGGACTGATCTAACCTACTACAGGTGTTATTTATTGCATAAGAGTGTGCCTGTACGTGCCAGGTAAGGCGTTAAGTCAAGCCTACCATTGTGTGGCCCCAACCGGTGAGGACTCCCACTTCTCCGTCACGTAGTTTCTGTCCCGGCTTCGGCAGAGCGATGCTCTTCACAGTCTTGCTGTACCTAAACGGTGTGTCCACCTGAAAGCAAGGCCAGTGTGTGTTGAGCACGATGCGACCCAACTTGTGGCCGAGTAAGGGCCGGTCTTACATCTACTAATAGGGTACGCACAACACCGAAACACAACAATGAAACAAATGAATTGAACCGATGGACAAGCAAGCTGTCAAAAAAAAAAATGAAGTTCTGAAGTTGGAAAAAACAAACGTTTAGAACGTTTACACACTTTCAGATAGTTGCTGTCCATTACTTAACATAAATTTTAACTGGCGAGCAGTTACTATCGTTACAACTAATTGTTTCTCCTCATTATTTGCAAAGATATTACTTTGACGGCTTGTTGTTTGTCCACCAGTTCAATTCATTTATTCCATTGTTGTAGTTCGGCTCATGTTCGGCTGTTACGTCATATGTGCGTACCCTGGAAAGTCATTTGTAGCAATAAGCTATTTGGAGGATTGGTTGTTGCCATGGAGATAACAAGCTATTCGACGAATAAGTAGTCATTGGGACATTGTAAGACTGGACCTTAGTCTATAGTTCAAACTTCTCTGATATTATAGCACTCGATAACTCGTGTTTGCTTGTGAAGTTTCTTGTATACCGGTAATACAACAAACAGTATATCTGTCTATAGGCAATGTTAATTCTCAGATAACTTGCATCTAATATCTATGGTAAATTTATTTAAGAAGCGGTGTAAAATATTAAAATATGTATGTGATGTTATGACGTTTGAAGTATGTGCACCCGCATCTGACCTAACTTAACAAATACTCAAGCTACCTGAAGTTCTAATTTACTTAAATAAATGTAATTTATCAATTTAATGGATGACTTATTTAATAACTTGATGTTTGCAAGCATATTATAACAATTAATATATTGTTAATACTACATTGGTTTAAAATGAAAGAAGTAGTTCAAACTACGTAGTTTATGTAACCAGAAGTAAATTTCATCACATTCACAACATCGATTTCTTATAATGTCGTACAAATCAAACTTCTCTTTTGACAAAGTATAATGCGATTCAATTTATTTCATTCAAAACTATCTCAAAATCGCACAATCGGTAAAAATGCGTTTTAAAATCCAAAGAATTCCCTGCGGGGTTATCTTATCCATGAGAGGACACCCCAGACAAGAGGAGTTCCACTCGAAAGTATCACGTTGTTTGGTCTGCCCCCATGGCTACGCACACAGTACGAGGTACCAACCTTCAAGAGTGCAATGTCGTAGTCATGACCGTTGGGATGGTACTGGCCGGGCATTATCCTCTGTGTTACCATATGAACGGTTCCCTGGCTGTCACGACGAGTGGCGCCTGAACGGAACGTAACAGCATTCAACGGTATCCTGAAACAAACGTCGACCTTCTCATACACACGAAATAGCCGAATATTCAATTTAGTACCAACTTAATTTTCTACTTCTCTGGTTCCTACCGTCTTATGCAGTGGTACTCAAACTTTTTTCCTGGAGGGCTACTTTTCCAAAAATCCAAGTAAAGCTGGGCCGCACTAATGCAAGTATGCAGTAGCGTAACTAGGAATTATTTCGGGGGGCGGGGGGTTAACAGGGAAAAGTGAGGTGTGGAAATAGCAAGGGATCTGGGGCAAAGCCCCAGCCGCCGGAGGTCTTTTCGCCGAAGGCGCAAAATTTCTTCGACTATTATAGATATTTCGTGCTTTTTCGAGTCAAAGCGTAAAACTCGAAGAATACCCATTAGTTTATATTACGTTACAGGTAACAAATACCAAGTAAAGTTTAGTTGATTGGCGATATATCATAATTTATCACGAATCCAATATTATTTTCATACTAGGAAAACGCTCTGTTTGACGCGTTGATAAGCGAGCGCGTCAATATCTACGAACTTTCTGGCGAAAAGATTTCAATGCTAATACAAACAACAATTAACAACAATTCAAGAATGCGCATTGCAAAAATGTTTCTAATTTCCATAGCTATTATACTTCCCGACATTGTTGGATGCAGTGCAATGTGCGTTGCTAAGAATTTTCGCTGTCATGTTTTCGCCGCGGTCCGCCACCGTTACTAACAGTTATTGACAGCAATAGAAATGTAATTTCTGCCTCTTATACGTATCGGATCGCGTTTACATTAGTATATTCGTAACCGGACAAAAATTTACTATAACATAGCCACCTCACATTTTGCCGTAACTGTGTTTCAAAAATATATTTTCGAGTAACTTTTGTGTAACTTTGCCAATATTTAGCAGATCACCATTACATTAACATATTCGTGACCGGAAAAATCTGTAGAAAAATCTGGCTATCTCACATTTTGCCGTCATTTTGTTTCAGAAAAATATTTTGCAGTAACTATGGTGTAACTTTGTAACTTTTCAAACGATTTTGCCTCAAAACTATACACCTTCAATCCACATCGAGGCTTGTGGATGGTCCAAATTTCAAGTTGATCGGACTTTCCGTTCGACCGCTATCGACAGACATAAAAACAAAACAAAAAACAAACAGCACGAAGTGCCATAAGAGTCTAGTACAAAAAAAAAAAAAAACAGAACGAAGTGCCATAAGAGTCTCGTGGAAACGCTCGCTTCGCTCGCTTGATTACTATAACTAGGAAAACGCTCTGTTTGACGCGTTGATAAGCGAGCGCGTCAATATCTACGAACTTTCTGGCGAAAAGATTTCATTGCTAATACAAACAACAATTAACAACAATTCAGGAATGCGCATTGCAACAATTTTTCTAATTTCCATAGCTATTAAACTTCCCGACATTGTTGGATGCAGTGCAATGTGCGTTGCTAAGAATTTTCGTGGTCATGTTTTCAACACGGTCCGCCACCGTTACTAACACTTATTGACAGCAATAGAAATGTGATTTCTGCCTCTAATACGTATTGGATCGCGTTTACATTAGTATATTCGTCACCGGACAAAAATTTACTATAAGATAGCCACCTCACATTTTGCCGTTACTGCGTTTTAGAAAAATATTTTCGAGTAACTTTCGTGTAACTTTGCCAATACTTATCAGATCGCCATAACATTAACATATTCGTGACCGGTAAAATCTGTAGAAAAATCTGGCTATCTCACATTTTCCCGCCATTTTGTTTCAGAAAAATATTTTGCAGTAACTATGGTGTAACTTTGTAACTTTTCGAACGATTTTTCCTCAAAACTATACACCTTCAATCCACATCGAGGCTTGTGGATGGTCCAAATTTCAAGTTGATCGGACTTTCCGTTCGACCGCTATCGACGGACATAAAAACAAAAAAAAACAAAAAAAAAAAACAAACAAACAAACAAAAAAAAAAACAGAACGAAGTGCCATAAGAGTCAAGTGGAAACGCTCGCTTCGCTCGCTTAACAAAATATAAATCTTCTCTGGCTATTGGTGGTTGAACATAAGCCTTCAAATTTGGGCAAGCAATAAAAAATAGCTCTCTATTTGATAAAAGTGGATATGGGGTGTTAGGATTCAAGGTCATGGGGCTCATAGGCCTGTGTCTAGTGTGCCCAGTGAACTCACCTCTGTTTGGCATTGTCAAACATGCAATGCGCGGCTGTTATAGCCCACGACTTGCTGATGATTGAAGCTCCACATGAGAGTCGACCGTACAACGCCAGCTGAAGCTGATAGGGGAACTCGTTGATCTGGGTGTATTGCCCGTTGACAATGCGGTTCGTGGTGGGAAGCATTGAGAAGTTGGCCGGCGCCTTCATAAGCATCTCTGACCCCGACGGCACTAGACACAGAGTAGGCTACGTTCAGGTCGCAAAGAGGACCTCTATCAATGAGAAGGAGACTGTACAAGTGAGCAAGACCAAGATATAGCGAGCAGGGGATGCTCAAAGCTATACACAATCCACTGTGACTGTAGCGGGCAACGGTCACCACGAGAAGGGACCACCTCAACCAGAGGAGTTGCTGAAGGTGACTCATTTGTGATCTGATTGTTGAGTGAGTAATATAAGGTAGAGCCGCAACGCAATCGTCAGTTTGTCTAACCGCCTTATGCTGCCCAACATACGTTAGTCGGGTAGTAGAAGTTCGCCAAGCGACGCGATGACGGAGTTTTCGGCTGTCTTCGGATATCTTCGGTGAAGTAGCCGACCAATCAGGCTCCGTCATCGCGTCGCTTGGAGAACTTCTACTACCCGACTAAAGTATTTTGGGCTGTAAAAGGCGGTAGACAAACTGCCGATGGCGTGGGGCTTCTACCCTATATTACTCACTCAACGGTCTGATCACGAACTTACTTTAGTCTAAGTGACGGGCCGTGCATTTATTAGTTGCAATACAACTAGTGGAGCACAAGCATTGAGCTAACACCTTCTTAACTCAATGGCACAAGAGTTCCAGTAGCCGCCATTTGCTCAGTACGGTTTAGAGTGGTGCCTTTGTTTACATTGCTTTACGACTCAGGCCTGGGCAACCTACGGCCCGCGGGACTGTGAAATAAAACCATTATAATAGCCCGCAATTTAGTTTTGAAAAGTTGAAATTTTATGTATCGGTCTTTAAAATGTTATGTGTAGTGTGTAGCCAAAATTAACCTTACTTACTTGCTCAGATCGTTGTCAATGCTGTCTTGAGTATAAAAATAGCACAAAGAATTTCGCCTCTGACGAGACTTGGGGCTCTGCCCCAGACCCCTTTTTGCCCACGTAACTGGACGCCTCAACGTTTGTTTGCTGACAGCTGCTTTGTCCCGTTTTTCACTTTTAAAATATGGACGCACTAATAATTTGGCCCAGAAAATAAGAATTTGGTCCGTGGATGAAAAAGTTTGCACAGGCCTGCTTTACGTAGTTACAGCTGATTTTAAACTGCGATAATACTAATAGCCGCGAATGTCAAATATCTTGACTAAAATCGCAACTCTACAATAATGTGACAGATACGCGAAACTGTAGCTTCTTTTAGAAGTAAGTTCTCTGGAAATACCCAACGGGATATGAGTGGATTGTATATTCCGAGTTCTGACAAACATGACTATCAATAATTTATATCAGGCAGTTTTAGAATAATTTACAGGCTATTTTTAGTGTCGGTTGACAATTATCAATTGTGGTTGGAGCTGTGATTTTTCTGCCAGCCCACTCTCTTGTGAATCTTATATTTTTGTGAACGATAATAAAAAAGAAATATAATGCGTACATTAGAATACCCACATGGGCGATGAGCAGGGGTATATTATATGAGAACAAGGAGTTGTACGTACTCTCGTCCATGACCCCTTTCATGACCTCATTGTCGGCCGCTGTGGAAGGGGGGCGGGGGCGGTGGCGATACGCCGATGGTCGCCTCACGCCGGAGGAATCCAAAGCAGCCCACCACGGAAGTCGAGGCGGTTCTTTTTTCATTTCTGCCTGTACAGAAATGGAAATTCTCACGCATTGAAACAACCAATTACACATTAAATACGTACATCACAGAAATAGTTTTATTTCAGATGAGCATAGCTTGCACATTCAACTGATAGTTTCTCGACTGTTGTGTATCATCGGAAAGGTAAGTATACAATGTATAAGTATCTTTGAATGTGTCTCTATTTATGTTTTTCCTCTAGTTTAGGCGGAAGAGCTTATTACGAATCTAGAATTGCCAAATCGTCTATGGTTTTGCACGTGAGAGCATGGATCTATATCTATGATCTATATGCTATTGTGAAACTGACTTTGAAGTCCTCATAGCAACGAGGCAGATGATAAATTTTGTAATACCCCCCACTGTTAATCAGTTCTTGTATCTGAATGAAGAGACAATACATACAAATGTAATTATTTCTATTTATAGTTGACACTCGTAAGGAAACGCGCTATTGCTAGGTTCACACAATTAGGAACTCACGTACTGTGTTAGGTTCACACAACCAGGAACTCACGAACTGTGCTAGGTTCACACAACGAGGAACTCACGAACTGTGCTAGGTTCACACAACTAGGAACTCACGTACTGTGCTGAAGAATATATTATCTTTACTATACCCTTGATTTATAAGTCGGATGTGCATTGAGCACTGTCTAACCACTATACAGGTGAAATGATGAACCCTACCTTGGAGGCACACAACGCGCATAGAGCGACCAGAAGCAGCAGACGAACCATGGTGAGTGACTGTGGAGCGACTGGACCGCGACCAAGCAGGACTAGTCAGGATATAGTTGCAGGATACAATGTCACGTTGGGTCCGCGGTCAGCTTCCTGCTGAGGAGGAAGACACTGGATCCTGGTGGTCTGGTCGGTGGTTGCACGGGAATACGCGGTGGTATCCGGCCTCACGGTAAGATAACGAGGAAGTATTGGGACATTCACTGGTGGTCGATTTCCAACATGTTTCTTGCAAACCAAGATGTTTACTGAATAATAGTTTAATCTTCAACTATACTGTTAATATAAAACACGATACTCGAACTAAGGGAGTCACTGGTTCGTTACCAGTCACCGGCAATGGAATTTCTCAGTACCAAGACGAATACAGATAATGAGTGTTAAAATATGCATTAAAATGCTGGCGCTCACCCTACATAAGGTAATCCTACGACAAACAAATTAAAAACATTGTTTTTGTATCGAATTGTATGAGTGCATTAAAGCCGGATTCACACAAACTCAAGATGATGGTTTTGCAATAAGAGGAGTGGGGGGGGGGGGGCTTATACGCGAGTGCTGTCACGTGTTACTCAGAGAGTTCTTTGTTTAACTGGGTCCATTGCAACAATTACGAGAGTTTTTGTATCGAATACGGAATAAATATCGAATAAGTAATAATATGCGTCGATATTTAATTATATTGTGATAAACTTATAAACGGATACCAATAATTGTGCAACAATGCTTCAAGAAGAGTGAACCTACTTCCGTGGTTGAGTAACAAGTGTAATGGTGCATCGTAAGACAGGATACCGTTGCACATTGATCAACCCACCACAATTGTTCTAGTTTTCCTTTACCCACATCCATGGAAGTGTGGATGTTTACCAAACAAAAATAAAATAGTACAAAATATGGCAAGAGGTTTCCTATAATAGAAAGAAAAACCGGAATTTTCCATTCTCTCACAACACAAAATCAACCGTATAACTTGCCGATCCTCATAACATTCGAGTCCCAGACTTGTTCTAAGTGTGAAAAAATATATTAAACATTAAATCAGGGAACAAAAAATATTTAATGGAATGACAAACATAGTAGCATACAGGATAATTTAAATTACAGGGTTATCCAAAGCCGAATAATATAATACTGATGAGTGTGGGCCAACCTTCGCTGTACATATAGATCATCATGATTCATGATGGTAGTTATTATTATATAATAATATATAAGCGTGAGCTCCCTTAGTTACCTCGTACGACAGGCAGAGCTACACTGTACTTGATCTATCTGAGCTAAAACAAGGAAGACGAGGGTCAGTATTTGTGGCAAGGAAAGAATGAATGAGGACAATAAAAAAGAGTTGTGCCAACCATTGAGACAATTTAATATCACAATCATCATAATCAGACACATTTTCTTGCAAAACAAAATATATGGTAGTTATAACTACAAATAAAGTTTGTTCTTGGTTTTTCAATAGTTTCTGGTGGTCCACTAGATTCCGGTATGTTCCTTAATCCAGTAACGGAACTTGGGTACTTTGGTATAGATGCCAGGGAATCCTGGTACGGCGCACCCTATGCCCCAGGACACAATCCCAACCAGTTTCCCGTTAACAGCCAGCGGGCCTCCAGAGTCACCCTGCAACATAGAGTACAATATCAACATTGTACAACATGTTTCAATGCTCATTATATGTTTGCTATCTGAAAAGAAAACGAAAAAACGACGAAATTGTAAAAAGAAAACGAGTGTCATCAAGTAGAATGGAAAAGCTCGCTCAATAATTCTTTGTACTGTTTCCCACTTTTCAGTAAGAATGCACGGTAAAATAAAAACGATGGATAATGGAATGGCCGGTTGAAAAGCAACCTTTTCATTCTGCCAGTTTGGCACTCCTTCTGTATCGTTTTTTCATTGTCCCGCGAGAGCGGTCGATGGAGAGTGTGATCAAGTTGAAATTTGTAACATGCACAAGATTCGGTGTGGATTGAACGCCATTAGTTTTGTGGCAAATCTGTCAAGAAGTTACTTCAAGTTAAAACACAGTTACTCGAAATATTCAAATACCTGACACGTGTCCTTGCGGCCCCTCGGCATACCAGCGCACATCATGCGCTCGGTGATGGTGAGCTCATACTTGGCGTATTTGTATTTACACTTCTTCTGGCTTACTATCGGCAGCATCACGTATTGCAGAGAATCGCTTGGTTCATTCACCTCATTCTGTAACAGAGCATCGTTTACAATGTAATGTTTGTGAACAATGTTAATGTTAATGTAGTTAATAAGTAATGTAACAGTTTATGAAGAACAACGAGTTAATCGGAAATTTGATCAATTTTTCTTGAGTTCAAGATTGTTTTGAGCCTCTTGTAAGAAACATTGAGGTGTAAAGCAGCTATTCCTAGCTGACACCTCTAGATAACCCCAGCCACTGGCCACCGCCATATGACCTTCCAGGACCCTCTGACCTTGGAGTGGCAGTGCGTGTACAACAGCTACCCCTAGCTAACTCACCTCTAGATAACCCCAGTCACTGGCCACCGCCATATGACCTTCCAGGACCCTCTGACCTTGGAGTGGCAGTGCGTGTACAACAGCTACTCCCAACTCACCTCTAGATAACCCCAGTCACTGGCCACCGCCATCTGACCTTCCAGGACCCTCTGACCTTGGAGTGGCAGTGCGTGTACAACAGCTACCCCTAGCTAACTCACCTCTAGATAACCCCAGCCACTGGCCACCGCTATCTGACCTTCCAGGACCCTCTGACCTTGGAGTGGCAGTGCGATCTTCTGTACCTTCGCACCGAACTGGAAGGGTTGTCGTACCTGCAACATACACATGTCATTGCATAGTCAGACATCCTGCATAGCTATGTGTGTAATGGCATAACTTCAAAGACTTATGCCATAAGTACACAATTAAAATATTTATGCAATTAAATATACAATTGTGGAGTCAATGACTGGTTCCCTACCTTCAGCAATGCGATGTCGTAGTCAACGTAATGAGGGTCGTAGCGCGGGTGTATGATGATCTTAGTGATGCTGTGAACCCTTCCGCCCGTGTTGCGATAGGTCGCGCCTGCGCGTACGGTCACCGCGTCCTCTCTGCCCCTGCAAGCACACACACTCGTGTCCAATTGGAGACTCAAACTAACACATAGATAGCGCTGCTAAGCAACATTCTTATCTGCGCCATTGATGATTTAACAATAAAGGAACAATGAACAATTGACAGGTAAACTCATCCTTATAGTAGTTTATTTTCTTGCCACCAGAATGCGTCTAGTCTATTTTGAGGGGCCAATACTCGCCTATAATTGGGTCAGGGGCTACTCAAGAACTGACGGCCTAAACAATGAACTAACTAAATTAAAAATATTGTGTCAAGATTTTTAACAATGACAATATTTTACAGTTTGAAATTCATGTTTAGTTGATACCAACACAAATTTCGCGTAGAAATCACCTTTTTCTCTTCACAATATCTTTAAGCGTTCTCAAGACTTACAAATAGGGTGTCCTTTATAGTTTGACTGTTTGAAATACATACTAAGGCGAGAGGGGAGGCACACAATCCCTTACTTTAGAAGTGATAGTGAACACCACATACTTGCGTCCCTCCTCGTCGGTCAAGCAGTGCGCTGCAGTTACCGCCCACCAGGTGCCGATCACGGCTGCGCCGCACAGCTGGTTACCGTCTACAGCCAGCTGTAGTTGATACGGGAGTTTCTTGTAGTCCGCGTCCTTCCCGCCCACTATCTGTGCCATCTGTGAAGAGTCTGGTGCCGGGTGAAGAACCTCCACGTCACTGGCCGGCCAGCCAATCACAGGCCGCGTAGTCTCGCCATTGTTGTGAGGTGAGTCTGGTGCCGGGTGAAGAACCTCGACGTCACTGGACGGCCAGCCAATCACAGGCCGCGTAGTCTCGCCATTGTTGTGAGTTGAGTCGGGTGCGGGGTGAAGAACCTCCACGTCACTGGCCAGCCAGCCAATCCTGGTCTCATTACCATGGTAACCATTTGCCTGTAAGATGGCCTACCTATTTTTTAGATATATAACTAGTAATTATCTAAGTGACAAGGTCTGATAGTACGAATACAGGAATTCATTCAACATTGGGAGATGTTTGGATTTGAGAAGCTATGAGGTAGGAAAAGTCATCATATGAGTTGTAGGTATGAGAAATTAATAGCTCATATGATGGTAGACTGAGAGAATATTTGGAAATATGAGTGACAAAGTTATCTGGAAACTAAAATAGAATCACAGGATGACAGGCGGTCATTTACCGTCGCCATCCATGAATTTGGGGATTTAGGCTTGGGTGAAAGTACCAATAAGGTAACCAGAGGGGGGCTTAATGAAGGAAGCTCAAAAGTTTAAGATCAATTAATACGTGATTGAAATGTCGAATATTCCAGATATGCGCCAATGTATCCTTTTGCAATATTATGATCTTGCAAAAATATGCAAACATATTATGGATTTTTGTAATAATATCTTTTGTTGGTTTACAGTTGCACTTTATACTTATGAAAATTATCAGCAATTGTATTTTATTGTAACGGCTCTCCCCCTATCATCCTCTAAAACTTTAATTTAATTTAACCCCTCCTAGAACTATATAACTTTCCTCCAATCGCCCCCCGACGTCATACGATCTAGTTGTCGATTAAGTCGTCAACCAATAAATAATGAAATTAAACAGTGTTATCAGCGTTATGCTGTACTTACGGTCGCTCCGTGTAGCAGCAAAGCCAGGCAGGCCAACACGTGCCAGTTGGCAGCCATGGAGCAGAAACAGTGCGAGTGTGTTGGGGCTCGGAGCAAATCTACTGGTCGTTACAAGACCTTGAGCTGTGTGGACGACCGTATCGCAACTGGCCAATCAGGATGCAGTTTTACCTCCAAGCGCAGACGTCGGTTGAAATTAAACTTACGTCCGGCGTTCCATGTTTCTGATGTTATTGTAAAATATAGTGCAATCTATAAGCAGCTATATTGTATGTTCCTAATAAACTAATTGTAATGCTGGGAAATTGATTCTTAATATAATAAATATTTGAAGCAATGGTAGTATTATAATCAGTTTACAGTTTCCATTACTAATATGTTTAGGGCACTTACTTGAGGTGATGAGCAGTCTTGCAACCAGGGAGTGCTCGTTGCAGAGGGCCCATCAGCGTCCACCTCGTGCATCTGTATCACATCCTGCAGTGTTGCAGCCTGACTTTTGCCGTTCAAGGTCACTGGCAGAACGACGTTACTATTATCACGGTTGAGATTGGGTCGCCTTATCACCTAGCGCCACCATTTCCTATTCGCGTCGTACTGAGAAGTCTGAAAGTAGCGTTGAGCTATCGTTTCACGGCCAACTGGAGGAAGTTGGTACCTATTGTGGATATTGGTGGGCGACTGGTTTCCGTTTAGCCGCATTTCTTTTTCAAAATGTGTTTTTGAAACCAACATTTTTTTTTCAAATTTTGAAACCGGTGGGTCGCTTATTGCAAGCTGTGCCCAATAATATCAACTTAATTTTCTTCAGCTCTTGTTACAATACAAGTACAACCATCAACTTGAACCAATTTAGTGCATGGGTGTGTGGGTTGGGTTTTCACCTTCCTACATTGTGTGGAGTACTTGGGGTGTGGGGGGGTGGGATTTGGTTTCATATGGTTTGATTTTATAGAGCCACCAGTTTCCTTTCTCTCTTTTTTCTCCTTTGTTCATTTTTTAAACATTCTTTCAACTATCTGCTACAGTAATAATAATACCTTTGTAAATGTATTTCCCATTTTATTATAGCGACAGCTTTCAACTTTCGCAATCATAAAGCCGCAGTGCCAATACAGTATTGAGTATATCACCTAGTACTGTAGTATTATTCCAATATGTATCTTTGGTTTATAGAATAAAACGCCGATATTTCAACAATCGACCATGCACACTAAATACTAAATAGGTAGTAAAGTAATAATTTCGAGTAGATATAATAATTGGCTGAAATAAACTGCCATTCTTTCTCAATTTGATATTATGGTATATTAAGTGAGGAAAGGATCCAACAGCTTACCTTCGTGTAGTAAGATGACGGATTTGCGAGTTTGAAGTACACATATAAAGACATAATACAAAATATAACGAGACGTTTCGACCGAGGTCTTGCTCACTCGAGAGAAGAATGGCTACTGCCATTTGATATTATGTATACTAGGCTAACAACTTTTAAACTTTCTTTTGACAAAATCCATGTTTCCATCAATCATTTACAAGTAAGTATACAACTGTTGTTGTCAGCAAAAATGTGTGGGTGCTGCAATCTTGCAATCTGACACCAATTAAGTACTATGTAGTTGTTTATGTAGTTTCACACTGAAAATACATATGCCAGTATTGTTTGGAAAAATAAACTACTATACAAATTTTAATGGTGCCCAACTAAAACAATCAT
The DNA here is from genome assembly GCA_945910005.1 of Isoperla grammatica. Lineage (NCBI taxonomy): Eukaryota > Metazoa > Arthropoda > Insecta > Plecoptera > Perlodidae > Isoperla > Isoperla grammatica. Next base: position 40,633,268 of record OX246738.1, on the reverse strand, counting down.
AGGCCTAGAGTAACAATCAAATTTTGCCTTCCAAATATTTCATTTACCCTGTTGCTAATGTTACTGGGTAATTACAATATTGAAACTGCACAAAATTTTCCCTTTTTTCCCCTAAGAAGACTCATATAGGATGCAGTGCACTTGTTCAACTAAGATGCCAGATTGCTGATGTTACCCGCTAGTCTGTATTAAAAAACATGGCCTAATTGCAGAGAATGCATTGGATTGTAAGCATCTAGGGTAGCATTTGTTTCTTAACAATTGGTTGGTATATAAGTAAAGAATGGATGCCTGGTAACCATTCTAAATCAGGACCAATCCTCATGAGTAAAAAGATAAATATCACATTATATTGGACGAAAGGCAGCCACAATGCAGCCATGAGACGGCATTCGGTACCCGCTTACATGGCCCACTCTATTCAATCTTTGTAACATCGAGCCAGCTTTTTCACTCTCAACTCTCAAGACCCACACTACACACATTGTACTAATGAAAGAAACAAATGGGTGAATGAAACTTAATTGTACCAGAAAAGGTTAATGTGTGGTAAATATAACAAAATGACATAGATTTTCACCAATATAAACATATGAAGGAAATAGCTAGTGTTAGTATTTTTCTGCTATTGAATCACATTAAAATGACCACTATTCTATTTACTAATGATTATTCACAAACAAACACTAAATCATTTCTAAACACCTCCAACCACACAAAGAAAATAACATGAAATAGAAACAATTTCTGAGTAATTATTCTTCAACGCGTATCTAATTTTTACGTATCTCCAAGTCTACCGAAACTGGAGATAGTGATGGGAGAGTCCATCAGTTGCACTCCCCCTTGAAGTCTTGCGTCTGTGCTTGCGGCTGGGACGGACACAAGCCGAGGATCTCCAGGAATCGAGCATTGGGCAGGTGTTCAGCGGGCCGGTCTTGGCGGAAGTTCAACAGCACCTCCTTACCTCCTGCGCTCACCACCAGGGCGCCACCGTTCTGCAGTCCGTCGCCGCGCATGTCTCCGCCCAGCTTCTTCTCTCGGCCCTGCACAAACGTCCGCACTGTAGACCAGTACCTCACGACTTACCGTTCCGTTTCCAAGCTAGGAGAGTTCTGGCCAAAGTCACGTGTAACAGTCACGGTCACGGCCTAGACTAAGAGTACCCATCATTGTTGCCACGTGCATGCATACAGTCACACCGATGGTAGTCACCTTACAGCTACTAATTTGCTAATTTGTGATTCACTGTTCACCTTGTATTTGTAAAAAAAAAAAAATCGGTGCATGATCACACATGTTCATAATATTAAGACTGACTAATATACATGGAAGTTGATACATGTGTTCCTGTTCTTAGCCCATGCATTTTACATAGTCCCAGAGTAGCCATACATGGCAAGAAATTAACACTGCTATCAAAATAATGTTTGCCAAATATTCACCACTTTTTTAAATCTTATAAACAAAATTTGCAAAAAAATTCTACCATAAACTTCTGCCTCTGCGACTGACTAATGAGTATTGAGTAGTGACATTAAGTCCACACATAGTCAATGTGCTTGCATGGTGTTTTTACTAAATAGAAAGAGAATGTATAGTTTGTATTGTAGGTTGATTTAGTCCAAAGTTTGCACTCTATTAAATACATACACAACCTGCCTCGAGCTAGAGTTGACCAGGTATAATATAATATATATATTATATATATATATATATATATATGTATATATATATATATATATATATGTATATATACATAGGCTACATTGGGGACCATGTGCAAAGACATTGCACGCTTGTTTGAGCCGTGTAGTCACGTTCATGTGGGTCCGGAGCCTCCAGGAGCCAAAAATTATCAATGCAACTGTCCCTTTGTCAAGATGTATTTTTAAAATGCAATTTTCATAATATGTATATAAAATTAATTTATAAATGAAGAAGGAAATAAACAAAAATCCTCCCACCCAGAAGAGTTTTGTGTTACCTGAAATGCAGCTGCTCGTGACTCGCTGGTAAATAAAGATGCCAAAATGCTCAACCAATTGAACCTCTTGAAGTTCAGGTCCTTGTAGGCTTGCTTGTCCGTGTTCACAAACAACTCTAAATGGACACAAAGAATAGAAGGCATTAAGACAACACAGGGACAGAAACAACTTAATTCTGCCAACAACCAGGTACTCGGGAGGTATCTATACTATACTGTATCTAGTATCTAGGTGTACCTACCCCGAATAGGAGTTGTCAATAAGACACTGCCAACAATTCAAGATTAAAAAATTCCCATGGAGATGGATAGGATAATAGTACAGTAAAAAAATACATACAGTACCGTAACTCCTATAGCGGGCAGCTCCATTGAACAACTTGACACTAGGGCAGCTTAGCAGTAACTGGGTGAACATAAGTTGTTCAACATTATAAAAACTAGGTACCTCAAGTTGTAGTAGTACTACTTTATCGACTCTTCCACTACATCTAAAGCCCATAGGCATAGGACCTACGCACGTATGTGTTTGCAGCAAGAAAATAGTTTTGCTACTGTATGGATATGGATACCGGTACTGTGATAGTAGTCATATGTCTACAGAAAAAAAATCTACAAAAAGAAAATAGACGAAAAACTAAGAGATAGGTAAAGATATTAAAAATTGTGTTTAAAAAGCAAACACCTAGGACTAGAAGGTAATGTAGGTTTTTGTTTTTACTTTTCAGTGAGATGTAGGTGTCAGAAATTCATGTTCGATACAATTATTAAAGTTAGACAAATTCATGATAATTTAACTAATATCAATTTGGGAAGTCTTCACGGTGAAGATGTGGGTAGGCCTACGCTACTGGAGAAGTCACGTACATTTTTTTTGACATGTGGTTGACGACATTTCTTAGGTACCGTATCCATTATTCACGACAGATAGATACATGAATTATTAACATGATTAATTACCCGTGATAATTGAATAATTACTGTGTGTGTTTTAATAAATTTAATTACCAAACTAACTAAAGAATGTTTCCAGTTTCCACTAATTAGTAATTTCTATAAATTAATTGTTATTGACTATTAAGCTCAAGATGGAATGGTTTCCTTCATTTCCTGGTCTTCTCTTGGGTCCTCGTAACCGTCTCCAGTTCCTCTTCTTCAGCAGTGGTTGCGTGCTCTCCATCAGCCCTCAAAGCTTTCCCCAACTAGACCTGGTGTCACTCTTGCCGATCGTAAGAGGCAAGGAAATGAGTTCCTCTCAATTCCCTTTTCCTCCGCCATCAGTCTTGCTTATCCTCCTACTTGTCCCTTTCCTCCATTCACTTCCTGACGCCATATGGTATCATTGTTGAGTACTACGTTAAAAACATATATAATAAAATGAAATTCCTCCACGTCCCCCTCGGTGAAACTGTTCTATTTGACTACATTGAGACAAACACATTTTTCTTCCACTCAAAGAAACAGTTCACATTACAAATTTTTAGCAAAATGCGTTTCCGTGCTTGATCTTAAAAAATTATTCAAAATTGAAGAAACGAACATCATTTGAAATTTAAGAACAGTCTTAAAATCTTGTTTGATCTCGCTCGACCTAAAAAAAACCTTGAGCCACAGCTCAAATAACCTAACTGACCACTAGACTAAACGTGTCAGCTTTGAACCGTCCCATCCCCCCTATATACCGCTGGGTAGTAAGAAGTAACGGTAATTTAGGCATCCCTACCTCCCTTGAAGTACTTCCCGGCAACAAAATCTTCGAGGCCGATCTCATCGGCTCCGATTCCGACCAGACGGACGTTGTTCTCGGCGAGCTGATCTGCCATCTCGTTTAGCTCGGACGCCCACAGGCGACAGAAGAGACAGCCCCAGCGGCGGAAGAAGATGACCACACATGGCTTCTCCTGCCACAGGCTGTTGAATGTTACTATCTGCAATGATTCATACATTCCAACAATCACAGCAGGCTACACAGTAGACCTAGTTACAATATAGTCACTATTATAGTTACACGACTGTTATTATTAATTAATAATCATGTCTACTTTCAACATAGGTTACCTTTATAAACCAAGGGTCAAGATCATGTTATTACTTGAATGTAGGACCTACATGTAAAAAATAATCACGGAAACAAAACTTTCATTCATTATGCCTAGTTGCCACTTGCCACAAAAGTGGTAAAGTGCATTAGTAGGCCTCCCCCCTCCCCATTGACAATTCTTGTAACATGAGCGGGTAGGCTAGACAATAGATAGAAATAATGTGTATTTATTTAAAAGTTACCACAATTGTTGGTGCTCAGAACTGATAGAAGCACGGGTAAGTTTGGAGCAAGACAGTCAAGCCCACTCATTTTACTAAATTCATTTTTTTTTAAAGAAAGTTCATTTTTCATGACCGGTTGTAGCAACAGGCCTAGGCCTACAATGGAGACCTGAGAAGAAAAAAATTTCTCTATGGGAGTGATTCAAGAGCAAAGTTCACAGCGATAGACTGTGCTTAGGCCTAGGCCTAGGGCCTAGCCTACCTAAATACAGGTCTAAATTTACTCACTTCTCCCGAGACGACATTTTTTAGCTGCTGTGTAGCAAGTTTTTCAAGTATCGTGTTGTTCATCGTAGGACGGATAGACTGGCTTTAGAACGTGACTGACTAGGCCTAGGCGAAGTGACTAATGTCACTTGACTTGAGCAATGAGCAGAGATAATTAAGATTGCAACCTTCAAGCATCCGCTTCACAGTGTAGCACGGTAGTCGCTCAACTAAAGTAGGTAAGAATAGAATATAATAGAATATTACTCCGGTACATATGTAGTTTTTAGGTGAAACGTAGTGCCCTATATGAATTATTTCGACTCTTCTCTTAAAAACATAACCTACAAATTTCGACAAACACTGTGCGGCATAAAAATCGTGTGTGGTCAAAAACATGCTTATGTTGGCGACACTTGTAAAATAAAGACAGCGGCCATTTTGGACGCTAGCGCGTGATTTGTATTTTTACCACTGAAAGCCAACCAGGCAGCCACACACGCACATAGGAAGAGATTGGAGTTGAATCAAGAACTTTTTTAAAATTATTCTACTAGATTGATTAACTTCTCAAGGAAAACGCTCTGTGCGACGGGTTGATAAGCGATCATACGATTATTTGTTCAATATCTGAATTATTTTTTCCCCTTCAAACACTCCTCGACGACATACGATCTTACTTGTTGAACACTTCTTTAATAAACGAATAAATAAATAAATAAGAAAATAAATAAATGAATGAATGAATGAATGAATGAATGAATGAATGAATGAATGAATGAATGAATGAATGAATGAATAAATTAATTAATTAATAAATTAAAGTCCCCCACTGCAAATCAGTTTAATTATTGAGTGGGTAGACTCTGTGAATGTATTTATTTATTTTTTATAAATAATTAAATAAATAATTGGTATTTGTAAGTTACGTGGCCTATTGGGTTTTCGTAATAAAATTTCTAAAAAAATCACTGTTTATGATACAAATACCTTTTATCTTTCCAGTTCTGAAGGGTGGATGTTTCAAATCCCACGTAATTTTGTTTTAAACCACTTTAAATGTGTTATTTAGACCAAATACTGTAATAGACGGCAGACACTGATGACAGTGATTCATGAGGCCGAATTTTCAATAAATTACCCCTTCTTCAAATTTGAAGAAGGGGTAATTTGAAGAAGGAGTTATTATTTTAAAATAAATGTATAGCCAAAAAATAAATAACCCCTTCTTCAAGTTTGAAGAAGGGGTAATTTATCGAAAATTCGGTTAGGTTAGGGGATCAGGTTTAGGATTGCCCACGAAAGTTAGTACGGTTATTGGGTTTGCCAGAGCCAATAACCATACTAACTTTCGTGGGCAATCCTCAACCTGATCCCCTAACCTAACCGAATTTCGTGGGATGTCAGGTAGCTGGGCAAAGTCACTTTGATTCATAAGTGACTTTGCCCTGTAAAGTCACTTTGATTGACAAATGACTTTGCCCAGCTACCTGACATCCCACAAAATTCGGTTAGGTTAGGGGATCAGGTTGAGGATTGCCCACGAAAGTTAGTGCGGTTATTGGGTTTGGTTATTGTGTCTGGTTATTAGTATGTGTACTTTTCTAATTGTAATGCGGTAGCGAAAATAACACATTTAAAGTGGTTTAAAACAAAATTACGTGGGATTTGAAACATCCACCCTTCGGAATTGGAAAGATAAAAGGTATTTGTATCATAAACAGTGATTTTTTTAGAAATTTTATTACGAAAACCCAAAAGGCCACGTAACTTACAAATACCAAATAATTAAATAAATAAATAAATAACTAAATAAGTAGTTAACAACAATACAAAAACAATCAAAAGATCTTTTCTGCAATACGAGTACCTATACAATAACTTTTTGCTGTGGCAGTTCTATGAATGGCAAACTATCTGAAAAATTCCACATTAGCTTAACCCCACAGTGTCCTACAATAGCCCGTAAACATTTTCTGATTCACAACAAGGCAGACCGAGTGCTGTCCTGATTTAGCCCCTAGTGTCCCGATTTAGCCCCATTGGCGGGGCTGAAATGGGACACAATAAATATATTTTACCCAAATGAATTATTTTTTTGAGAGATCTCCTGTTAATTTGGTAAGTTCAATCCAAAATACATTAGGTCAAAACAAAAAATTACTTAATATCTGCTAAACCAACTTTCAAGGCAGGGTGTTGAAAATTATCCCGTTTTAGCATTTGGTTTTAGCCCCGGATCACACTATATTTGAAACATACATCTCAAACATTTTCGTACATGAATAGGTTTTCTTTCAATTGGTATTTGCTTCTATACTATAAATACCAATCCATTTATAATTGTATATACTACATACATATTCTAACTCATTGATAAAGACAGCTGATCTCGGCAGTACTGAAACTGGTTACTGTTGTTTGTCCTATGGTGGATGTAAAATATTAGCATATTAGGTTGTTCCTCTTGAGATGTTTCCATTTAACACGTGACGTCATTGCTGGTTCCCTCTAGATGTTTCCATTCAACACGTGACGTCATTGCTAGTTCCCTCTAGATGTTTCCATTCAACACGTGACGTCATTGCTGGTTCCCTCTAGATGTTTCCATTCAACACGTGACGTCATTGCTAGTTCCCTCTAGATGTTTCCATTCAACACGTGACGTCATTGCTGGTTCCCTCTAGATGTTTCCATTCAACACGTGACGTCATTGCTAGTTCCCTCTAGATGTTTCCATTCAACACGTGACGTCATTGCTGGTTCCCTCTAGATGTTTCCATGCAACACGTGACGTCATTGCTAGTTCCCTCTAGATGTTTCCATTCAACACGTGACGTCATTGCTGGTTCCCTCTAGATGTTTCCATTCAACACGTGACGTCATTGCTGGTTCCCTCTAGATGTTTCCATTCAACACGTGACGTCATTGCTGGTTCCCTCTAGATGTTTCCATTCAACACGTGACGTCATTGCTGGTTCCCTCTAGATGTTTCCATTCAACACGTGACGTCATTGCTGGTTCCCTCTAGATGTTTCCATTCAACACGTGACGTCATTGCTGGTTCCCTCTAGATGTTTCCATTCAACACGTGACGTCCTTGCTGGTTCCCTCTAGATGTTTCCATTCAACACGTGACGTCATTGCTGGTTCCCTCTAGATGTTTCCATTTAACACGTGACGTCATTGCTAGTTCCCTCTAGATGTTTCCATTCAACACGTGACGTCATTGCTGGTTCCCTCTAGATGTTTCCATGCAACACGTGACGTCATTGCTGGTTCCCTCTAGATGTTTCCATGCAACACGTGACGTCATTGCTGGTTCCCTCTAGATGTTTCCATTCAACACGTGACGTCATTGCTGGTTCCCTCTAGATGTTTCCATTCAACACGTGACGTCATTGCTGGTTCCCTCTAGATGTTTCCATTCAACACGTGACGTCATTGCTGGTTCCCTCTAGATGTTTCCATTCAACACGTGACGTCATTGCTGGTTCCCTCTAGATGTTTCCATTCAACACGTGACGTCATTGCTGGTTCCCTCTAGATGTTTCCATTCAACACGTGACGTCATTGCTGGTTCCCTCTAGATGTTTCCATTCAACACGTGACGTCCTTGCTGGTTCCCTCTAGATGTTTCCATTCAACACGTGACGTCATTGCTAGTTCCCTCTAGATGTTTCCATTCAACACGTGACGTCATTGCTAGTTCCCTCTAGATGTTTCCATGCAACACGTGACGTCATTGCTGGTTCCCTCTAGATGTTTCCATTCAACACGTGACGTCATTGCTAGTTCCCTCTAGATGTTTCCATGCAACACGTGACGTCATTGCTAGTTCCCTCTAGATGTTTCCATTCAACACGTGACGTCATTGCTGGTTCCCTCTAGATGTTTCCATGCAACACGTGACGTCATTGCTAGTTCCCTCTAGATGTTTCCATGCAACACGTGACGTCATTGCTGGTTCTCTCTAGATGTTTCCATTTAACACGTGACGTCATTGCTGGTTCCCTCTAGATGTTTCCATGCAACACGTGACGTCATTGCTGGTTCCCTCTAGATGTTTCCATGCAACACGTGACGTCATTGCTGGTTCCCTCTAGATGTTTCCATCCAACACGTGACGTCATTGCTAGTTCCCTCTAGATGTTTCCATGCAACACGTGACGTCATTGCTGGTTCCCTCTAGATGTTTCCATGAAACACGTGACGTCATTGCTAGTTCCCTCTAGATGTTTCCATTCAACACGTGACGTCATTGCTAGTTCCCTCTAGATGTTTCCATTCAACACGTGACGTCATTGCTGGTTCCCTCTAGATGTTTCCATCCAACACGTGACGTCATTGCTAGTTCCCTCTAGATGTTTCCATCCAACACGTGACGTCATTGCTAGTTCCCTCTAGATGTTTCCATGCAACACGTGACGTCATTGCTGGTTCCCTCTAGATGTTTCCATTCAACACGTGACGTCATTGCTGGTTCCCTCTAGATGTTTCCATGCAACACGTGACGTCATTGCTGGTTCCCTCTAGATGTTTCCATGCAACACGTGACGTCATTGCTGGTTCCCTCTAGATGTTTCCATGCAACACGTGACGTCATTGCTGGTTCCCTCTAGATGTTTCCATGAAACAAGTGATGTCATTGCTGGTTCCCTCTAGATGTTTCCATTTAACACGTGACGTCATTGCTAGTTCCCTCTAGATGTTTCCATGCAACACGTGACTTCATTGCTGGTTCCCTCTAGATGTTTCCATGCAACACGTGACGTCATTGCTAGTTCCCTCTAGATGTTTCCATGCAACACGTGACGTCATTGCTAGTTCCCTCTAGATGTTTCCATTCAACACGTGACGTCATTGCTGGTTCCCTCTAGATGTTTCCATGCAACACGTGACGTCATTGCTGGTTCCCTCTAGATGTTTCCATGCAACACGTGACGTCATTGCTGGTTCCCTCTAGATGTTTCCATTCAACACGTGACGTCATTGCTGGTTCCCTCTAGATGTTTCCATGCAACACGTGACGTCATTGCTGGTTCCCTCTAGATGTTTCCATGCAACACGTGACGTCATTGCTGGTTCCCTCTAGATGTTTCCATGCAACACGTGACGTCATTGCTAGTTCCATCTAGCTGTTTCCATTCAACACGTGACGTCATTGCTGGTTCTCTCTAGATGTTTCCATGCAACACGTGACGTCATTGCTAGTTCCATCTAGCTGTTTCCATTCAACACGTGACGTCATTGCTGGTTCCCTCTAGATGTTTCCATGCAACACTAGACGTCATTGCTAGTTCCCTCTAGATGTTTCCATGCAACACGTGACTTCATTGCTAGTTCCCTCTAGATGTTTCCATTCAACACGTGACTTCATTGCTGGTTCCCTCTAGATGTTTCCATGCAACACGTGACGTCATTGCTGGTTCCCTCTAGATGTTTCCATGCAACACGTGACGTCATTGCTGGTTCCCTCTAGATGTTTCCATGCAACACGTGACGTCATTGCTGGTTCCCTCTAGATGTTTCTGAGCTCTGTCAAAATGTAACGTAACGAGCGTAAGTTACTAAAGAGAGGAACACTGCATAACAATGACTGTGTCAACTGTTTTTCAGTGTGCGATTCAAGTGCTGGGATCTCGACTGACCCAAGTATTTCTACCGAGAAAACAAGAGAATCAAAAATGAAACGTCTATCGACCCAGATTCTAGAAAGATTCAAAAAAGGAGACGTCTTCTGTTCGTTAGAGATCTCACCTCCAAAATGTCAAGATGATTTACAAATACTTCTGAACAGGTGGTGTATATTCAAAAATACGAGTTGTGTGAAATGGGTGTAAATAATTTTCTCTAAGTGACAACATTTTCTTTTACACATTCATAAATGAAACAACAAGATTATTCATTAACTGTTAGTAAAACATGAACATGAAGGATTGTAGGAAATGTGCTAAATAGAAGATGTTCAAATAAATACAGTTGTGTCTACATTTAATAATAATAATAGTGTGCCAGCTCGCGTACTATTATGAGTTTATTCCATCTAAACAGGGGATAACAATCTTGTTTTCCCACCTCATTCAACTCCAAGTGCTACTCTGATATTCCCGTACGGTTGTAATAATTTCAGGGCATCCCGTTTGGAGCACGCATGCCTGCCACTCTTTTGGTCTGTCACTTGCCACTGGGCCCACGCGACTGCGGCCCGTGCTCCGGCCGTTCGACTGGCTCAATCTCTTGGCCACGAGCAGAGAACCATGATGCACTTGGCGGTTGCAAGTCTAACTGTGGCAGACGTCAGACTTGTACTCGACCAAGCCAAGAACGCGGGGATAACGAGTGTTCTCGCACTTAGAGGAGGTAAGACACCATTGTCCATGTTTACTCCTCTCAGAGTGAGTATACAAATTACCAATAAATAATCAATTTGTTCATAATTGCATCTAACTAGAGATTATATTTGTTTAAAGGGTTGCGCAGCCTTAATTTTCCTATCCAGAGATTATACTTGTGGAATTTAAAGAGGGGTTGCGCAGCCTAGAAAAAAAACTCACTTGCATAATTGAGAGGATAGTTGCTTTTAGAAAAGTGCAAATAATGGATGTTGAGAGGTATTTGTTTTAGATCTTGGATTATTTGGCAACACATTGTTTTTTGTAAGAATAGACCGAGTCAGTAGTCTTTGGTATTACATTGAAATGGTTTTATATTGAGCAACTTAAGGGAATTTCCCCATTTGCAAAAGAAAAAAAAATTGGTTTGTGGTAGCGACGTCAATAGAGAATTTCCCATATCCCAAAATATTATACATAATTATTAATTAGTTATAACAAAATATATAAACTCACCAAATAAGATCCAAGTAATACACTACCCGACCTTATTTAATGTTTTGTCTTCGATTTCTAATGATCTGAGGGGTTAACAATGAGTCGTAAAGAGTGGTAAAGTTTGGTGCTGCCTGCAATGGATATCGGTATGAAGTCATTGAAAATTGTGTTACCGACAATGCTGTTAAATTTGTACTGATGCTTAAAACTAGATACAAAGCCCTTTTCTTCTGTTTAGTCTTGAGCATCTATCCAAAATTGCTTATACATCCACTGAGTGGAAACAGTTCTTCTTTTAACCTCGTTAATTATTTCTATTTGATTCTTCTCACTTGTGTGATGTTGTACAATAACTGCTCAACTCTGTCTACAGATGAGAGCGCAGGTGGTGATGCACCCGCACACTTCCGGTATGGCGTTGACCTTGTCAAGTTCATCAGAGATAACTACGGTGACTATTTCACTGTATGCGTTGCTGGTTATCCATTGAAACACCCACAAGCGGATTCTTATGTTTCGGATCTTGAGCACCTCAAACAAAAGGTATTGTCTAGTACTAAACTTGCTACAGCTAATCACATGCATAACTTGTGGAGTAGTAAGTATTAAATTTGATATTATAATTCAAACTGACGAGACCCATGCCATAACTTATATACTTAGCATCAGTGATGATTTCAGACATTTTTCCTAGGGGGGGCTGATACAAATCTGGGGTGTTGCTAAATTAGTAACTCATTTAATGGCTTTTTTTTGACGCCGTGACAAAAGGCAGGGGTGAAGGGGGTTAGGGTCTCTGTTGATGCCATCCTTTCAGTTTTCGAATATGAGGTGATTCCTATTTGCCATTCTTAAGCCTGTATTACACGGTCAAACATTTTCATCCAACTCCTTGAATTCAAGAACAAAAGCGCATCAAAAACAGTCAGTATGTAGTCAAATACAATAATAGGAATTATTTATTGATGCGCTTTTGTTCTTGAATTCAAGGAGTTGGATGAAAAAGTTTGACCGTGTAATACAATACCTTTACCTAACATCGTTTAAATAGAAAATTAAATGTTGTAATATTTATGTAGATGAGTTTTTCGTGGAAATCGATTTATTTCCTAGTCCTATGTGAGGTGGAAAAATATACCTCATTTTCTTGTATTTTGGATTTTTTTTTTTTTGCAAATTTACATTACTTCATGTGATTTGTTCAATCTGCTAGGGGGGGGGGGGGCATTTACAACTGCCGGGGGGGGGGCGGAGCCCCCCCCCCGGGATATGCCTGAAATCATCACTGCTTAGCATTAGACTTATGTACGCGTTGTAATTTATTGTTATTAGCGGCTTAGTAGGTAATTATAAATATTCGTAGTCAACATTGGTAAAAACGACTACACTTGTAGCAAAAACCAAATCTTAATAATAGAAATAATGGGACTATAGGCAAATAACAGGAAAACAAACCTAGGTAATTAATTTGGCTGCTTGCCGTTCAGGAGTTGACATGACAAGTGAAAACTAGGTGATTATATCTACTAACCAATAATAGTAATAGAAAAGTTAGTATTGGCAGGTGGAAGATCGAAACTGTATTCCTTTTCTTGAAACACCTGTAAATATCATGTACGGTATGATGCAACATAAGCATACCAGAGTATGACAGAACACTTATTTATACTCCAACAACTCATCTGTGATATTTTATCCGAAATAAAACGGTCTAATCGTTATTTCTCCTCCAAATATGTTGCCGTGTGATTCGCTAATTAGATTGATCCAAAAAATAAAAAGGTAAGAGGATTTTTTTATAGATTCACTCATGTTTGACCTAGAATGGACGACTTTATATCTATGATATGCTTATTTATTTTCGGTGCACACAAATATCAAGTCGAAGGCAAAACACACAAGTCACATTCAACTACTGTAACCAACCGCTTGAGTCGCGCTATTTGATGGTGCATTATCTACAGACTGAGTAGTTAGAGTAAATACATGTATGTCGGCAAGTCTACATGTTAACAAGGAATAACGCATAATGAGCAGCTGCCCAACAATATTGTGCGAACCGTCTGGTTTCAGGTGGACGCAGGCGCAGACCTGATTATCACACAAATCATTTTTGAAGCTGACACTTTTGTGAAGTTCGTTAAAGACTGCCGGGATATAGGTATTCAAGTACCAATCCTTCCGGGGATCATGGCCATTCATGTAAGTATAACAGCTATAACAGTTATTATTCAATACCATCACCATTGACTGTTGAGGAAGTGAGACATTTTCCCAGGATAATACATAATGAGTACCCGCAGATACGTCATACCCAAAGTAATTACCGATTGAGATAAATTCATGAAAACTTCTACCCTTATCTTGCGGTCGTAGCTGTTTGGACTAGCATTTGCGAGCTGAGGTACCCTTTAAAAAATGAGCAGTAATCCGAAATAGTTAATCAGTTGGAATATTTCAATCAGTGATAATACTAATTTGTTTCATACCTTTGAATAGTTCAGAATTTAATATGAAAATAAACTTGCAAATTCATCTTGATATTTGGTTTCTAATTAATCTTTAATGTTGATTCTTGAATTGTGTTGTTTTCGAATTGTGCTCACAAATGTTAGCATCTAGTAGAGACAGAACTCTTTCTATGAATTGTCCCATCAATGCCACCTGGCGATTAATCATGTACTCTTTTCAGATTTAGTTTGAACACAGATTTATATTTCGCTCTTAGCAATGATTCATCACATTGACCACGCTTTAAATCAATTGGAAATAATTTATTTTGATTCGTATCATATTTTCCAGAATAAACTGTAGGTTTCCATACTTTTAAATGCCCAAAACGTTGAAGACGAGTGTTTTGTTGTTTCCAGAGCTATAAATCTTTGTTTAAGTATGGCAAGTCTATGCCAGTTCTCTTGTTTTGTTGTTTTCAGAGCTATACATCTTTGTTAAGTATGGCAAGTCTATGCCAGTTCTCTGTGCCCAGTGACATGATGGCAGCACTGGAGCCAATCAAAGACGACGACCAGGCAGTCCGAGAATATGGGATTACTAGAACCGTTGAAATGATGAAAGAGTTGTTCAGATTGAAGACGACATTTGGGCTACATATTTGTACTTTAAATAGGTTTGTTAATTTTATCGAAGCAGTAAGAAACTAGTTGTAAGTACGAAGGTATACTAATGAGGAATGTTGGCAGTCTTCTAGAAGTACAATCAATGTACTCTAGTGAGCGAAAAGAGAAGCATTTCTGAATGAAATGTTTTACGTCTTTCGCTAGGAAACGAAACGAATAGCCTTTTTGCATGACATTTTTTGCTTACATCTTTATAACGTTATTAGTTTTTCAGTACATTCACGGTAACTAGTCATGCTATAGCCGCATTTTTAATTCGCCTTGCATAGTATTTGATTGCTATTTACTACAAAACTGTTTTACCCAGGTGAAAAACAGCGAAATCTTCGATTATGTTTACAAAAAAATGTATGTTTCTTTATCTAGGGAAGATGTTCCAATAACTATTTGCCAGCGTCTGGGACTTGGTCTCCAACAGCCCTTGATGACAGCCCTTGATGACAGTCCTTGATGACAGTCCTTGATGACAGCCCTTGAGCGCAGATGAAGACAAGGGTCATAACGAACATTCCTAGAAACACAATCAGCCAAGACCCTCATTACCTCAGTTGAAAATTCTCCTCACTTACCGAGGATCACTATAGATTTTGTAACTGTTCTTCAGACAATTATGTTATAAATGTATGCAAATCAAAGCAAAATAAAACAGTAAATTAAGCATGTAGGGGGACTGGTGTTAATGCTCTTTCCACCATCTTCACTCCATATTCACACGAGATGCAACTAGATTTCGGTTGGTAGTTGTCACATGCGTCACGGTCACTATTACATAAGTCACTACATACCTTTCATTTCGTGTGTAATTGGTTTCATCAAGCAATATAGCAGCATGGTTTTCTCCTGACATTGTGTATTGTAGACAAATTTTACACGTTTTATCTTACCATAAATTATAATCTTTTATTTACATTCGCACTAAAGACAACTTTTTGATATTTTTAAGACAACTTTGTGATATTTTGTGTGATTTAATAATGTTTAAGAGCATTCATGAATTCTGTTTTAAAATAAAAGCTACCAGTTATATTTGCACTCATGAATGCAATTAAGATATTCACACCATCATTATTCAACAATTAGCAAAGCAATAAAGTATAAAGTATGTTTACATCTATGTTTCTCAAAACTTGTTTGTTTTGCTAAAATGTTTTCATGTCGACATCGCATCGAACTGTTGTAGAATCACGAGATTTGTTGTAATCGTCCCAATCATCTAAAACACGAGAGAACACATAATTAATTACGACGTGAAGGTATATAACTAACACACTGTGTATTAATTGGCAAATTAAATACATTATGTGGCAATATAATGAAGTGGCTCGATGGAATGTTGAAGGTAAACGTGTGCGTGCTTACCGCATTAAAGAAGAAGAGGTTAACGGGAAATAACCCACACGGTGTAATGTCTATGTCTTGTTGAAGTAGTTGCATGCTGAAGGCCCTGATCTGGAACACAAATTAATGACTTGGAAATACATGTGTGAATCAAAGAAAGATACAATGAAACTATCAGCAATTAATTAACCGATCGTTAGTCCGACTCTTGTTGTCACAGCCTCCTTATTCGTTACTGACGCTATTCTTGGTATTCTCGTGACGTCATTGTTGGTGGCCATACTCCCGTACATTAGCAGGGTCATATACACAGCGGCCACAAGAATTCTTGTAAGACTACTACTAACATCCCTAAATTGCATCGATTTAATGCCAATGAGACTGGCACCTCCACCATGTCGCACGTGCGTGCCATCCACTTCTAATAAGGACCATATGTGACCACATATCTCATAATAATATCACGTTGGATAATAATACCTCGACTTAAAAGATTTGTAAGTCTAGTACTAAGAAACGCGTCGAGGTAATGGTATGCGTTAACAAGACAAAGGCACCGAGTTTGGCCACTGATGGCGCTAGTGAAAACGAATGAAGCGCTCTAGTGGCAATGTCACGCAACTTTCCGATGAAACAGCGTCGTTCTGCCTAGGCCGATAATGGAAAAATTGTGAAAATTGTTTAATTAAATAAGGCTTTTAAAAATTTTGGGCAGTTCATCTTTGAGTTCAGAACATGTTTCCATACGTATAGTGAAATGTGTGGTATATCGACGCACTTTGTTCACTAAGATTTCTAGAAGTACTTACACACTTTGTGTCGTAACCTATAATTTGTCACAAAACGGTTTGAAAGAAAAAGGAAGCTCTACGTGAAATGTTTTACCTGTTTCCTTGCAAATGGAGCTGAACTTTTCATCGCAATTTTATGCAAGATTTCACCCGATCGTTTTGCCTGAAACAATTAGACAATTATTATACATTTTAAACGTATTTTAATAGCAATGCGAAAAAGATTCAACAACATTCAAATAATTCTACTGGTACAAGTGATTGACTGATTGTTTTGTTATTGCTACATCGATATGTAACACAGACTTAAAAGAAAAACATGTACTAAGCAGAAGGTTTATTTTTTAGAACGAATTAGGTCAGCGAAACACGGAAAACGTTTTGAAAACGTTCGAAAAGCTATTTCGTTGCATTACGTTATCATACCGTATACGTTATTCAAGTTTTAAATTAACCAAGTATCAATCAAAGGTGGATGGTACGTACGCACTATCTTGCAATGAGTAGTATTGACAACAATTAACAAAGTACCGTTTAGAATCATGTTAATTATTAAAGTACTAAACTGCTCACAGATTGCTCGTAAGAGAACAACCCCTCAGAAAACATTTTTGTCAATTAGTTTTTCAAATGAATGGTGCAGTTTTACCATCTCGTGAAACCCATATTAATTACAAATCCATTTGAAAATGAACGGCTGCAATTATTTACCTCGTTTGTAGTAGCAGTGCACAGGAAACATATATAAAGCAACTTGATCGAAAGATATGAGGCCCAGTAAACATCGTACAACAGATGTATAGGTTTAGTTTCCTCTTCTCCTCTAGCTGGATACAACATCTTAGTAATAACGAAAGAAGAAGATAAGATGTGAAATGCGGTGGTCGCAATGCCAAACAATAAAGGGAGAGAAAATACTTTGTTGACTTTAACCGCGAGCTTACACAAAGTTAAGTGAACACTTGATATTGTTTTTATGAGTTCCACGTGGTTGTTGCATCGGGTGAGACACTCGTTGAGACAGAATAATCTCTGTCTCAAGCCAAGTAGCCAGGCTGTTAGCTGACAGTCAGCAATGAGAACCGTGAACCTAGGAATGGTATAGCCGACGAAGCATATTGGAGCAGCAGACGAACCTTTGTAGATCTTCATCGATATCTCAATGATAACCAAGATAACCATCACCAATAATCCACACAACAGTTGCGTTAGGAGAAGAATGCGGTTCTTTGAATGCGACAACGGAACACGGTAACTCGCTAGAGTTAAATCTACACATTTTAGATCTTGAATACAGTTTATCATCGTTCTCTGATAGAAGGTTAAGGTAACAACTGTAACTATTGTTAAAAATAAACCACTGTTAAATTCTATGTAATCATTTATAGTTCTAATGAACGACTCATCTTTCAAATCATTTGCGGAAATATTTGCGGCAATGGTGAGCAGAACGAACGATACTAGCACTAGAGTGTTGTAAAGCGCGCCGGATAATGAGTAATGGAATCTTAGTTGGTTGTTGTCTCTCTTGAGTGTGAAGCTGGCTAGACCCACCGCCTTGGATACGTAGAAGAGTGGCAGAACGCTGGAGGTGAGATCCAGGTGGGCGGTGGGTTGATGAGGTATTTCCATGCTCTGAGTGTGAACCTCTTTCAAGTTCTTGTTTCCTGATACGTCAGAACGTCGTTCAATAGGGAAGGCTCATAAAAAATAAATATTTCTCAAAGTACCTAAAAACAGAAGGCCATTATCAAAAAGTACGGGCTATATCATTTTTATATCTGAAAAGTGTATATTTCCAATTCTATTAGCTTTTAAAGTTTGAAATTTGGAACTTACCGCTCCGTAATTGAAAAACGGCTCGTGACGTCATAACTCTTGTCAACAACTGCCTCCTTGAAGTATTCTTAATAATATCAAAGATATTAAGTTGGACATTTTACAATATCTAGGATGCAGTGACTTTACAACAATGTCTTTTATACCACTGTTTTCTTCAGAAAATACATTTTGATACAGTATTTACCAAAACGTGTTTAAAATAATGCAATTATTTAACATATTGTTGTAAATTAATGTTGAGCAGTGTTCATTTACTAACTAGAAATAAACGTTGATTCAGTTAAAGTCTTATGAGAGCAATAATCTACTAAATTGTGGGATTTCAGTACTATTTGTATGATATAAAATGATTGTTTCCAGAGTTATGACGTCAGAACCTTATAATCACGAGCAAGATGGCGCAGGTCCGTTTCTGAGCGTGTTTTGACAGCAATATCTTTGACTTGCTGTTAAAGCGATGTTAATGCACCTTTCGAGCCGAAACCAATTAGTTCCCGTTTATTTTAACTTGAGGTAACCAGTAAGCAAATAAAAAAAATGTGTGAGCCTTCCCTATTGAATGAGAGACCGGAATTCCAGTTTTTAAATCACTTGATATCGTCTTCGACATTTCAAAATTATTTGGCGTTTGTTTTAGCTAAGTTTATCTATTTCCATTCTGTGTTAATTTTTTTAAATTACTTGTATGCGAAAACCAAGGTGGTTGAGTGAAAAGCTGTACGTATGCTGATTTCATCTGGGCAATCCAAGTCCAAAAATCTTATGTAACGTGACTTTGAAGCTTTCGGCCTACACGATAAGTTTTGCCGATCTTCGTAAACAAATTTGTCATACAAATTATCTTTCCACTAAATTCAGAATGAACCACATAGTAAAATATACACGGCGCCGATTTCAACAACTTAAAACACGTAAACTATCATATTTGCTTTCCGTAAAGGTAAACTGAGATTCCGTTACTTGAAGATGTTACTACATAAATGGTGTGAAAAATAACTTTCATTAGATCAACACTGCTCCCTTGTTAGAATAAGTGACATTCAAATACACAAAGTAGCGCAAGCGCAAAGTAGGTTTATGTGGGTCTTCTGGGTTCATAAATGTTGTTACATGTTACTTATGAAAATTAATATTGACCAAGCTTGTGTCAGTGTGTAAAGACGACACATGAAAACATACTTGTCAAAAGGATTGATGTTACCTTTTATTGAGCTATTATGTACACACACACACGAGTCAGTATCATGTATAATGCAAACTAATTACTTAAAAGGCACTTATAAAATAATCTTATTGGGAAACGCAATTGATTTTCGAACTTGTTAGAATACATAGCTGTCTAAAGTTTGCTATAAACATTCATGTGTGGGATATGCAGTACAACATAGAATATTGAAAACACGTATTCTTTCCGCTTTTGATACTAATTGTGGGAGAAGTTTGAGCACGGGATTATGGTTTACAATAATCAGTTATTCTGCTTCTTATACAAGTGCCAGAATACATGCTAATTACTTCGATTATTCCAAATAAAATAATATGTATTAAACTAATATTAGCACATTAATATTACACAAAAATAAATTTTTTATAAAATGCTAACCTTACTATAGTCACTAAAAAACACACTGTCTTCAATATTATATAGTTGTCAATTCCATGCCCGAGTAATTTGAAAACATCTGGCATGTTTACATGGAACTAATATTGCCTTATGGTTCATGTTTCAAACACGATTAAGATTTTCTATGCCTCCCCCCCTTTGCGCCATCCATTAGATGCCAAAGTAGAAACGTGTATCATCAAACTAATGTGTGTTTGATGACTTAACATGACGATTGACGTTACGTCAGAACTGACATATTTACTAACACATTTTATTGAAAAAAAGAAAACACCAAACATTCATCAATGTATTAACGTAATTGCAACCCACACGGTCGTATGTGAACAATATTGGCGATCATTGAAGGGTGGGACAGGAATACAAACATAACAGCGCTAGACCCCACATAAGGGTACTACCTTGACAAAGAAATATGAAGCACGATATCAATAAGAATCTCTCCATGCGATAATAAGGACTGAATGAACGAATTGATCACAATAATAAGTGTTTAAAGTCGTCTTACAATAACTTCGGTATTGCTTTCGTCATCAATCAATGACGTGTTTACGGTCTCGGCCAACCCGAGCAGGTATTCGCTGGTTGGCTGCCGCTCACTCACCCGTGACGGAAGCATTACCGAAGATGTTGTACGACGACTATATGAGAGTGGTTACAGCCTAAGTAACATTTAAACCAAATTACGATAACGTTTTTTATTATTTAATATGTTTTCATATATTGAGTATATTTTGTGATTAAAAGATTCTTAAACTCTTAGCTAATGATTATCACAAGATTAGCGGGACCAGTGAAGCATAAAGACATCACAATATGCTCAGTGAAGCATTATGGGAACTCGAAGGCCGCTTTAAGATTAAGGTAATGTAAACACTAGCTCACAGGTACACTTGCCATAATTACTATGATAATGAAGGAGGCAACAGCTATACATTGTCAACCCTTTTCCTTTTCGTAATTTTATCTATAGAAATGTAATTTATTGGTAACACATTTAATACACTAACTGATTTTCAGTGAGGGACGCATTATACAATTCACTTTGCCACGAATGCCAGAACCTTATCGTACATACAAGTCAACTATAGAAAACTAGAAAGCAGAAATAAACCTACAGGGCCGACGAGTCACACAATTGGTCACGTGTTTATCTAATTTGATTATCAAATAAATGGCAGTATGGAGCAAAAACAAATTAGGATTTTCAATAAGTTTTATAGAATTTCTGGTTCTTTACAGCATACAAAATCTATATTTTCCTTGCAGAAGTTTAATGAATCAAATTCACAGCTAATCTGCGTGATAAACGAGGATTGACCAGCAGGAAAGGAATGGGTTCCATGAATTCACAATCGGCCCAGCTATCCAGTGCTGCCAGTGCAAGACATGGCCACGACACCGAAGCACAGAACCGAGCCCGGCCACCATCCGACATCTACACCTGCATTGCACCAGTGTTGTACCTGCACAAGGCTTTCGGACTCGCCTGCTTTTCATTGCGCAAGGAAAACAACTCCACCACCTTCCAGCACTCGTCACGTGGAGCTGCCTACAACCTCTTCGTCGTCACACTAGCCCTACTTGCCTCTATCGTATCCAATGCAGGACTCTCGTTCTTAGTCTATCCTAACCAAACATTTGTTTCCTCTATGAACGATAGAGTTCTACTGAACATCTCTCTGTTTCTGATGCTGATTATTTGTTTTAATGCAAGGGATCAACCAAGAATAATAGCAATATTTCAAGAACTGAGCGATATTGACAAAGTTCTTGAAAGAATCGACGTAACGGTACCACATTATAAAAACCAACGATTCCTTATTTTGCAAAACATTCTAGCTGTCAGCGTGTTGACAGTGATAAACATCGTTGAATTAGTCATGTCTATAACGATCACCGATTCGTACTTGGCGTGTATTCTACTTATCGGTGTCAGTGCGACCCGGTACATCAACTACCTGTCAGAGAGTCAGTTTATTGCGTGGGGGTTGGCACTGAGACAGCGTTTTAGTTTGCTCAACGCGCGCATGCGCCGTTCAACACCAGCTGTTGACGCAGCTTTAGTTCAGACATTTGCCGCTGTGCACAAAGCGCTGGCTGACGTCACTGTTCAAGTTAATTATATGTTCTCTTTTCAACTGTTGATCAGTGTGGCGTATTGTTTTTTAGATATTTTAGTAAACGTTTTCTACTTGTTCAGAACGTTGCAGATGAATTCAAAACGAGTGGATGGGTATTTTATTATTCTTTGTTTCCAAGTAACTGCTTCACTTTGGACAATCTTCAAGGTTCTCCTAATTTGTTACATATCTTCGTCTGTAACCTATGAGGTAAGCATCATTCTATAAGTTATTAGTGCGGACCACAGATGCTATGACTCTGTGACTTTGTGTGTCTTGCAGGCCAAATCGTCCGCGTGTATTGTACACGCCAGGATGGAACACACCAAACAACCTCCTCTAATCAAAAACGTAACTATCATACATTATTTTAACATATTGTGCGTATCTATAAACACAAACGTTATAACGATTTTGATCCGTCACAACATGGGGAAATAATTATTTTTACCTTTTTATCAAGCCGCAATACTTTGGTCATGAATTACGATTATTTAAAACGCTCCTTAATTGGGTAGACACATACTTTGTAAGTTAATATTCGTCTTTACATCATCAATCTAAGTGAAAATTAACGAGATAAGCATCACAATTAAGATTAAATGCCACAATTAATCTTGGAATCACAGACACTTCTTGGCTCTGATGCCAAATATTAGTGTTTGTTTTTAGTATATATTTAGTTGAAATGTGTGTGAAAGTATGTCAAATCACCTTCACTTCTTGCAGCTCAAGAGACTTAGCTTACAGTTGTCACACCAGCAAGTCTGCCTTACCGCTTGCAGCTTCTTCCCTCTTGACTTCTTACTAGCCCACACGGTAAGTACTTTCTTTATTTTCTTTATTTTGTATAGGCAATACTTTTATGGACACATTTACAAATAATCTGAAAATGGGAATACATTTTGATTTAATTTAACTCAATACTTATTTCTTATCTTGTCGCCAGACTGGCAACTATGAAACGACATTTCTCTAATTTCTTGTACCTATGTATTCCTGACCGTATGCATACTATCTTGATCAATTAAAACATCAGTAATTTTTCCCATGAGACTGTAAATCCAATTTTGAAATGCAAGTTTCTGACAACGGGGTTACTTGAAGACTGAAACGTGTAAGGAGAATCAGTTGGGGTAAATTACAAATGATTAGATCAGTGTTGGTACTTGTTCAAGCCTCCGGTTGCTCCTCTCATGACAATGTAAGGATCACAATGAGCGTAGCAGGGTTAGTCATTGGCATATATTATACTATTGCTATCAAGAGATCTTTGATTTAAACAATATTGATCCTTATTAGAACTAAAACTATAAAAATCATAATTGCTACCCTGACAGCTGAGCTTCAAGCAACCGTGTTTTTTCGCCACAAGCGCATCTGTCCAAAGTGACCGCGAAAGGTTAATTTCTTAATTTCCCATTATTTGATTGGTTTTCAGTTGTCTAATCGTGATTTATAATAACCTCATATTGCAAGTTAATTAGTTCAAGCTTTATTCACAAATAGAAGTTTAAATCAGTTTAGTTACTGTGGACTCTAAATGTGAATTTATTTATTTATTTATTTTAAGTAACAATAATAGGAATGAGTAATCATGGAATTCATGGGAATGCTCTGCAGGCTGCAGCTTGGCCTTCTCTGCGTCTATATCAACGTTTGTGAGGCATTTGTTGAGGTCAACAAACCTATACGCAGCGTTCTGCGAAATCAAAATATTAAAGTATGAAACTTGTACTTTAACTTGTATTAAACTCGTACCAAAATATAATCTTATTTATGTATGGTTTGACATAGTTATAGTCTAGGCCTAGATTATTTACTAAGAAAGCTTTCATTTTCAGATAGTGGCAACAGTAACAACGTACCTAATTATTCTTCTTCAGTTTGATAATGAAGCATTATCTCAACAAACTCTTAACAATGACACCATATTGGTTGAGCATTGATAAGATTTAAACAACAATACAATTTATCATGTTGTGGCTCTCTTACATAATAAATCATTAATTGGATGAAAATAATGAAAATGTATATAATAACACTGTTAATAAAATGTGTTTAAAATAAAAATTACCATTTTTATTTTGTTATAAATTCGATATCAACACCAATGCAGAACATTATACAAGATGGAAACACTGAAACCTTTAAAAACCTTGCTGAGATAAGGTGCACTGAATACGGAGTAAACTTTGTCTCAGTTCTGGAATCATAAGGTGGTTATGTTTCAACGCACTTACAAGATTCAGCTGGTAATGTAATGTAATGTAATGCAGCGGATGATTTCTTTGGAGGGTACAGCATTGTGTTGGCAGATGTTCGGGGCATGGTTGACCGATGCATTAGGCGGAAGTCTGGACTATAGGGTTACACGTCGATACGCAAGGCAAGAGATGTGAGTGGGGCAGAGTTTCAAGAGAAAGCAATATTATTCAAGAGAGTGTAGATACCTCGAGAGATGCGATTGCTAAGCAGACAAGAGTACAGTAACAGGGGTGTGATAGCGGAGACCTGAGTCAACTGGTGTTAAATAGCTCACGACGAAACATGTTGGGTTCTGACGGGTGTTTGCCGTCGTCGTCGGTCTATACGTGAGCGCTTAGTCAACGGAACTCTAACCAACACTCAAGAACTTACAGTTTCCCGAATATTCTTCTATACTTGCAAATGAACACTAGTGTGATTAGCCAGAACAGTGTGTTGTCACTAATTCCAATTCCAACACAAGCTCTGAACGTATTACTATTATATACAGGATAAGATGAGTTGTAACTTCCAGTGCTGAGCTTTGAACTTGAACTTTCATTGAAATGTGTCCGTGAAAATTAGATCCTTACAAAAAAATTGGAACTAGTTGCCATTAGAGTTATTAAAAATTTACATGTAACCGGTACCGGTAAGGCTAAACCCAGTGGTTAATGTTTTACTCAAGATTGTCGTATCACATGCTTTGGCCTACTCCCAGCTTTCCATTTTCAACACTGCTTTCTTGTTTTTCTCAAATCAGATAATAAATTAGCGTACCACTGAAATAGACAGGGACTTTGACATTGTTCACATTGTTGTTGTGACTGTTGATGTGTCATTGCTGAGCGGTAGGTAGGGTCTAAAATGGCGGACAATATCAAAAACCTGAAATGAGAATGCAGACACGTTTTTCAACCACGTTGTACGTCCAGATACTCCCTACCGAACCGAATGCCACTGGTTGTTGATCTCCTTTTATGGCAACGATATTTATATAACTACTTCAGTCTTGACAAAGGAATGGTTACAAGTCAATAACAGATGCAATAAGATAATGAACACATAATTATAATGCATACTTAAAAGTTATCACCATGTTCACTAAGTGATGTGTTGCCAGGAAGATAGCATCAATGTGTGGAGGATCGATAAGGAATCAGTAAACAACTTCAGCCATTGGGAACGCATTAGTCTCTGGGTCCAATTGCTATAGACTTAACCTAGTTGTAAATACGTATAATATTTAAATATTTACTTGAAAACAGGCGAGAACATATAGCAGCTGGTATATTTGGTATTTATTCCAATTATATGGGACACCCTCACGTTGTGGCACGACCCTGATTTAATAAAGTATATTTTTGAATGGTGCATAGTTTATTTTTTATTTGTTTTGCAAAAAACCAAATAAGATTAATGCGCAAGATGCCTTTGAGGGTGTATGTTTCCTGCAGTGTAGCCTGATATTACAGTCACGCTGTTGAAACCAGGCAGCCATTTGCTGCCGTGCATTACAACCTTCGACTTATCATTGAACATTCATTAGGCATATTCAACACTTTTGAAGAAATGTATTGATTACAATTAAAAACATGACATTGATATTTTATGTGGTCAGTTTTATGCCCATTACAGATTCCTGATTTCCCGGTATAAGTTTTAGATTGTTCATTATGATTCATGCAAACCTGTTCAAACCAGAAACGCATGGGCATTACTCATTCTTACCTGCTTACATTTGTTGACTCATCTATAGACATGTTACTTGATACGAGTTCTTAAAAACATGATTGTTTGTTGTATTATGTGGATGGGTTTTATGACAATTACTAGGTAAAGTTTTAGATTTTACAATCATTTACGTTGGCATCTGTAATCTGTGTAGAATTATCTTACATAAACAACTGTAACTGTAACTGATATCAATAAATCTGATATCTCCTAAATGATGATATTTCAAGGTAATTGAGAGATGACAGGCAAGTTAAATATAGACAGAGACCTAGAGACTGCCTGAAGGACTATGCACTTCATGCTAAATTTATTATAAAAAGTTAAGTGTCCGTTAATGTGTGTTCGTCTAAAGTTTAATCAGAGATTAGGTGATTGTCTCGTTAGGCCATGTACTTGAATATCTATTGCAGTTGCATCATTGATTCTTTTCCATTATAAAAGGAGTGATATTTTAGATCTGAAATCACTCGATGTGAAGTCTTCAATTCCACAACGACAGAACAGAGGTGAGTGATGCTTTTTGTTTCTAGTTTCTTATTTTCCGTGTGTTTCACGGTGAAGAGTAACACTGTGTGTGATTGAGTGTGCAGTGCAGGACAGTTACATTCTACCAACAAGTACAATTTTTCTAAGTTTAGTAAATTTAATTTTTCGAGGCGAGGAATTGAAAACTCACGGATTTCATTTATAGCTTAATATGGACTCAAGTATCCGAGAGAAAAGAAAGTATTGAGTGAATACTACATTTGTGAATAGTCCTTCTTTAACTGCAATAGCGTCAGCGAGGACACAAAAAGCCAAATTTAAATTCCAAAATTTTGAATTCAATGAACATTATATAATAATTAATAATAATCAAACAATCCGCAGGGCTCTTTATAATAGCCCTCCGTCCGAATATTATAAACACATTGTGTCCAGTGTTTGAATTACCGAGGCACTATAGGCTAAGTTGATTGACTTTGAATGGGATTTCACTATAAGATCTATATTAGGGCCTATTTAGTTTAGCTAAATGTTTTACTATTTATAAGTAAGATTACATTTTCACACGTTCACATAGCGAGCCTCTCCATTGTATTTCTCTCAATAATTTGATAGCTGGTTTCACAATGCAGTCAATTTACATCCATGTTATTGATTCGGTCTTTCAATTATGATACAGAGTGAAATTATACATTGAGTTTGAAGTAAATGTAGAATCTTAGATTGTTCAGCAATAAATAAACAGTGTTGATGTTTGTTTTAGCGTCAGAATGAGAGGGTGGATCGCATTTGCAGTTGTTGCTGCAGCAGCATTCCTTGCTGGCGAGGCGAGCGCCGACAGTAAGTTATCAAATATCATTGACAACTTGTGCAAATAGTTATCTTTTTACCTTCAGCAACCATACATAATATCAATACATTTTACTAAGTAACACATCGAAGCATGTTTTTTTGTTGTGGAAGTTATTTTTTTTTACTGTTTAAATATCAATTAATTTGATAAATGGATATATTCCAAGAGCTTGACTGCGAACAGCCGTAGAATCTTCATAAGTTCATAGTCTTCACACGTACACTTAAAGATAACAGCAAACCAACTTGAACCGTTGCGCCAATACATAACATTACATTACATTACATTACATTACATAACATTACATTACATTACATTACATTACATTACATTACATTACATTACCCGGTACTAATTTAACTATAAATATTAGGAAATCTGTTCTTGAAACATGGCACGTGTACAGAACATTTCAAAATCAGGAAGCAATGATAACTGCTTGTACAACTAACCAGGCACGTCCTCAGACAGACGGATACAGCCAATACGCAACGCACGAAAATACGTTTCGTTGCAACTTTTTAAAACTAAAAGAATAATAATAGTCAAAAACAAAACGAACTTAAATTATTAGTCCATTTAAAAATGACGTATGTCCACTTTTTTAGAACTGAAATTACTATGTTTCTGTCATTGTATTTACTATATAACGTTGCTCTTTTTTGTGCTATGCGTGTTGGTTCTTACTCCTAATAATAATAATAATAATAATAATTATTATTATTTTAATGAAAGTACAGGTCTTATACAAAATGTAACTGTAGATTTACAAAAACGGGATAACTTCCTCCCCCCCCCCCCCCCCCCTCCCACGCATTACACTTACTCCCGCAGCACAGAGTCCCGCTGAACAGTTACTGGGGCATCGGGACACGTAAAAAAAAAACGGGTCTTTCCCATTAGAAACGGGACGAATAGACAATCTATGCAAGGTAATCTGGGAACCCATTTAGCCTCTTACCTGCTGTGAGTCACACTCACTCCTTGTATTCACAGACAAGGTGGTGTGCTACCTCGGCACATGGGCCGTGTACCGCCCGGACAACGGCAAGTACCAGCTGGAGGACATAGACACCGGACTATGCACCCATTTCGTCTACGCCTTCGTTGGGCTCTCGACTGAAGGAGGCGTCAAGGTGCTGGATACCTGGAACGACCTGCCCGGAGGAAAAGGTTCGTATAGACACGTCATGATAGCGCTGCCCGTCCTACGAGGGTACTGAAATAACCAATATACATAGTACATACTATATATACGGTTGGTAGATATAGTAATACTAGATAACATACAGTACAGTCACGTGTACTCACAGTACTCAGTAAGCTACTTTTTCTTGCTCTGTTAATTAAAATTAAAAATTATTTATAACAACAAGCAACTAGAGATGTAAGTCACCCATCAGAGTTCTGGAGGTTTGAGGGTTGGGTATGAGTATAAAGTTCGTTAATCTATTTTTAATTACACGTGTATGGAATTACAACTGGAATTTCATGGGTCTTTTGCAATTTTAATTGTATAGGGGGTGTGAGGTTTCCTGTGCATTCATAAATGAAGTACCCCATGAAGATGCACACTCCAAGTAAGGGGTAGTTGCTCTGTGGAGATGTCAACGTCACCATCATTGCGTCCTAAAGCTATACCGTTTACACTTGTCGTGAAACGATTGGGCTACACAGATACTTTCGTCATAGACGAGTGATTCTCGTGGCCAATCAGCGAGCCCCAATGCCAAAGAGCTCGCTGGTTGGTCGGTGTAACTGCGTGTGTTCTCATCGAGTGCGTTTGCTCCCCAGACGGCTTCAGGAAGTTCACGAGTCTCAAGGCCAAGAACCCCAGTGCCCGATTCATGATCGCTATCGGGGGTTGGAACGAGGGTTCCGCCACCTACTCCGCCGTCATGAACAACCCCGCCCTGCGGTCCAAGTTCATCGACAACGTGATCACGTTCATGAAGGAGTACGGCTTTGACGGTTTCGATCTCGATTGGGAGTACCCCGGACAGCGTGGAGGAAACCCGTACGACAAGGTGGGTGATGGGGAAAACTACAGTCGAGCTCACTTGTAAGGAAGCCACGCCGCAGTACGGAACACTATTCACAGTCGGCCCCTACACCTAGGGGCACCCATTGTTGCAATGGATTTGTTTCGTTGATGGGAAATAACATGCAAACAACTGTTACCTTGGTAACAATGGGCGCCCGTAGGTGTAGGGGCCGACTATGAACTCCAACCTTAGTTTTGAAAGTGTTAATCGTAGATTATTTTCACATAGGTAATCAGCTATTGCACCTGACGCAACCACCTCTTAGAACTCCAGAATATCTTCCTCCTCTGCATCTGTGACTGGAGGACTATTTAAGAGTTCTCACCACTGCTTACGCTGGTTCCATAGCCTTTCCGAATTAACTTAAAAAAAAAAACTATGTATACAAAATAGAAATATTACGCAAAGTAAAATTTCGCTGGAAGCCCAATAGATAAGTTTATGGTGTCACCATTGTGTTTGTAATTTGAAATTTATTGAGTTGAAGGGCATGTCAACCAGTTAGGTCACTTTTCGCAGCGGAGATGTTTTGTACACAGAGTCGTCGCGCAACAAAATGATAACACCGCTCTGTGTAAACGATCACCGTCAATATGATCTTGTCAAAATAGGGACTTTACTGGAGTATCGCTCGAGGTTTCAAAACGTTCCTTGTAAAAATACAGTTAGTCACGGAATCGAAGTTTCTCGCGTTTTGTGTAAAATCCACGACAGTTCAGGAAATAACATTTGCCATTGTGTTGGTAATGTTTGGAAGGACTTTCTACTGTAGTAACAACTTAAAAATGTAACTATTTGAATTGTGCTCTCTGAGAATCACAAATGGATGTTCATCCATGATCTCGTCAGTCAGTCACTCAGTCACCATGAACTTGGTGTCAAACGACGTTGATGGAAAATGAGCAAGAATCGATACCCTGCTACGTACATTATTATCTTACTGTTATTGTACAACAACCGTGCTAGGTAGTTTAATAAGAAGAATGGCAAACTCACCGAATTAGGACAGTAAAGCCTGAAAACCAGCCATGATCCACACCAGCCTGTCCAACATTTTCTTTGTTTATCGCAACTGTTGGCCCTTGTTTCGTCGCCTCTCACAACAGCTGGGGGAGTCCCGCGGGGAATCCGTATGTTTGTGAAACGTGTGTGACCTTGAGTGTTGCCTTGCAGGAGAACTACGCTCTTCTATTGGCGGAGATGCGACCAGTGTTCGACAAGGAAGGCTTTGTGCTGTCGGCCGCCGTTGCTGCCGGCCGAGAGGGAATAGACATCTCTTACGATGTCCCCGCTCTTAGCAAGTAAGTCAGAACCCCGTTGATGTTCTAGCTTGACCAACACTTCATAGGCTTTGGCATAATTTATAAATAAATAAAATAAATTCGTATTTATAGAGTCTATACCCACTCAGTAACAAGACTGATTTTTAGTGGGGGACTTTAATTTAAAGCGACTAAACCAACCCTGTAGGCTCCGAACACCATAGACGATATAAATTGTTTTCTTATTTCACTCGATGAGTGTTTTGTGTCCAACACTTTGTTACTTCGTTACAACTGTTTTGAAAAGTAAAACACAATATAGCACTTTCATTTTTAAAACATAGCATTTTCATCATTGTGTACTATCTATCTTTTCAAATCAAAAGAAACATGGGGTGACTTCTGGCACGCGTTTAATGGAAATGGATATGATTAAGGTGGATTTAAAATCAAAACAATGTTATTGTTCACCAAAATGGTAATAATAAAACGTAA
Source organism: Isoperla grammatica (assembly GCA_945910005.1). Classification (NCBI taxonomy): domain Eukaryota; kingdom Metazoa; phylum Arthropoda; class Insecta; order Plecoptera; family Perlodidae; genus Isoperla; species Isoperla grammatica. The sequence continues at coordinate 40,601,936 of OX246738.1, read as the reverse complement.
AACTAAAACGAGCATGGCCAGTCGTTGGTTTTAGAGTAAAAGTAGCAGTTTGTAATATTTTAAAACTAATTATTCATTGATTTAGCATCTACGACACAGGAAGCTAAATTCACGTGCCTCAAAGATGTTTACAATGTAGGGCCTTTGTATTCTGCATGCGAGCCCATTTCGAATAATTAAATTCCGCGTACACAGCCCAGCCACAAAACAATCTTCTGTGATAAAACCGATATTTTTATTATCCTGACTCTAGACAGTTCTATAAATTCCTTTTAATGAACATAGGTACTTTAGTGTTTATAACGTTGATGTAGAATTCCACAGCTGTGAAATATTTTACATAGTAGGTCTACTAAACACCATGGTTATGTTTTGTGTGACCCAGGTACCTCGACTTCATCAACGTGATGACATATGACCTTCACGGTCCCTGGGAACAGGTCACCGGACAGAACTCACCCTTGTACGCAAGCTCCGTTGACGTCAGTGAATTGCAGAAAACTCTCAATGTGGTAATTATCTCTTGTGTATTGTCAGTACTCAGTAGTTGTGGCATAGTCGTGCCGTCAACGATGACGCCATCTTTGATTCTAGCTCTTGGAATTGTTTGTTCTAAAGAAGTATTTTATAATTGAATAACGATAACCAACTTGAATGGGAAATGTGGTACAATTCATCATAGTTTATAAGTGTATAACCATAATCATGGTATATACAATTCGAATTGCGTGCAAAGGTTAGCTTTTCTATTTAAAACTACAGTTCCATTCATATTGTAACATTTCTTTATCGAATATATAAATATTGATTTAAAACTACTATAAAATATAATTCTTGCAATATGGGCTTGTGACCTAGGGGCAGATATGAAATCACACTAATAACATTGTTACTATCTCTGTAAGTCCAAAATTTCTATTATAATACAAAATAATGTAAATGTAAAACCACCAGTTTGTGGAATTTTTCCAATCTTGTGACAATTAAATGATTTTATTTATATATTAAATATTTATATTCATACATTATAAAGAATAGGGGTTGACAGAAAAGAGAAAAGGTGCTAAAGACCTTTTCTTTATCTTTCTTTGGATCATATTGCACAGTTCGTACAAAGTATGCGCTGACTTGAGAGCATGTTACAAGAAGCCGCCATGTTTCCAGAAAGCCGCCATTGAGTACTGGATCTTCCGTGGAGCAGAGCCCTCCAAGATCGTGATGGGGATGGCCACCTACGGTCACGCCTTCACCCTCGCCTCCGAGAACAGCGCTCTGGGAGCCCCTATGAGCGGGCCAGGGCAACAGGGTCCCTACACCAGGCAGGCCGGTATGCTGGGATACAATGAGGTACGTAACATGTCTTTACATTCGAGCTGTCAAACGAAATATGACAGATGTCCCATGCATTTAGTATTTTGGCAACAATGCTTTGGTTTTCCTTTATCAGTCAGTTATATAAAATATACAGAGTATTTTAATTATTCATTTTGCTGAGCCTGGTTTATACTGTAATAAATCTTTACAATGTATTATCACTTTCCAATACTCGTACGCCTACGTGAATTGTAGAGGGTTAATTTAAAATTTAAATAAATACAAATGCAATAAATTAATGTATAAATTAATGCGAGCAAGGATGTAGTTTCTCGTACCCCGTAGTTTCTTTCGATAGAGGTGACTCAGCGGTAAGACACGAGACTCTAATTCGGGAGGTCGCCGGTTCGATTCCGGCCACTCCTGACTGAAGGTTTTTTCCAAGGTTTTACTCAGTCGTAAATGCGTATGCTGGGATTGAGTCCTGCTAACAGCCCTCGGACATTCCTTCCCAACTATCCAAACACCCTAATAACCTAGCTAGTCACCTGAAGAGGAGCACATCAGATAAAGCTGGTGTGCACCGGGGTATTCCTACGAAAAATTATTATTATTCAGTAGCATTCATGAGTTGGACAAGACACTTCTCACTTACTCTTAGAAATGTCACAACCGACCCCTTTATTCAGTTGCTTGATGTTTCTCGTTATTACTTATTAGTGTAACCTCTGTGTTTCAGATCTGTGAGCAACAGAAGCTGGGTGGTTGGGCGGTTACTTGGGACGATGAGCAGAAGGTGCCCATTGCAGTCAAGGACCGACAGTGGGTTGGATACGACAACATCCGGTCCATCTCAGAGAAGGTAAACTGTTCTTTGTATTCGCGTGACGTCATGGACATTGCTGGCGGCCATATTCCCGTATTAGGTATTGCAGTTCCAATACATAGCGGCCATATTCCCGTACACCAAGTCATTGTTGTTGACAAACAAAAAGTAATTTCTTACAAGTAAAGTAGTTATACTACATTTATTCCTAACATTTTTTTGGGGAAGAGTAGACACTGCTTAAATGTCTACCCCACTCCGATGTTACACCAGTGTAGTGCCTTCTTCACGTAAATTGTTCTCGATCCTTCACATTGTCTTGGCATTTTTACCCTGCTCTTGCCTCTTGCTTTCCCTGCTAACAATTCCGGCATTGTTGTAATATTGTTCTCAATCTTTTGGACATGCCCAAACAATCTGAAGAGTGACACTAAACGAACAAAACGTTTGGAAGTTTGAACTTTCTCAATTAAAAGTCACTTCGCACAAAAAACGATCCAGCTATCTATTCTGTTAGGCTAGTTCGAGGTGTCAATAGTGTCTAACGAACATTCTGGTTGTTGCAGGTTGAGTACGCCATGTCCATGCAACTGGCTGGCGGTATGATCTGGAGCTTGGAGACCGATGACTTCAAGAACGTCTGCGGCGGAGGCAAGTACCCACTGTTGACCACCATCAACGTGGTGTTCAATGGAGGTACTCTGCCGACCACCACCGAGGGCACCTCGACCACCACTGATGACGGAGAAACCACCACCGATGATGGAGAAACCACCACCGATGACGGAGAAACCACCACCGATGACGGCGAGACCACCACTGAAGGAACGACTGAGGTGAGTCATTCAATATATTTCGAATAAGGGATGTGCATGAGTTTGCAATATGTCTGGAAGTATATGTAATATCTTTACCTAAAACCACAATTCCATTTCTATGGACTTCACATTCTTAGAATGTGGTGATTGCTAATGTTGTTGTAGTCTGTGTGCATACACGGGTATCTAAAGTGTTAAATTGTTTCCAAGGATGTACAAATAAAGGACCCGATACGTGTGCATTATTTTAAATTATCACACACCAAACAGGAAATATAATCTCAGTTATTACGTTGTTAATCGTACGACAAAGGCATGTTACTGCACTGGAAGCATTTATGTCATTGAAATAACCCGTTGATCTGGCAGTGTACTTTTTGTTGGTAAAATAACCATAATATGGTTAACTATTACTATAACCATAACTATAGTATAGTGATATTAGATAAGATGTAAATCTAGGTATTTTATAAAGTAGGTATTGTTGAAAGCTTGAGTCTACGGAATATTTTGTGACTCTGGCGGTAAGGTTTTGGTCTCCAAGCCCTTCATCTCTAGAAGGGTAATGTGATGTCAACTGGAAAAGAGTTGCTTCCCACAGATAAAGCTCGGTTTACATACCTACCGAAGTGTTATCAAACTTGAATCAAGCCAGTATCATCAAGGTGATCACATAATTTTCTACGGTTTAAGAGCTAGGACGGAAGTTGAGAAACTATTTCAACTTGGTAGGTCTTATTCTTAGCCCAGCCAAAAAGAGATGGCCTTTTATTAATCTGGCCGATAGTAGTGATCGTAGTAAAACAAGAAAATAAATGTCTAGAAACCACGCTCACACTCCGTTTTACTTTATCTAATGTCTTACCACCGTAGCAAGAAAATATTAGGTTGGTAGCTCGTGTGGCAGTATTTGATGGACGTGCCCCCCGTTGTTTCCAGACGACCACTTCAACTACCACCGCCAAGCCACCCCCCCATGACATCTGCCAAGCCGAGGGCTACGTCAGAGACAAGGAGAACTGCGCCAAGTTCTACTACTGCCAGCTGGCGAACGGCGCGTTCAACGTCTATGAATACCATTGCGATGAGCCCCTACTGTACGACGATGTTCTACAGGTCTGCAACTACCCCGATCTCGTCGACTGCAGCTGATCTGTTGACTGCTGACACCGATATACCAGCGAAAATTATTACTGTGTGTGTGGAATGATAGCAAACTGTACAAAGTGAAAAAGTGATAATTTTGTTTTTAAGAATTGCATGAATATATTTATATGAATATATATACATGTTAGATTAATTAATGAATGGTGTCTTATTTGTTGGCTTTACTCATCCAATATTCAAAGTTCCCACGTGATGTCACAGCAGCCATGACAGTTGACTTTGGCATAGCCTCTTGAAAGTTTGAGGGTACCACAAGTTTTGAAAATAAATCGACTAAAAACAGTAACTGGAATTTAAACTAATAAAATTTACAAATTACCATGCACCTGGTTGTTTTAACTTTTGGAATGCTTGATCGCTTGATCGCACACTCTTCCACTTGCATCGTCTTTTCCTATCAACATATGTCATCCAGAAGCAAATTGTATGTTGACATACATACTTTGCCATAACCTATTGTTGACAGAAACGGACTAAATTACTATCGATTTAAAAATAAATAAAAAGAATAGATAATCATAATAGGCCAACTCTAGAAGATAATTAGATTACACTAAACATAACAGTATGATATGAAAATGGGTGTCAAAATATCCGGTACCGAATACCGAAAAATACAAGTCCCAAGTCATGCGGGTGGTGATGGGCGGAGGTAAATGTAGCGCGCGTCCCGCTTCACTCTTTGCAAATATATCTATATAACACTATCCACGTCACAGACCTCTAGATTTCGAGGCTGTCTCAACAAAACATTTATTAATAACATGTGCATGAGTGTTTTCAAGATTATTTACATATCTAAGTTATAGACTAGCATTGTTAATATAACCAGGTACACGTAATCGTTTAGAAAACCGATTTCCGTGTTCGGTCGGGTAACCCATAACAACATGGGGAATGCATATATAGCCATCACTGCCAAATTAAATGAACTTATACTGTAATAATTACCGGTACATTGGACCAAGGTAAAGAAATCGGTAAACTACAGGTAAGCACACAACAAGAAGTTAAGTATTTATGCCTTATTTTTATTATTATTATTCATCATCATCATCATCATTATCCATTGCCGTTTCCTGCTTCAGGCAGGGTGAGCTTGGGTTTCACAACCTAATTTTATCACCTCTTTCTATCTTCCCACAATCGTGCTTCCTCTACTTGCTCCCAGTTCTCTCCTCTCTTCTGTAGGTCTTCAGCAATCTTTTCCTTCCATCTCTTCCTTGGTCTTCATATGTTCTCCTGGGCATCCTCTCTTCCGTCATCCGTTTCATGTGTCCAAACCATCTCAGCCTTGTCCTTCCCATTCTGTTCCCTAGCTTCTCCACACCAAGCATTTCTCTAATGTTTGTGTTTCTAATTCTGTCTCTTCTTGTCTTTCCCACCGTGCTCCTCAGGAATCTCATCTCCGCCGCCTGTATTTGACTTTCTTCTCTATCCTCCATATTCCAGGTTTCTTATTATTATTACTAATTACATTTAATGTGTAGCTATGTTTTTTTTGTTTTTTTTTTCCTGTGCAGAGTTGGCCTCTTCAGCCATTCTTCTTTCTTGCTATCCAATATAAGGCTGCCTCCTTCTCTGTCCTGCTCATTGAGTCGGGCAGGGAGTCAATGTCCTTCTTGAGGGCGGCGCATCTGAAAAGGTGCGCTCTGTCTTGATCTTCCAATTACCAGAGCATAAATTGTGTTAACTGTTATCACTATATAGCTGTATATTAATTTTTATGTGTAAACAAAGGGGCAGGTCTATGGCGATTCCGATTAATAAATCATACAATTCTCATAATTTCTCAATTGCAAAAGCATTTTTCAACTCAACTTCTTGCCAGTTAAAAAAAAAAATACATTCTGGCCTTCACGACCAGATCTGAGCTAAAATATAATTACAAGCATATCCCTAAAATTAACTAGACCTACATAACTAAACTGCAATTACTCCAATTAGTATACTCAAAATAAACGTATAAAGTTATAAACGTATACATATATACATATGCTCGATCTAAAATCTTACACACAAATTAATTTTCAAGTAGAATAGTCTTAGTAACTGAAGAAACATATCAGCTCTCAAGTGCACTTCAACAGGAAACAGTCACGTCTCAGCTCATGATGTTTATAAGCCTAGGGGGTTTAAGGACAAATCAGTGGCCTCATTATCTTTAGAATATGTATGGTTATTTATTCTTACAATTCATCACCTAATTCAACTCTGATCCAAATAAAGGATTTTCAATACTGAACAGCATTTATGTTTTTCTGTTTCATAAGAACAAGCAAGATACATTTCATCAGGATATATTTGGTTGTAACATGAGATGTTTTTGAGATCATTTTGACAGTACAAATAGTATAAGTCTATGTGCATAAATGCAATACAATCTCCTTGTAAGATTGAAAACTGATTGATTAGTTTCTTGTAGCAAGAAGATAACTGTTGGAAAGATGTCAGGGTAGCTAAACGCACACAAACAATTTTTAATCTTTGCTTTTGCACCCCGGTCTTCAGTCTTTCCATTTGGGCGGTCATCGGGCCTTGCGGATGTAAATGCAAAGAGCGACTAGACTCGCGCATACAAGGCCAATCTTGGCGGCCGTGTAGAGACGACTGGCGGATTGATCGAGCACTGCCGCCTACAAATGGAAACGACAAAAAACATTAGCCTTGTTCTGAAGCAGCATCGTTACTTAGTTAGGCAAAAAACACTTTTCGCATTGACCATCCATAAAATCAAAACAAACGAACCAATTTGTATGAATTAGACCCCATTTGATATAGTCAATTTGACTCCCAATTAAATATTGTTATCATTAATTTATTTCCCAAATATAACTAATTCTTTGGCATTAAATGTAACAAAAGATGGGATGCTTACACGTTGACATGTGATGGAGACTTTAAACTGGGGTGAGTAAGTATCAATTTTCAGAGTCGAATACGAGCATCGAACAATGAGTACAAAATATATTGAATATAGAACGAATCGAATATTTTGCGTGTTGCAAAGAAGGCCACTTTGCAAGGCACACTGGATCTAAAACTGAGCCCAAAACTGGAGATTTAAACTAAAAAAAATAAACTAAAAAGACTAGAGATTTAAAAAATCAATCGATGATTTTCATTAATAGGACAATGTGATTTAAATCAAAAACACATTGAATTAAACACATTATTAGCCCATCTCTTGTTGATTATATCGTGGTCATAAGTAGGTGTATGAAATGACACTCAAGTTAACTACGTACCACAAGGTGCAACGATACATACCCATCCTCCGTGTTGCTCCACCCAGACGCTAAACGTGCCGGCAATGTACAGCTGACTCCAGTCGAGCAAGTGGTGGAACCCACCAGTCAGCTGTTCGTGCAGACATCGAATGATGAGGTCGGAGCAGAAGTAGAAAAGAACGACAACTCGCTCAGACGTGACACCGCCCTCCTGTAATCACGTCGCAATCACGGTACGGTGAGCGCACTAACGGGAAGTTGTCACCTGCCTACAGCACATCTAGTATTGTCTTGCGCCTTTACTGTGTAAAAGATGCTATTCAACATGATATGGGAGACCGTATGACAGCAGCGCTGCAAGCGTTCCTGTTCATACAAATGTCGGTATGCCCCTCGCTTGACGCATGCAATAATGATGTCGTGTAAATACAGATGGCTGTGGGACGGCTTAACCTTACCCGCGCGTGAAGAGTGTGGTAGACTGTGTCATTCCATCAACCATTTTGCTAGGTTTCACTTGTTTTTTGGATTCTTCAGCTGATTGTTACTTTTATTACATATTACTCATTCATTAAGAATTAAGTTTTAAGTGCTTAAGTGTGTCAATAATCAAAATTACTGTAAATAATGTATTAGGCATATCAGATTTGGAGCACTTAATTGTAGTTGAGCTGGATATAATAGGTAAACTGAACGTCATCGCTCACAGCGCACTCTACCTGTCATACGGTCTTCCATATGCACAACAGAAGAGCTGGGGAAGTAAAGAAGATGGCAACAAGAGAAAGAGCATTACTGTAAGACCTAGGTTAGCTAGATTCATCCCATTAATCTCTTCTCTTCATTTTTTATTAAATATACCGATACAAAGATTGTAAGACAAGGCCTACAAACCATGCATTATGAGAATAAAATGAAATGAAAATTATCAACTCACCTGGAACAAGCCAAACAGAAGATCCTGGAACGAGTTGAAGTCCAACGACTCTATGTTTACCGCTTCGGCCTTCTCTCGCACCTGCTCGCGCTGTTCCGACAAGGCGAACGTGTCGGCAACCTGTCGCAGACTACGTCGCACCCGAACGCTGGCGTTCAGGCTGTCGTAGTACCTGCAACCACGTTCGCATTGTTACTCCGTACATGCCCAACGTAGAAGGGACAGAAATGTTTTCTGTTTTTACTGTTTTCTCATTTCGTATTTCCTTCTCCACCTGAGAACATTGTAATCACTGCCCCCTCCCCTCCCCAAACTAAATCCAAAGGTAGGCCTACAAGTTGTGGTGCTTCTTTATTTGTGAGGTAGCCTAGCTATAAGCTAAGGATTGATTGGTATTTGAAAATTGGGGCTCGCCTGTCGGCCACAAGCGACTCTTCTATGACGAAGGCATTGTGTATATACATCTTTGAAATCATCTGATTTGATCAACATGCATCAATTTTTAATATTTGGTAATATTTGAATGTAACTGATTCTTGTTTTTACTTCCTTCTTCAAAAATACTTCCACGAACATTTAAAGGTCTTTACAATGAATAACAATATTGAAACATTAAGACACATGATTAAGAAATGAATACTTTACATTACAATTTTGATTACTAATATACAGGCCTATTTGGTCTTGAAGAAGGAAGTAAAAACAAAAATGAGTTAGCCTACAGCCAAGTATTACCGAATATTTTTTTTAAAGATTATTTGTAGACTGTGACCTAATTTCTGTATAGGCATTTTTTTTATATACGATCGAACCAAACGCTCATCAAAGAACTGAACTTACCGGCGGTCGAGTGTGGCCTCGCGCCAGGGGTCGAGACACGGAGGCCCCCGCACGTTGGTGTAGCGTATCTCCTCGTGCAGGAAGCGCAAGTAGAGGTCCTGGCTGAGGGCGGCCGTCTGCGGAGAGACGCCCCTCGGACACGCGTAGTTGCCCGAAGCAAAGTGGGAGTGGAGACGCGAGCAGTCCTCGTCCTGGGGCTTGTCCCGGTCCCGCAATCCCGACGCGGTCGAGTCACCAGCTGGAGGGGGGGGGGGGGGGGGCAACTCGTGATATCATAACGGTCTTTGTAACTAGTAAATACAGTATCTTCAGAATTCTATATAATAATGAAGTAAGTCCAACACATCAATGGACCATCTTCTATTCTTACTACTGTAGGCCCTACTAGTTTCTTACACAACTTCTGATCTTCAGTTCTAAAGACATTCGTTCTGTCAGAAATGTACAAAGTGAGTCACTAGTCAACTAAAGTAGGCATAGCTTAGTTCCAGAATTCTTCTCATAAGTAATCTCGGAATTACCTGCCGTGACGCCATGGACATAAAAGGGACACTAATAGGATTTGTTTTGCTTTGTAATGGAGGGAATATCCAATAGAATTGAACTATTACCTACCAAATATTGATTCTGGAACATGTCAAAAGCAATCCAGCATGAATATTGGAATACTTGAATTAGTAGGCTAATCCTATGAATTCTGGAACGCAACATATTATAGACTATGTTTCTGGTAAACCTCCACCAGCAGTGCGATTCTGAATGGCCGTGATAAGTTTAACGCATGCTTTTTGTCGTTACAGTAGGCAAATGCAAGGCGGTGATTGGCTCATCGCCTTCTTTTAACGACAAAAACTCGGTTTAAACTTATCGACGCCCATTCAGAATCGCGGCCCTGGTACCCTTCTGAAATATAGCTTAGCAATATTTGACGAAACGGTAAACAAACCATCTTACCTCCACCACTGGCAGACTCATGCACGGAACTCAATGTCGACGAGCTGGCCACGTCATATTCGTCATCTTCGTCCCCGCTAGCTTCGAGTCTCGCATTGCATTCCGAGACGTTACGTTCGACCTCGACAGATTCCCTCGGCTCGGACTGGAGATTCACCTCGTCGTTGGCAGAGAGGTCTTCCTCGTGCAGAGACACGGTCGACTGTCTTGGCAACCGACGGACAGGAATAGGCTTCACCATGTTCTCTTCAAGAAAACCTGTAAAGACAATGTGCACATTCATTAATGGATAATTTAGTAGGGTACAACGATGGGTAAATTGTCTTCTAGGCCTACATGGTTTGACGGAAAGGGAGAAGGAGTGTGATTGGTGAAATGTACCGCAAGGTTGAGAGGTAGTATTCAGACAGTTGTTGAGAATGCAAATACCAACTATGATAATATGTATAGCCTACGCAAGGCTATTAAAGCCTGGTAGTCTTCCAACGGGAACCATCAAACTGGCTTATTTGAAGTTTTGGAACATTATGCACCTACCAGACACCGACATAGGCCTAGGGCTACTATAGGCTATGACAAACTGTTATAGACTGAACCTGGTTGCCAGTTACCAGGCAACTTACAGTTTCTTGCTTGAGCCCCTTCCCGGGCTCTGTGTATTAACCTTGAAATGATGAGAGACTCAAATGAGACTCAAGAAACTTAAGAAATAACATCGTCAACAGCTGGTAAGCTGCTGTGTCACCTGCTGTCACCTTGCTGTGAATAAGCCCCTGAGAACGAGGAAAGTTAAACAGCAATGTACAAAACTAGCTAAGACTAGGCCCAAGCCTAGAGAGGGTCATAGGACCTACAGACCAGGTAAACATGCTCAACATCGTTCCCATTAAGTAGGCATACACCTAGGCCTACCAGTCACTAACACCCTAAGCAGTTAATTTCCCTAGGCATTGGCCTAGCCTAGGCATGACCAGAAAAAAGAAGAAAATTAAGTAAGTAAATTGTACGAAAATTTAACTCTAGGCTAGGGCTGGCAGGGTTTAGGTTATTACGTCAGCTTTCTGGTTTGTTACAAGTTACAAGTTAGGGCAGGCAAAGGCTTGTTGAGGTTTAGTCTGCTCGCAGACCACAGAAGAACTAGGCCCTAGCCTAGGGCACGGTAAACCTTTGGGCCTAGGCCTCACAACATAACCAAAAACTCACCACAAATAAATTATGTAGAGTCTAAGCTTCCGGACAGAAACACACCATTTCACTTGGTTTAAACTGACTATAAAAAGTAATCTTCACAAGGACTTCTCGTAAACAGGTTAATCAATTCCCCCAAATAAGCTGTTAACAAAATATCAACATCTTAAAATCGCAGTCTTTGTTGTTGTTTATCAGTGTTGACAGATAGCAGTTAGTACAACGACTAGTGATCGTACTGTTGAGCGATGGCAGTTGTTACAACGACTAGTCAACATACGTACGGACCGGGATATTTGAAGAATATACTAGTTTCCATGCTTTTCCCAACGCAGCCCCTGCGTTTATTCGCGTACTGTGCGTGTCTACTGAATGTAGGCTTGGGGTGCCTTGAGTCAAAAAAGGTTGGGAACCACTGAACTACACTCTAGCCAAACTAGTACAAAATATTACTTTCCACTTCTCAAGCGTCCTACCAAAGATAACAATTTGTAATCTTTGGTCCTACTCACTCTTACTGAAATATTGCTGTTATAAAACTATCTGTGCTCTAGCTCTATCCATTGGTTGTCTGTCTGTGGTTTGTGGCCGGGCTTAATGGCGTACAGCCAAGATAACCTTGGCGTACAGTATGTAATGTATGGTCAGTTATCTGTGGTATGGTCTATCTGGGTCAGTATCTACATGCACTCAAGTTTTAGCTTCATATTAATCCGTCACACAAGCTAGGCTAATCCGAACTCACTCGGTAAATCTAGTTGTTTTTGTTGTATATCGGAGTCGGGAAGCCGAAGTGAGTATAACGAAGGCCTCGGGTAAGCGGACAGTGCAGCTAGATAGCGGCAGCAGGATATTGTGTTAAGCTTGACATGTTTATATGTTTATAATCCATTAATAACTAATTCGATTGAGGTCTTAGGATATTTCATGACTTAATTGTATTGTATTACAATAAAAAAATAAAAAATAAAGTTTATTATTGTGTGCTAACTAATCTTCTCTCTGACGACTCTTGATAGGTTTATTTCTTTCCAAATTATGCCACATTATAAGATATTACAGCCAACTTTTAAGATTGATTTTTCTTCTTGAAATTTCTAGAGCTACATTTGACATTTTGAATTATCATGCTCTAATAAGTAACATAATCCATAACAGAGTGTAATTTAGTAGCAAAGCAGGGGCATTGGACTTCTTATATAAGCCTTTCTCACCAAAGAGATGTGTGGTGTACGATCAACTTATGCTACTTGCCTATTGTGGCAACCCACCTCTGTTGTGGTAACGTCTATTCGATACTCGCCCACTATCAAAGGGTTGCAGCCCCTTTCACTGCCCGGTTAGAGGTAGGTTATGAAAAAACGTTGGTCAGTTTCCCGTTGAGCAAAGTATATAATAAAGTTGTGATCTCGGTTGTGAATGCCCCTGTGAGGTAGGCTGCCACTGCTTTAGTCATGCACGCTATCCATCCATCAATCACACGTGGCTCACATGCACAGTCAACTGTCAATTTAAGTACAGGATTTGTTGCTATGGAATTGTTTATAACATGCTATTTTCCATAAGAAGAACAAACTCCATAGCAACCATAAACAAATGACATGCTTAACTCGACTCTGCATTCCGCCTAAAGTTATTTGTAGCAATTAAGCTATTTGGAGGATTTCAAGGGTTTTGAATGGTGGTTGCCATGGAGAAAATATGCTTTTCGACGAATAAGTAGTTATTGGGACATTGTAAGACTGGACCTCAGTCAGGCGATTTACACCTCAGGCAATGACTGAGGTTATGTTCTGAGGCGTCCTCAGTATAGAGTACTGGAGAGAGTACAAATAAATACAGGAAATTCTGATAGAAGGTTTTTACTAAGGTTTCACAGTCGAAATGTGAATGCTGGGATTAGGTTATACAAACAACCCCTGGAAATTTCTTCAAAACTAAACCTCAAACAGTCACCTGAAGAGGGGCATGGATTTTTAAGACACTCATAAGAAGATCGTAAGAAGATCATTCGTTTCAAGATGCTGGTAAGAAAAGATTCCCCCCAACTCACTGAATAACATGTATTATTAATAATAATAATAATACCTACCATTCACTTATTTCACTATATTATTATGTATATGAAATCATCCTCAATGTGTTGGACATTGTTCACATAAACTACTATATAGATAATAACCACGGGTTGGGGTCGTGGGGTCGTGGGGTTCTCGCTTCGCCTGTCGTGTAGCATTCTTGAGATTCACTAAAAAGCGGTACTTTCACCCAGTTTTAATAATGATTGAATTCCAGAATTGAACAAACACTCAACGCAAGTTTCAGACTAATTCGAACAGGTAATTGATTTTAATAAACTAATTCGTTGGAGGTCGTCAAAGGGTCAATGTTGATTTCTGAAACAAGTGAGTTGATTACAAACACTTATTGGATTTTAATTAATCTGAAACTGTGTTGAGTGTTTGTATAATTCTAGAATTGGGCTTATCGCTCTGCCTGGAGGCCAATCCTTAAACTTGATATTGCATATTATTCTGAATGAATTTTTTTTGTTCCTGATATATTATAATTACATTCATAATAACAAACTTAAATTCGGGCAGAGAGTTGTTCTTTCTCTAGGGAAACTTCGTTATCTTGCTGCAAACACATGCGCACGCTCCTACATGTCCCAGGGGCTGTGGGTGTGGAAGAAGTGCATAGACCCCTTACTAACTCTATGAAGAAGTGCCGTGTACACCAACTTGAGGTAGACATTATAATGGTAAACAACGTACGTCAACCACATTACCGCTACGCGGGCCGCGCTAGTGTCGCAGGGAAATGAGCCTGTGTTACGTCACGTCGTGCGTTGAATCATCAGCCACCGCCTCCTGCACCCGAGTGAGATAGTTGGCCTAGGCCCTTGGCCATGTGAACCTGTGACAAGGCCAAGGTTGAGTGCGAACACTTGTAGACGTTACGTCACGTAATGTTATCAACACGACCATGATCTGCACAGGTGGTTTGAAAAGCGTGGGAATGTAATGTTCTATGTTCGCATCTTTGAAGAACATTACTAATTAAATGTTTCTAATTAGGCCCTATATTAGATCCTAAAAAGTATTCAAAATGTGATCAAGCCTTTCGTTATTTAGGTACACATGTGAGTGGCTCATTATACGGTAATTGTATGATTGTTTAATTTAAGGTTTCTTGTCTTTTAAAAATTGCCGTGTATACACTCTCTAATGTTATGTTTGATATACTGACATCTTAGTTCTTCTTTTTGCATTGTAGTATCTTGATGAATCACTTTATGTGCAGAGTACCGGTAAACTATTTATGTTCTTACGATTAAACTTCACTGTAGCTTCTCCAAATACCCGTAAAGGTACTTCTTTTTTTTATATGTGCTCATTACTTTTGTGTGATTTGTTTGTTTGTGAAATGAAACCTTATCCACATGAATACGTACATCAATAGTGTTTCTTATGTGTGTCATCTTGATGATTGTAGCTGCAATGTTAGTATTGAGATTGGGCTCATACAACTCGATATAAAAATGCATCGGATCTGCTGTTTGAGGCCCCCAATCTTCCTTGGCGGGCCTCAACGTTGTTATGGGCATAACTTTTGAATCGTACGGTACTACCCCGCTCACCCCTCACCACAGAGATAAGCAGACGACTTGCTTAGGTAAAGATAACGAGACAGTTTGTAGTCGAGCGATCGTCCGAGCATCACCTCGATTGAGGGAAGTGATTGCGTGTGCACGCATAGGAAACCTAGTTGACGGCGGGGCAACTGAGACTGTTGTGACAGTTTGGCTTACATTGTCTGCACTAGCGTCTTGGACGGAAGTATTCCTTGAACGAACACTAACAAAGTTGCTACAGGAGATTGACTGTTGTCTGGGAACTACGAGGGACGACTACGACGGCTGCTGATTCCTGGCGTGACGGACGGACGCCTGGGGACGGTTCTGGCGAGCTGGCGCATCCCGCACACACCCCCTACCTGGCCTGATTGACCCTATACCGGAGAGAAGGCTGAGGCTGCGGCTGATGAGTTATGAGTAAGTACTCCTGAACACTCCTATGGATGTTCAGTCATTATCATTATTATTTTTTATACCCATTCAAATTTCAATAGACTACCAACCAGAGTTAGTGTTCAACGGTGTGCAGTCATCGCCAAGCACGGCTGATACTAACGAGTGTTTTTCTTAATTCTTCATTATTGACTGTACTATTACGCTCACTCTGAACATTCCTATGGTTGTTTACGTACATGACGTCGTAAAGCCATCATCAACTGTCAACCCAAGTTGCCAGCACGGCGGGGACAGACAAGGGTCTCTTGAATAACGCCTCAGTGACTTTATTAAATTATACAATCCATTACATTCATCTTATTGGATGTTCTTCTTTTATCCAATTCTTTTTCTAATTCTTTATCTAATTCTTTTATCTAATTTTGTCACAGAATATTATTGTTATTATTTCTATGGTTATTATTTATAATATCACCGTGCTATCACTACGGCTAGTCATTTTGTCCCTTGTATTTTTATTAAGATTATTTATAGTAGTATACTGGTGCTTAATTTTGTAAGGCATTCGCCTTGTCAGTGGTGCCAACTGCCAACCCAATAACACGGATACTGTCTTATCGGTCACTAACTATATATGTATCATTATTGTTAATCGTTTCAATCTATTATTACTAGTACCCATGTTAACGTTAATATCATTAATTACATTATTATTAATTATCATTTAGTCTTATCATTATTAGCATAATATATAATTGGGACAGCCTCTCTATGGTTTCTTGTTTTTCTAACATTCCCCTAAAAAAAAACAAGTGGAGCCCTACCAGTTCACATATACGTCTCTCGTCAGGGTAGGCTACTCCTGAACCTGACCCACCCCCCACCACTGCAGCTAGCCGGCACTCGATCCCCATCGAGTATTTTCTGTTGTGGGGCACGCAGCAACGTTGGCCGGACTCACCCACACCGACTCACCCACACCGAACTTGCCGATACTCTGACGTCACCGTTAACCTCACAACGTCTGTGTGACGTAACCACCGGATGATTAATAAAGTATTACTGATCCCCGTAATTAAATTAATGCGTTTTGCAAGTCAATTCACATGAGTCTTGTACCTCAATATGTAGGTGATGCAAGTGTGCCCTATTGTCTCAGCTCCACATCTGTAATGATGACATCGCTATGACGTTATAAGAGCAGAAAAGCTGTCGGTTGTTAGCTGGTGCATCGTCACTCACATAAGAAGCGGGGGGGGGGGGGCGCTTTTGTCACATTGTCTTTTTAATTTATAGAGAAAGAGAAAGAGAGAGACAGAGACAGAGACAGAGACAGAGACAGAGACAGAGACAGAGAGAGAGAGAGAGAGAGAGAGAGAGAGAGAGAGAGAGAGAGAGAGAGAGAGAGAGAGAGAGAGAGAGCTCAATAATTAATGTGATAATTTTAATTTGACTCTCCAAATTGTGTCCCCAATCCACTGGGGTCCACGCGACGGCTCATAGCGGTCCGCGGTATAGAATGTGTTGTTACAAGGCCTCATTGAGTCATTGCCCAACATGTTCATGATGACGTGGAGCCTCAGATCGG
This sequence comes from Isoperla grammatica, assembly GCA_945910005.1. Taxonomy (NCBI): domain Eukaryota; kingdom Metazoa; phylum Arthropoda; class Insecta; order Plecoptera; family Perlodidae; genus Isoperla; species Isoperla grammatica. Next base: position 40,585,038 of record OX246738.1, on the reverse strand, counting down.
CCGTCCTGTGCGGAGGGATAAAGCGCCAACCCATTCACTGGCTCTGCATGACCCCGTGCACGAGCATCACACACCGGTATTCGTGTGAAGAAGAAGAATATGCTAAACGCGACCAAGCCAATCAGTTGAGAAAACAATGAGACAAAGTTCAGGGGGCGAGTTGAAAAAGTAGATCAATCAAACAATCAAACCTGTCAATTGCTCTAACTGTTTTCAACTAGCCTTTCTGATGATAACAATGTCTGTGTAATAACATTCTAACGCTGATTGAATAGACTTCTATTAGAAAAGGCGGGAATCCAACCGCGGCCTCTCGTATCAGAGACCCGTGCGCTACCCATGTACACCTCATGACGTGGTCTTGTAGTACCGGACTCAGTGGGAGGAGGGAATCGAACCGCGGCCCCTCGTATCAGAGACCCGTGCGCTACCCATGTACACCTCATGACGTGGTCTTGTAGTACCGGACTCAGTGGGAGGAGGGAATCAAACCGCGGCCCCTCGTATCAGAGACCCGTGCGCTACCCATGTACACCTCATGACGTGGTCTTGTAGTACCGGACTCAGTGGGAGGAGGGAATCAAACCGCGGCCCCTCGTATCAGAGACCCGTGCGCTACCCATGTACACCTCATGACGTGGTCTTGTAGTACCGGACTCAGTGGGAGGAGGGAATCTAACCGCGGCCCCTCGTATCAGAGACCCGTGCGCTACCCATGTACACCTCATGACGTGGTCTTGTAGTACCGGACTCAGTGGGAAGAGGGAATCGAACCGCGGCCCCTCGTATCAGAGACCCGTGCGCTACCCATGTACACCTCATGACGTGGTCTTGTAGTACCGGACTCAGTGGGAGGAGGGAATCGAACCGCGGCCCCTCGTATCAGAGACCCGTGCGCTACCCATGTACACCTCATGACGTGGTCTTGTAGTACCGGACTCAGTCGGAGGAGGGAATCTAACCGCGGCCCCTCGTATCAGAGACCCGTGCGCTACCCATGTACACCTCATGACGTGGTCTTGTAGTACCGGACTCAGTGGGAGGAGGGAATCTAACCGCGGCCCCTCGTATCAGAGACCCGTGCGCTACCCATGTACACCTCATGACGTGGTCTTGTAGTACCGGACTCAGTCGGAGGAGGGAATCGAACCGCGGCCCCTCGAATGAGAGTGCCGCATGTGGAGCCGCCACCCCTGGGGGTTCGTATTAGGGTCGAGGGTCAACGTGGCCCAACTTCTCGGAGCTGTTAGTGGGTTAGCGATGACTCCTCGTAATGAGGTCGGGTGACCCTCGTTAGCCTGGAGTGCTTTTCGTCCGTCCATCACGTGAATCATCGAACTAGGGGCGGAAAACTGCATTTTCTTAATTTCCCCATTAGATGTCGAAACGTTTTCGAGAATAAACCATGACCCGCTAGCTGCGGCTGGCTGGCGAGGCTTCGCGTGGTCCCCGCTTCGATCCCCCCCACCGCCAGTGCGGCGGAATGCGCGAGGCCGTGTGCGCAGTAACTCCTCGAAGCTCGCTCTCTATCGACCAGTCGTCGAGTAGCATCCTCCGGGCGCGGCTCTAGCTGCCTGCTTGCCACCATGTCGTCGAGCTAGGCCAGCTACACACACTCCACCATGAAGGGCTCGGCGGCGAAGATCCTCTTCCCGGTCATCTTCGTTTACCTCCACCACCTGATCGCCGGCCAGCATGAGCGCACAGATTACGAGGAGCTGGTGGAGCAAAACAAGACCGCTGCGGCGGCAAACCACACCGAGGCAAAGACACCGCTCTTCCCCACTGACCTGTTTACCCTCGAGGAACGACGCCACGGCGCCGTCTTCCTCCACATATTGGGGGTGATCTACATGTTCGTCGCGCTCGCCATCGTCTGTGACGAGTTCTTCGTCCCCTCGTTGGACGTCATCATTGAGAAACTCGACATTGCCGACGACGTCGCCGGCGCTACCTTCATGGCGGCCGGCGGTTCGGCGCCAGAGTTGTTCACTAGCGTCATCGGGGTGTTCGTCTCTTTCGACGACGTCGGTATCGGTACCATTGTCGGCTCGGCCGTGTTCAACATCCTCTTCGTGATCGGTATGTGCGCTCTGTTCAGCCGTACCGTGCTCACCCTTACATGGTGGCCGCTGTTTCGAGACTGCACCTTCTACTCGGTCAGTCTCATCACGCTCATCCTCTTCTTCCGAGACAACTTCATCCACTGGTACGAGGCCCTGGTACTCTTCTCGTTCTACCTGATGTACGTCACCTTCATGAAGTTCAACCAACCGGTCGAGAGATTCGTCAAGAAACACTTGTACAAGAACAAAGTGACGCGGGTACGAAGCACCGATCAGCTGATGCCTTCTGTAAGTACACTCTTCTCTCTCTAATAATAACAACCATGGAGTTCTTGGGCGGAGACACGGCCAAACTAGACAAGCATTCTGCTCGACATGGGTATATATTAGAAAGTCTTCCACCTATGCTAAATAGTAGTCGGCGGTCTGTGTTGGAACAGTTGGCCTCCGCGGCAGAGTACTAGGGTGTGTATGTGGGGCCGGGCCCCAGGACGCACCGCCTGGGGCGTCTGAACGCAGGTCGTGAGCGAGCGAGCACGTGACCTCGACTGAGCGTCCAACCCGGGAATCCCCCTAATGGAAGCAGCGTAGCCCGCCTAGCGGTGTCTCTAGTCTCGCTGTCTCTTCGGCAATGTCTAGTCAAGGAACGGCCGTATATGAGGCAGCGTAGCCCGCCTAGCGGTGTCTCTAGTCTCGCTGTCTCTTCGGCAATGTCTAGTCAAGGAACGGCCGTATATGGGGTAGCGTAGCCCGCCTAGCGGTGTCTCTAGTCTCGCTATCTCTTCGGCAATGTCTAGTCAAGGAACGGCCGTATATGAGGCAGCGTAGCCCGCCTAGCGGTGTCTCTAGTCTCGCTGTCTCTTCGGCAATGTCTAGTCAAGGAACGGCCGTATATGAGGCAGCGTAGCGGTGTCTCTAGTCTCGCTGTCTCTTCGGCAATATCTAGTCAAGGAACGGCCGTATATGAGGCGGCGTAGCCCGCCTAGCGGTGTCTCTAGTCTCGCTATCTCTTCGGCAATGTCTAGTCAAGGAACGGCCGTATATGAGGCAGCGTAGCCCGCCTAGCGGTGTCTCTAGTCTCGCTATCTCTTCGGCAATGTCTAGTCAAGGAACGGCCGTATATGGGGCAGCGTAGCCCGCCTAGCGGTGTCTCTAGTCTCGCTATCTCTTCGGCAATGTCTAGTCAAGGAACGGCCGTATATGAGGCAGCGTAGCCCGCCTAGCGGTGTCTCTAGTCTCGCTATCTCTTCGGCAATGTCTAGTCAAGGAACGGCCGTATCAGAAGCAGCGTAGCCCGCCTAGCGGTGTCTCTAGTCTCGCTATCTCTTCGGCAATGTCTAGTCAAGGAACGGCCGTATATGAGGCAGCGTAGCCCGCCTAGCGGTGTCTCTAGTCTCGCTATATATTCGGCAATGTCTAGTCAAGGAACGGCCGTATATGGGGCAGCGTAGCCCGCCTAGCGGTGTCTCTAGTCTCGCTATATATTCGGCAATGTCTAGTCAAGGAACGGCCGTATATGGGGCAGCGTAGCCCGCCTAGCGGTGTCTCTAGTCTCGCTATATATTCGGCAATGTCTAGTCAAGGAACGGCCGTATATGGGGCAGCGTAGCCCGCCTAGCGGTGTCTCTAGTCTCGCTATCTCTTCGGCAATGTCTAGTCAAGGAACGGCCGTATATGAGGCAGCGTAGCCCGCCTAGCGGTGTCTCTAGTCTCGCTATCTCTTCGGCAATGTCTAGTCAAGGAACGGCCGTATCAGAAGCAGCGTAGCCCGCCTAGCGGTGTCTCTAGTCTCGCTATCTCTTCGGCAATGTCTAGTCAAGGAACGGCCGTATCAGAAGCAGCGTAGCCCGCCTAGCGGTGTCTCTAGTCTCGCTATCTCTTCGGCAATGTCTAGTCAAGGAACGGCCGTATATGAGGCAGCGTAGCCCGCCTAGCGGTGTCTCTAGTCTCGCTATCTCTTCGGCAATGTCTAGTCAAGGAACGGCCGTATCAGAAGCAGCGTAGCCCGCCTAGCGGTGTCTCTAGTCTCGCTATCTCTTCGGCAATGTCTAGTCAAGGAACGGCCGTATATGAGGCAGCGTAGCCCGCCTAGCGGTGTCTCTAGTCTCGCTATCTCTTCGGCAATGTCTAGTCAAGGAACGGCCGTATATGAGGCAGCGTAGCCCGCCTAGCGGTGTCTCTAGTCTCGCTATCTCTTCGGCAATGTCTAGTCAAGGAACGGCCGTATATGAGGCAGCGTAGCCCGCCTAGCGGTGTCTCTAGTCTCGCTGTCTCTTCGGCAATGTCTAGTCAAGGAACTGCCGTATATGAGACAGCGTAGCCCGCCTAGCGGTGTCTCTAGTCTCGCTGTCTCTTCGGCAATGTCTAGTCAAGGAACGGCCGTATATGAGGCAGCGTAGCCCGCCTAGCGGTGTCTCTAGTCTCGCTATATATTCGGCAATGTCTAGTCAAGGAACGGCCGTATATGGGGCAGCGTAGCCCGCCTAGCGGTGTCTCTAGTCTCGCTATCTCTTCGGCAATGTCTAGTCAAGGAACGGCCGTATATGGGGCAGCGTAGCCCGCCTAGCGGTGTCTCTAGTCTCGCTATCTCTTCGGCAATGTCTAGTCAAGGAACGGCCGTATATGGGGCAGCGTAGCCCGCCTAGCGGTGTCTCTAGTCTCGCTATCTCTTCGGCAATGTCTAGTCAAGGAACGGCCGTATATGAGGCAGCGTAGCCCGCCTAGCGGTGTCTCTAGTCTCGCTATATCTTCGGCAATGTCTAGTCAAGGAACGGCCGTATATGAGGCAGCGTAGCCCGCCTAGCGGTGTCTCTAGTCTCGCTATCTCTTCGGCAATGTCTAGTCAAGGAACGGCCGTATATGAGGCAGCGTAGCCCGCCTAGCGGTGTCTCTAGTCTCGCCATCTCTTCGGCAATGTCTAGTCAAGGAACGGCCGTATATGAGGCAGCGTAGCCCGCCTAGCGGTGTCTCTAGTCTCGCTATCTCTTCGGCAATGTCTAGTCAAGGAACGGCCGTATATGAGGCAGCGTAGCCCGCCTAGCGGTGTCTCTAGTCTCGCTATCTCTTCGGCAATGTCTAGTCAAGGAACGGCCGTATATGAGGCAGCCTAGCGGTGTCTCTAGTCTCGCTATCTCTTCGGCAATGTCTAGTCTAGGAACGGCCGTATATGGCGACACTACATTATAATTCAACTACATTTTGTATTCGAGAAACATTCTTGTATGTGGACTGGTTATGACATTCAGAAACTTAAAGAAAGATCACTGACTTGAAATTGAACTCAGGTTTGCCACTTGCCTGTTCGGAGACCAGGTTTCGGTTCCCAGTTGGGGTTATTTTTTTATTTTCTAGATTTTTTTTCATTTTTATATTGACCATATAACTTCATATAGCCGTATATTACTACATTGATTAAATTTAGTAGATTTACAATAATATTGATGTTTTATACCTTGCATTTTGGCAACGGTACTAACCGAGACGATGCATGGGTGATTGTGCAGATGACAATACATCCATGCAATACATACATGCCCAAGCCAGGATTCGAACCTGCAACCTGCTGTTTGAGAAGTAAGGGTTGTGTTAATCAGTAATAGTAAATTATAAGGCAGCAGGAACTTCGCCTGATGGGACCCGCCTAAACTGACGCAGTTGGTAAATGTTAGTTCTCTTTCAAATATGCTTTGATCGGGGTATCAGAATTGTTCGATTTTATTTTAAGTTCATTCCTATGAATACGACTTAAGTGTTTGGGTTGACATCATGAATATTATTGTATGTTGTGGACTCAAGAAATAGTAGTAAACGTATGACCCTATGATTATATATTTTATTAGAATATACGTTCAAATTGTGTTGCATTGCGATTTTATAAATAAAACTACAGCATTGTGTTAAAATTATGACTTAAATTAGTAAATTTGTAATCTCTTGTTGACAATATAAGTTATTTGTACAATTATGACCTTATGTTGACACTATCAAAATATTAATTAAATATAACTTATGTTGATATTCTAATTTCTTATTGGCAAACTCTCCGTCTGAGTAAAAACAATAAAAGTTAATTAGTGCTTGATGATAATGCTGAATACATTGTAAACTTATATTCTAACGTTTACAATATTAACATTTTCCGTTTACGTATACCTAATATGTTTATAATATGATTTTAAGTATTTTACAAATTTGATTACTTTACAGCTAAGAAAAGAACCACTTTAGTAAAGTAAATGTACACGTTCAATGTAGGGTACTTTGTGCTTTACATTGGCCTTCCTGTCCTCGGACGGGTAAATACAATAAATACAAATTACAATCAATGCAATTACTTCTGAACCTTGTGATAACGAGTAGAATAATCCCCCCCCCCCTCAAAAAAAAAAAATCCTTCCACAAATATGTATTTTTCTTTAGGCATTGATAACGTTTTATTATATATTCTCAAAAATACGTCACGATTGCATGAGGTCAGGATTTCAGTTCCTTTGCAACACAACATTGTGGTCTGGAAATACCGGGAAGTGAGCTCGACCGCTTTGTGGATTTTATCGATGTCGAGCGACCGTTTACATTACACTACACTTATGGATTTCGTAAAATAAGTACAGTAATTGAAATGTCGATGTGTATTTATAGAAGGAAATTGAGCTAAAACGTTACGGTGATACATAATGGTTTTGTTGTTTGTGTTTTTAAAATATTATTCAATATCAAAATTTTGAAATGATTAATCAAGATCTACAAATATTCTCAAAAGCTGGATTGAAAAAATATTGTTGGCATGATTAAAATTGTATAATTTTATCACAACAAAATCAATCTTGCATCATTTAGCTTTGAGTCTCCTATATAGCGTTCGGTCTTCTATTTGACTACCGGTGATAACATTCAACAGCGATCCGTGTTATGTTACGATATCAGTGGGCTGTATTACCATAGTACTTTATTACTCTTTTACAATATAATTAGCTCTTCCTCCATTCCCTCATTCAAAGCCAATTTGAAATCTTTTCTATGTCATTTTATTCTCTCCAAGAATTCCTCTCAACCCCAAGACAATGTGTTCTTTGGTTTAGTTTAGTGTTAGTTTAGTTAATTTGTAGATTTACATTTATTTCTCATTTATTTCTGCCTATGAAGCACACTAATTTCCTTATTTGTACCTTGTTTAAATCGAAAGACTAAAGACACACAAGTATTTGCAACTGCGCCGGAGTAGTAAGCCACGCAAGAGCTACAGCTTGCAACTGTGGGGAGGGAGGACCACAGCCGGCCTTCCTACGGTGGCTCGAGTGAGCACGCCTATGTTGGCACGAGACTATATTGCAGCGGCGACTAGCGTGCGTTGTGCGTTGTGCGTTGTGCGTGCACGAGCTCACCGATGATAGAGGTGACTCAGCGGCAACTCTCGGGAAGTTGCAGGTTCGATTTCGGCCACCGGTAAACCTGACCGAAGGTTATATCCGACGCTTTTATCAGTCACAATGTGAATACTGGGATTGAGTCCTACTAACATTTACATTTTTTCCCTTCCCACCCACCAAACACAGGATAATGAAGAGGGGTGCACCAGATAAAGCTGGTTTCATCCTACAGCATTATATTTCGAGCTTTGACTTTCACGTAGAATTATGGTCACTGGAGAACGGTTCACGAAATAATAAGCCGCTTCAGTATATAATAACATGTCTAGTTAGTTCATGGAGGAAAAGTAACAGATTGTTAAAGGTTTTATGTCCTTAAAATTTAAAAAACTGTACTTAGGATTACTAATAGAATAAAGATAGGATAACTGAACAGAGCCCACGACCAAATCACTAAAGTGTAGCAAAGAACAAACATGGCCACCAGGCGTCGGACTGCGCCGTTGTGAGGGGTGTGGGGCGTAGACAGACAGAGGAAATGAAGATAAAATACAGGGTTGGCAAACTTCCACTCGAGGTACGAAGCCAGGCGACTCTTTGTCATCATTATCACAGGCGAGCTTCTGGCAACATCCGTGCGTTTGGGGTGGCGCTGGTGCTGCATGACCTCGATAAAATGCGTTCTTGACATGTTGACGGTATAAAGATGTGTATGACGTGCTCAACTTCTCTTAGCTTAATCAAGAGGTTACCAGCGTCAATTAACAGGAGATGTTTTTACTTTTACGCAGAAAATGCGCGTTTACGCACCCGCATAACATAAACAATATTTTTCATTTGCTTTTCTGTGCTAATCATTGGCAATATACTTCTTTGAGTTCTGATTAAAAGACAAACAAATAATAAAAACAATGTATTTATTGAAGTGCTTAACGCAAATGTGGTTTATTTTTACTCCCAAGCTAGGAAAATATAGCCGAAGGTTTTACAAATAATGACTCACAGTTTGACAAGGTTAACGTTTACTTTCTTCATAAAAGAACGCTTGAAATTAAGTTTCTTAGTAGCTTAGTTTAGTCATTATTCGTTACCTTGAGACATGAATAATACAATAGTTACTTGCAGAAGATAACAATGTCTAAAACACTACCACCGAGTGAGCGTTATGACAGAGGAAACCCGTCGTGAGCATTAGGGTGCCGGAGTAGAGCACGCTACGCCTTGCAGTGCGTAGTATGAGTTACGTATACGCACTTGGTAGTCGTGGCAGGACCTGAACGTTATTTGAATAGACGAGGCCCGGGGTTGGGGGGGGGGGGGGGGGGGGGTTGAGTGACGCATTGGGAAATCAATCTGAATGAAATGTGTTGTGAAAATAACCGGCACGAGGGTGAATATTGGCAAGCGAGTTCTAAAGCACTATAGGTTGATCTAAGTTCAGCATACAATATTTCCCTGAAGTTGATTATTGATATATCAAGCGCATTCCCATTGTTTAGCAAGTAATTAAGTTTCTAACTTGTTTTTAGTAAAAGTATTTGTTGTAGTTTGTATGTCATCTCATGGTATTGAACTTCTTTATGCCTTACTTCCGTGCAACGTGCTGTGCAGGTGCATAGGTCCATTGATGAGTGTTTACTCAGTGTTATAAGTGTGTATTACGTGTTGTGATGTACGAGCGAGATAAAATAGAAATGACTACTATGTAGGTTGAGTTAAGATATCATTAATGATTACTATTGACTGCAGTTGTGCAGTCATCATGCACCAATAACTATAAGTAACACATACCAATTTGTACCGTGGTTTTAGTACGAGGGTCGGGGTTCAAAACCCAGTATAAATATATTTTTAGTATACCTAGCATCAAATTGTGTATTCATACTTTTCCTACGTTATTGGTGCATTACATACTAACTTGGTCAATACCGGTGTTGACTCTGTACGGATATAAATGCAAATGACAGCATCGAATTGTGACTGAGAAAACGCTCGTATAAAACTTCAGTCAACTTTGCTAGAAGTCGGTATCGATCCGGCGACCTCCCGAGTTAGAGTCTCGTTGTACTAGAATGGAGCCGCTAGTACTGTTATTACTGTCTTCATGTTTAACGATGACATTGATCAAGGTCAGGTCACGCGACTAATCTAGTAAAACAATAGACAGAACCAGCCTTCTGTTTAATTCCAGCTCGAGACGAGATTGCAGTCAAGTATTACAGTAATTGCTGATTACTATTTGTATTTATTTCCCCTCTGTTTAGACAGAGCACAGCGTTGAGTGTGACCTTGTCTCAAGCTATTATACTCTTGAGTACTGACCGCAGAAATAATCGCCGAGGCGCATAATTGGCATCAAGTCTTCCGGCTTCCGACGCTTCTATGAGTACCAGTTTCATACGCTGTGAGTAATCGGCCTCTTAATAATGCACGTCGTGTAATCTGCTTATGACGCTGCGGAGGTGGCATTATGGGTGGTGCGAGGGACCACTTCTCTTAACTCAGGCCGCGGCAGGTGGAGGTATAACATAACAGCCTTGGGCCGTTTTAGTCGAGGGGGACTAAAATAACTAGTAAACCCAAGTCGGTTTTTGCTTATCTCAAATGGCGTTATGCAATGTTTTTATGTTATATATTGTATTTGACAAAAAGTCCACCATTTTACATCTCACTTTGGGTATGAACTATATTTCAACGGTATATTCCTACAATCCTAATGAGTTATAAGGGAAGTGAAGAGGTTTATGAACTCCCTCGAATGGCGAGATCCAGTTATTTCAGATAATATATAAAATATAACGACAGTACAATTAGTTTCTCAAGAGATTGGGAACGGGTTTATTCTATTACTGTTTTAATACAGTTGAAGTACCTGGTGCAGAAAGTGGTTTATAAACCAGTTGAACTTTTAATTTGTATTGTATTTTGATATTAGATGAAAACGTGTATGCACTTTTAAAATTTAGAATGAGTAATAATCAGCTATATTCAAAACGAAGTTATACAGAAATTGACCAATAAACTAATATACGTCGTCTCATTTTGGCCTTGATATATCTTGTTAGATGATTTTCCCCACTTGTTATATAGCTTAGATCCAATATTAGGTCAACGTTAAGTAAGTTTACGTCAATACTGCCTAGAGAACTCGGTTTTGAAATAACGTGATTTCTATCTAAGGCAAACTTATTTCTGTTCATGAAGAGCTATGGCCATCTACATCTTCTATAAACCTGCTTGGTGGAACGTGACGGATAGCACAGTATGAGTAGTGCAGAGATGGGTAAAAATAGAGGCCTATAATTTAATGACGCACTTTTTATACTCAAAAGAATATACTAATTTAATTTCTCATAAAATATATCAGTCCAAAATAAGACGACGTATATTATTATATTGGTCAATGTCTATACATCTTTGTTTTGAATATAGCTGATTATTAGATTACCCATTCTAAATTTTAAAAGTGCATACACGTTTTCGACTTATATCAAAATACACTACAATAAAACTTTAATTTGAAGTTCAACTGGTTTATGAACCACTTTTTGCACCAGGTAATTCAACTGTATTAAAACAGTAATTGAATGAGAACCCGTTCCCAATCTTTTGAGAAACTAATTGTAACTGTAGGCCTTTTTATATTTTTATGTATTATCTGGAATAGATTTTATTAGGCATTACCAAATCTTGTTTTGAATGTCTTCGAACAACAACTCATTTGGAGATAAGTGAGACGAAATTACGTTAATTATTATTAATTCTGTAATATAGTTCATTCATTTTTTATTAGTAAAGTATATCATTTTATCACCTTGTATAGAACTTTAAAAAATGAAATAGGTGTTTGAAGAGCGCATTATTATTTTAAAAATAGCATTTCAAAAGTAGACCTTATATGCCGATTCATTGATTTAGCACATAAAGTGCAAAATGCTACAATTTCCTTGCTCCTAATGATTATAAGTTGTTGTTTCCGCCAGTCGAAGCGTATTCGCTATGTGGATCTGTTATAAAGCTGCTCACCCGAAACCGCGGTGCAGCCTTGGGAGGTCGCAGAAACGATACCAGACCGCGAAACTATTGTTGTTGGCCAAGCAAGAACGCTTCAGAGCTTCTTCTAGAACAAGATCTCAGTTGGCTAATTACTGTTCGACAAAATATTGTATTTTATTGTCCAGTAGTTATGTACAAATTATGTTTTAAGTGTTTTAGCATAATGTTTGCTAGCGTCGACGCCGTTTATTGTCAAAAGACTTTTAAATAAAAAAAAAAAATATGTTTTTATTTTCTTGAGACTGCATGTAATGTGTCACCCGAACTGTGAGTTCCACGTGCATATCTTTAATCGTCTCTTTTCTCATTCGTCATGATCTTGTTAACTTTTTCAAATATTTTATCAGTCTCCTCATTTTCATTCATGCCAGCCCACTTCTTGACCTACACGGCCGCCCACCGCCTAACCAATGCCTTATCTATGGCCTAACTGTGCAGGTACACCCTTATGACGACCACGGCGATTGTGATAGACATCATTCTTCTGACGTCATATGACCTAACTGCCTAGTGCATCGTAAACCAAATAATCAATTGAAACATTTTAATTAATATTCGGAACCAATTTATTCCCCACACCTTACGCACCGAATCACATTTATAACTTTGTCATCTATTTGGGCATGAAGAGCGAGTGGTAATGCAACGAACTGTGTTATCAACCTCCATAAAAAGAAGCCCACTCCAATATTTCTGTGACCTCATCAAGGAAGGAACTTTGCATCATCTATGTTATAAGATCCCCCCCCCTTCCACAACGTTATTGAGGGCCACGTACCGAGTGTTATCGAGTCGTATCGAACCTCGCTCGATTTAGGGGGGTGGGGGAGGTCAGGTCCCTGGGGGGTGACGGCTCAGTCTACCCTCGAGCATCAATCAGACTGACTCTAGTAGAGGCCTAGGATGGGATGATCTCGCTCAACACGAATAGAACGAGACATCTTTCACATCACACAAAGACAAACAAAACAATATAAACGCGAATTGGGATTCCAGAAGTGCCAACAGTTGGCGTCCTTCTATCCCATTATTGGGGAAACCGGGACAAAGGGGCCGACCGGGCTAATTACTAAAGGCGCGTTTATGAGTCGATGGAATGCTGGGCCAATGAAGCATGTGATGCGGTTAGTGCACACGGCGCGCACCATAGTTAGTGCAAGCGTAAACACTACCGATGAAAGACTACCAGGCAGTGTACTGTACCAGGAATATGAGTTGATCGCGCGACGCGAGCGTTGCTAAGTATATTGACGCTCGCTGGTCGTACGACGTACCACCACAGTACTACTCGGAAACCGAAATCAAAATGAATCAATTTAATAAACAGCGTCACGAACGTTGATTTGTTTAGAATAAATGGACGAAGGCCACAACGGAACGAAATGTTGACGTCAGCAGACCTAGATAACGGAGCAATCCAAAACTATGTGATTTTCCCAGCCGAATTGGACGCAATGAAATATTCAAGCAACGTGAGTGCCACTCCTGTATTACCTACTCAGCCCATAGTGGGGCTCTGGCCCGCAACGCTAAAGGCGGACCATAATCCGATATTTAACCAAGCATTTGGATGTGCTCTTTCAAAGTGAAAGAATAGGTAAGTTACATCACTGTCAAATTGAAAGAATCTAACTGACCGTCATCAAACCAAGGAATATAAATCTAAATACTACCATCAAACTGAAAAAATTAAAAGAAATTAGTTATCTAAGGCCACTATTTAAGTAAGGAGTAAGTACTATTCTCCTAAAACTGAAAAAATAGGTCTGTTAGGCCATAATCAAACTGAAATAATGTCACTAAAGCCGCTATTCAACTTAGGAAAAGGAATCTTAGGACACGGACATCATCAAACTGAAAGAATAAGCCACATAGACCACCATCCAGGAACATTCTAACCTAAAAGCTCAAGTCGACAAGCGATCTTCCTCCGACAACGTCAAAAACGAGAAAGCCACTGACAGCTTGACTCTTTCTTCCGTAGGAGAATGATTCGGCTCTGACCCCCGATAATCACCGATGATCGACGACCTAGGCCGAACGCATTGGCCCGTAAATCAGCGCTAGGCATTGTGGTGCGGTCGCGCTGTCTGTTGTTCAGTAATTAATCGCAGCGGAGACGTACGCGTGTTATTAATAGTGTTCCCGCTCTAATCACTTTCCGAACGATGTGCGGTGGGACGCGCGCACGCTGATTGGTTACCGCAATACAAGATGGCCGCTATACGGGGATGATGCGGCGTCTCAGGGCGGAGGGATACTGTCCGTAGTAAAATCGTGTGAAAGTAACGGCTTTCATTCAAATCTCAAGAATGCTATACACAAAAGCGCTTTGCCAGACGCCCAACGACTAACTGACTCCGCCAGCTATGCTGTACCATTTAGAAACCTGTTCCATATTGATTTGGGAAAAGGAACCCCATTTTGACCATAATTAATCGGTTAAGAATTTTTATCATAGTTTATATTAGCAATGATTACTGAAATTTTATTGCTGCCCTATCTCGCGTATTAGTGCCATTAATTACAATGTTTGAAGTAATTAAATTATTATTAGCTTTAGTTTCAAAGATATTAGAAAAATGTATTAACAGAAACGAAATCTATCAATATTATTGTACAAACATACATATTTGGAAACAACCAAGACAATTACTGGATCCAGGAATAAACCATATGCTGATATTATACCATATCACTGTTTTATCAGGCGTCTCATCACAGAACAAAAATAAGCAAGCATTACTGGGTAACATTTTTTTAAACATCATCGTCTATTAACCCAGGTATTAAGATCTCGCTTTCATGCACGTGATTGAAGCGAGCGAATAATTTCTGGACCAATCAGTTGGTTGGAATTCGCACGAGAAAGAAGCGAACTGTTAAAAAAACTATTTAACTTTGCAAAGCAAGAAAGAAAGAAAGCAAGAAAGAAAGAAAGAAAGCGAGACTTGTCACGCGAACGAAGTCACGAGAGAGTCTGTATAAGATCTTTGGTATCGGTCGCCACAGGGAACGTTTCAATACTGACGTCATCATTGGGACATGTCAATCAATCAAGCACAGCCCTCTCTACGTCAATACTCCGCGACGACTGTCATGTCGGCTTCAATGGGCGCCGGATAATATCTCCCGCGTCATTTCATTGATAATATCTTGACTTGAAGACCCTCGCTGCATTAGCATGGTACGGGGTACGTTGCTCGTTGGAAGAGCTGCAAGGGAAATAAAACATAATATTAATAACAACTACAACAATAGTGACTGGCCTACTATTGATGGGGTTTTCGAGGCTTTTTTGCGGCACCGCAATATTTTCTATAGTAGGTCAGTGATTTTTTTTATGCAATAATACTATAGTAGTCAGGCATGTGGTTTTATCTTGTATATAACTACCAGTGTTTATTTAGGCATATACTACATAATGGACCGTAGTCTGGAGTAAATATTCATATTTTATAATATACCCTTCGTCTTTCTTTCATTTAATCAATCTATGCTTTAGTTTGAAACCGGCTTCCATTATTACGTCTTTTCTGCCAGTTCCAGTTACCAGTTTAATTTCATTTTAATTTCTTTTTAAATAATGAGAATAGTGACAAGAGTGGTGTTAAAGTAAATTTATCTGTGCTAATAATGGGAGGGGGGGGGGGGGGGGTGAGGGGGGGGGGGCAATCATAACATACCATTTATGGACTAAACATTAGGAGAAACCACACCTAAACGAAGGTTAGCTATCGTGGCTGTGTTTTTAATTATTAAATTCTGAAATAAAATGTTTAAAACTAAAATATGCATGAAACTAGTATAAATGTCTAAAAAGATACTCTCATGCGATACAGAAGACCTATTACAATATAATTTCACTTCGATTTAAATTTGTAACACAATAATAAAACTATGTTGGTACTTGGAATATGGGACATTTAAGAATGAAAGAGTATTTCTGTGTTGTGTTGTGGCATACAGCCTGTGCCGAGTAAAACCAGTCCCCCTCCATGCACATATGTGTAACGAGGCTGCTACGGCGCGTACTAGTGTTGTGTGTTGTGTAAGGACAGGACAGTGGGCCACGTTGAATGAACCTCGATCACTACAGAAGGCGGTGTTGAATGAATGACGTAACGCGTCAAGGTCTACCGCTTCTCATTTCGCACTCGTCTAGTCTCACACCGGTAAAACTGGGTCTCCGCAGAGTTGGGTGTCAGTAACCTGATGGCAATGCAATACAAGTGCAAGCGCACTCGCGGTACACGGGTCTAACGGTAGTCTATTAAATAACTCATTAGACCTTTTTTCAGAATTGATCTAGAACTCTTAGATAGAGCTAATCATGGCCCTCTAGATCTTCAATGACAACAATGCACAACAATGAAAAAGGCACCTTTACATAACTATCAAGAACCCTTAGATAGAGCAAATCACTGCTTTCTAGATCAATTCTGAAAATCATCTATTCTGGGAACAGCTCACATTCTGCGAAGACTCGTGCAACAATGTTGTTCTGTTTGGCATTTATCATAGTCTATTATTATTATTATTATTATAATTATTATTATTATTATTATTATTATTATTATTATTATTATTATTATTATTATTATTATTATTATTATTTTTATTATTATTATTATTATTGTTATTATTATTATTATTATTATTATTATTATTATTATTATTATTATTATTATTATTATTATTATTATTATTATTATTATTATTATTATTATTATTATTATTATTATTATTATTATTATTATTATTATTATTATTATTGATTTTACTGAATATAATTCGGAATACTTATACAAATAAGGTACATGTTTTGTGTTATTACATATATTTGGCCATAATTAAATTCAGAATAGTATTTGATAATATACAACAGCAATATTATTATTATTATTATTATTATTATTATTATTATTATTATTATTATTATTATTATTATTATTATTATTATTATTATTTTTATTATATTATTATTGAAATATTTAATGTATAAACATGCGTGAGAATGTACTTGGACGTAACATGACTTAAGGGCGAAATGCACAGTCGAGTTAAGTATGCAATTTGTTCTGTGGTTGCTATGGAGTTTGTTCTTTTTATGGAAAATAACATGTAATAAAACAGTTCCACATCAACGAATCCTGTACTTAACTTGACACTTGACTCTGCAGACGTGAACACTTTGAGACATGACACGTGTTTATGGTGATGGTAACGAGAACTCGTCACGGCCGTTCATAGATACCGGTACTAGATAAGACGTTTTCGAGAAACTGTAAAATGAGAGAAATGATTTCAGACATACCTTACATTCATATGCGTAAGTCAAGCCGGTTTTGACCGGGTTATACTGTATATACATACTACATTACCCCCGTGACCTTACACCTGCAAGGTGCGGTTATATGAAATGCTTTTCTATTTTGACAGACACTCCCTACCAAAGATATGATTATATTCCCTGCTCCCCGCCTTACAGTGTTGTAGCTCACAACATTTGCAAAACGAATTACCTTCAGTTTCGACACAAACAAAGAAACGCCGTTGAGCAAGAAGACTTAAAAGGGGTGTGGCTTTTGAAAAGAGAAAATCCCCGGGTAAAATAAAAAAAAAACTGCTGCATAAAAGTAAACCTTGGAAATGTGACCAATTCAGCAAATGCATTAGTCACAGTGTGTTCCCGCTATTACGTTATTACACGCCTTCTATAAAACTGTTAGTTAGAAAGAGTATGTATGCAAAACACTGCAGAATAAATCTCCATGAAATATCCGAAGACACGTTGTGTTAACTGTGATAACGAGATAGACCTACACTGATACAGGTTCTACGTGACTTGGGAGAGAAACAATACATACAGACAAATCGTTTCAAATCCCATCAAAATATATTTACTACGCGTGGGGGAGAGTTTTCAAGGATTGCAATGTCATTTGGACAATCCATTATACATTGTTGCAAAACTCAATGTTATCTTCTTTTCACAATGAGCCAGTTTGTAAACATTATAGTTAATAATCGGATCAATTGATCTAAAGCTTAACTAATGTATTAATTAATATTTTGCATTTTAAGTAACTGTTAATTGTTATAACGTCTTTCAACTACATGCGAACAAAAGCTTACGATAATAAAGTCATAAACTAATCAGACTACCGCAGTCGCACACGCACACGCACACGCACACGCACACGCACACGCACACGCACACGCACACGCACACGCACACGCACACGCACACGCACACGCACACGCACACGCACACGCACACGCACACGCACACGCACACGCACACGCACACGCACACGCACACGCACACGCACACACACACACACACACTCTCATAGTTGAGATTCTGTGGTACTTCACCCCAAGTGATGCCACTGTACACTGAGGCGTGCGTAGTTCACCATTTCACCGCAGAGCCGCGCCACACGCCGCAAGTCGAGGATTATTCCATTCCGTGTGCGTTGCATGGTTTGAGCGATCTCGTGCCCACTCGACTCACTTGCTCTCAAAAGTACCAAAACTTTTCCAGTCCGCAATTAAACGCACACTCCATTAAAAGTGGTGGACTCATTTGGTGTTGCCCCCCCCCCCCCCCCCGTTTCCTATCCACCCGACATCGTCTTGCGGTTTGCACTGCGCGCTCTCTGTGGCCAGAATGCAGACTAGCGATCTCCAGCCAATTACTATCGTAACACTTTCATGCATGCGTTAAAGATGGCGCTTGTTTTCTGTTTTGAGAGCTTCCAATTCCATCCATCACCAAACAATAACGATAGCTTCAGTCTGTGCTGACGGAGCGCAGTTTCCGTATTTACATTTTCAACTGTGACGAGAAATTAAAAAAACATAAATGAATACATAAATAAAATGAATAAAAATAATCATTACTAATAACCGGATTTTCATTTTGCGTGGGCTTGGTGGCATGCGTGCGACTTCAGGATGTAATGTTTGCAAAAAAATATTGAAAATTGGCTGCTCTTAATTACTTTTAAATTAACCCTACAAAATTTGATATTGATTAGAAAATTAATCACTGAGAAAATTATAGACGGCGAAAATAAACATAATGGTAACATTATTTAAATATGTCGTGCGGTGGGGAATGGCTTCCAAATTATTATTAACATGGACAAGTACTAATATGTTCGGTATATATTACGCCTTAATAACAACAGCGGTTTTTGTCGAGACAAGATAAAACTGCTCGGGAATTCCACCGAAAGTGGAAACTAGCGTCGCCTCCGACGCAAGAGAAATGGTACGTGACCCCCCCCCCTACCATCCCACCCTCCTCCCGCCCCTGACACTTCCGTCTCCGTACTAGACTTAATTTGATTCCGCGATAAGAGTAAAACTCGCGACGTTCTCTTGTCTCGTATATCTCGCAATGCGGGGACATGTTACGCCATGTTATATTCCTTCCTTCGTGCAAACTTTTTTCGTTACTCTGAAAGACGATATTGTCGCTCATTCGCGATACGATGAAATATGAGAAAACACATATGGCACAGTCTGTTGAGTTCCAGGCAGAAATGCAGTATAGACTGGAATCCTTTTTGACTTTTCAACATTTGAAATGAATGCACACAGATGCTGTGAGAGATTGCGATCCTATAGCATCTCGGAATACGTGGAGCAGCAGTTGTTCACATTATTATAGACGAGGACATACACAAAACCAATCGTTCTGTGTTTCAAATGTCCTTCGATTGAGTTGTAAGATCGGGTATACCCGATGCACTCGGAGCTGCTATATGGGCCATGCAGACTCGTTTGCTGCAAAAAAAGGTGGGGCGCCACGCCGCACCTTTTTTTTAAATTTATTGAAGAGTTTCTATAAAATATTACAATTTTATGATATTATTTTTACTATTTATATGTAAAATTCTTGATGCCCTACTATGACTTAACTAAATATATAACTTTTATCTGAAAACTATGCTAATGTACATATCAAATAAAAAACATTTGAATATAGGAACATAATACTTAATACTACTGACAATTATAAAAATATATTTACAGAATTATTGAATACAAATTGTTAATAGTAATAAAATAATAGAGACATATTTTTATGTTGTGGACAAAATAAAATAAAACACACCAACAGTAACATGTAGAATGTGTGATGCACATTAAACTAAACTTAACTAGATATATTTGCTTGCAACACCACTTACAGCACTTTGCACATACAGCATACAGCACTTGGCACATACAGCATACAGCACTTTGCAATTACGTCCAGTCGTACCCGCCAACCACGTGTCTCACTGTATTATCAATGCAGCTTAGAACTTTCGTCGTGTTTGTAGAATAATTAAGTTGCAAACGTTCTGCCTGACTGAACGTGACATTAGTTCGCGGGGTCGCCGTCGTCTTGAGGGTGCGGTTGTGACATTGAGCTATATCGACCAATAGGAAGCGTGGTATGTGATCTACGAGAGGTCGAGACTGTGAATGCTCATAGTACGTGTGTAATTTTATTCATACACAGTAAATATGTGCAAGGTGGTTGGCATCCAAACACAACAGTGGCTGCCAAGCTACGGGAAACATATCTAAAAAAACTAGGAATAATAATTTGAAGACTAGTCTCTTAGCTTAGAAGCTTTATTTGAATTGTTGAATATTGCTGTGCCAAATTGCTATGATCTCCTACAAGGTCCTAAACGAAGAGCTGGATCATTTTTGGAATTGTTTAGAATTTGAAAAAACTAAGTGAATTGGAAGCACCTACCTCGCAAGTCATATGAAAAAGGCGTCATCGAATGGTGAAGTCAGTAGGCCTAGTCGATCCTGATGTTATAGATCCAATTCATGTCGCCAAGCTGGTGGCTAAATAAAACACCATATAACACATTTATTGCTCGAAATAATTGGTGCCTCGTGCCATGTCCGTCTTAAAGAGCTACAGTTAAGTTCTCCTCTCTGTCTGGTACGAACTGGCTTAATAGAGCGTAAATATGTTATTGGATGAAACGTTACTGTTGATGTATCCAAGTAATAGGACATTATTTGTGATCAATGTGCAATAATACTTGCGTTGTCATTCTGTCGATCGCGAGGGGTTATTCGCTCACAGTCAGATCAATAAGTGGTGATCAGTGAATGTGCTTTGACGTTCTTGTGCAATGGAACAAAAAGCGTGGAGAATAAATGGCAATATTTGGAATGACTGTGCTCTTGGGATATTATATTAAAGTAGACATGATGATTGACTATAAGCTCTTCATCAGGTTACACGAACGTTAGTATGTACACAGCTACATTGGTGGGGTGCGTACGAAGAAGGCGCCCCCCCCCCCCCCCCCCAAAAAAAAAATGTTATTAACCAACCCCAAAGTAGTGTGATCAGCATGAAATATAGATTTGAAAGACATGTTACATAGTAGATAGATACAAAATTACAGTATGATTATAGATGGCATTAAGTTATATGTACTCAATACATTTAAACATGAAGATGTGAAAGAAATAGATTTGGAGACATTCATGAATTATTTACATTTTGTAACGTCAGCCCCTGCCGCATCCCAAACGTTTTTTGCATTGTTCGTTTTCAAAATTGTGTTTTCGTTACATTTTTAGTAGGGAAACTACGAGTATTACAGTAAAACGAATTGTGGCCTACCAGTGATCCTTACTCATAATAATTGACGTGAACTACTTTAAATGAGATTGGACACAGACACAGCGGTTACCCACATATCCTAGTTGGATAAACGAGGACAATATTATACTCGAACACTTATTGGTCAGATATTTCTAAGACGTTGCACCACTGGCCACGAACCATTATAGTCTTGCCCTATTTTCATCCTAACGTCTATGGTAAACATTCGTATTAGGTACATCAAGTAAATGTAAAAATGTGTAAGTAATGTGATACCCACATAAAATGTGATGACGACTGCGTTTAATGTGTTTTTTGTAACTCCACTTCAGTCCTAAAACGTTAACCTAAATTAACCACAGACTTTTTTACAAGCAGGTCTTAAATTTAGGATCGTACATTTTTAATCGTTGTTAGGTTGAAACATATAATACGTATAATAATAATAATAACAATTTTTGTAGGAATCCCAGGTAGCTCAGCGGTAAACCGCGAGACTCTAATTCGAGAGGTCGCCGGTTCGACTGAAGTCGATGTGCACCCTGCACACCAGCTTCACTTGTGCCCCTCTTCAGGTGACTAAATTGGTATATTAGGGTGTTTGAATAGTTGGGAAGGAATGACCGAGGGCTGATAGTATGGCTCAGTCCCAGCATTTGCCTTTACGACTGAGGGAATCCTCGGAAAAACTTAAGTCAGAATTGCCGGTGGCCGTAATCGAACTGGCGACCTCCCGAATTCTCGCGTCTTACGGCTGAGCCACCTCTATCGGTATAATACGTATATATTATTTCTGTTAGAGGGATAGACTTTGATATATCGATTATCCTATCGATGTCGATGGGACAGCCAATCATAAGCGCCATCGTAACGGAATAGATCGAAAAACAGCGCACCGTATTAATCCTCTCGCCGGTCTCAAAACCATATTATGTTCCAGAAACAAATTAGCAATTTCCGTCGAACAGACCCGCAGTTGTTATCGCACAGAGGCGTAATCACAGTAATTACAGTAATTGCTCTGCAGAATCTATTAGCAGGAACCGCTTGTCCGACCCGTGCCTGCGTGTACGCGTATAGTTCGGTTAGCTTCTGCGCTGCGTTGCCAAGTACAATCGAATTAAACGCTTCACGTGATTGGCTAGAAACGTTCATACGGGGACATGTTTGTTGGTATCATTAATACGCAATTTAAAATCGAAATTGTAAAATGATACGTATATTATCAAGTTATATGAAAAACAAGCGGGGAAATGTACTGCGTGTGATATTAGAGATATTATTAAAATTGTCTAACTGAATCCGAACGCAATGAATGTTGTTTATACTTGTTGTGTATGATCTGTATACTCCTTCATAATAACACTACTGCATAATTCCAAAACTTTAGTTAATTTATCAACACACTAATAACAAGCCTTATAGCGACCCGCAAGGCTCATTGGGGGCTGGATCAATTTATGTAAACTGAAATAATCAAATGCAAATAAAGAACCACCAAATCAAATAAAAAAATACAAACAAATCTCAACTCAAGGTATCGTGTGTTTGAGTCCTCTTCTTACTTAGTAGGTAATAATGTACACAATGTGTTACGTTGTACTTACGTGTAAAGGATTACATTTTTAATTATTAAATTACGTTATTAACACGTGGAATAGTGAAAATAATTTTAATTTGCATAAAATATAATACATCAACATCACAAATATACACAGAAATAAGCAAGTTCAGTACATGACTTGTCATACGTTTGACAATGTCAAAAGACATTTGACGGGTGCCTAGTTTCATGCGATGGTAATTCGTACCCTCAGTGCGCCGACCTAATACATCACCGGGTTCCTTGGGGACCAAGCTGGGCTAGGTGTGTTCAATTAGCAGCGTGACAGCCGTGGGCGATGGCAGGGGGGAGGGGGGCACTTCCCCCCACGAGTCTCAAGGACTGGCTTTACGTATGATTTCATACATGATGTTTAAATACACATATAATATTCAAATCAAATGCAAATATGAATGTGAATGTGAATGTGGATATCCTTTTCGATACACTTATGTCGTAGACTGCAAGATATCGACAGGTATAAGTTACAATAATGTGGTAAATATAGAAAGTAACCACTCCCAATACAGATTAGCAATAAGTATTTAAGTAAAATGGTAGATTGAATATCAAAATTGCGATCATTTACCGTTTACAGTCACATCTCAAGAACACTTCTCAACACGACAGTGTGAGATCGCAGGTTCATGGCTTTTGGATTTGAAAACCCGAACAAAATTTTGTTCATAAACTTTATAAAGTTTATTCAAAACTCGGGCAAATAACACACGAAGTAGTTATCCACGAACTATTTGCCATACATTGTGTAGATATATGAAACTATCCCGAATTCACTTTGTCTGCACCCAAGTTCAACAAAAATATATAATGTTCTAATTTTAACAAACATAAGCCCAGTCCAACATTCATTTATTTTCTAAAGCACTAATTATCGTCTACCCATGCCCTATCATCTCAGAGGTTATTTCAAGATAGCTTCGATAGCTTCTAGCTCCGTGTAGGCCTATTGAGCCAAGCCACGTATTTTCTTCTCTCCACTGAGTCCTGCATGCAGAGCGATATCTCTGAGTACAGCGATCACCATTAATCAGCCGGTAGTGTGCATCAACATGGCGCGTCGCATCATCAATCAACCTCGCCCCCATGTGGCCGTTGACCGCCATTACACCCTCTCACCCCAGAAGAGCCACCCCAGCATACACGCACTCTCTAAGAGAGACACATATCCACTCTTTGTGTAGTAACAGTGGCACAGGAATAGCCCCAGGGCCCGTGGTCTAGAGGGGCCCGGTTTCTAGACTGGCCTGAGTTGGAAACCTATCATTGTTTATAAGCTTCAATAAACTCATGCGAAATTCCTACAACAAATTATTAAATTAATAATTGCTGGTGCAGATCGTCTCATTTCGGTCGTGTTCAAGAAACGAGATTGTAAATCTTGCGTCCTTAAAAGTATAGTTTCAAAATACTACATATTCCACTACTGATGTTTGTTCTCTGAAAGGCGTTGATACTAAGTTCCTAACACTACCAGTTAGTGTGGCAAGTTCAGAACGTTCATATGCACGGGATGAAAACACTTTTGATCGAAAATCGCTCAGAAGAAGAATATCTTCCGATCACCCAATCAATTCGTTTCCTATCAGGTTAGTCCGAAATTGGAAGATCTAAATCAATGGCTGTACAAATTGAAAATTTTGTCTCTGATCCCAGTTTTCATTATTGTTGCTTTTCAGGTAAAAACAAGTCTAAAGTGTAAATCCCAATTTTGGTGCTAGTCGGCAGACTAACGCAACAATTAGTGACAATATTTACCAGTTGTTGTATTAGCCGACGTGAAAAGGCTAGTCGACTAGCGTCAAAATAAAGATTTGAGATACGTCTTTAAATAGTGATCGGGACGAATATGACTATCTATGTCTATGACGAAAGCCAAAGCACCTGTAGGTTGTCTCGGAACACGATATTATACCAACAACTATCTTTGAGTCTGTGCTTTACCCCCCTTAGTTCTTGAGGTAGACCCCTTCGAGCACGACGCCACGTCATGCGAGGTATAGCCTAGTCGTATGACGTCACATCAGTACATGGTACACGGGCACACTGTCCGCCTACACCCTCGTCTCGAACAGTATCCGATCGTTACCCAGGCGCGGTCGAAACTATGATTCACCTGGCTCAGCTAAGCGAAGTTCTCTTCAGACAATCTGGTAGAGGTAGGTTCCAATGCTTGCGTTTCCAACGGAACTTTCAACGCATCAAGTGATCCGCGTATTGTGCTTTGAAAGCTACACCCAATACGTCAACGCAGACATTAAAACCATTGTTTTATTTGCAGTTCACGTGGTGTCTATGTAATATATGACTCAGGATTTCTTTTTATTTTATTTTATTTTATTTACTTTTATTTTTTAAATTTTTTATAGTTTCAGATATACACGGGGCAAGGGGGTTATTATTGAAGTTAGTTATTCAGTTTGCTTTCGTTGTTAAAGTTGTTTGGTTTGATATTACTCATCCCAAAGAAGATGAACGGAAACAGTATGCACACACATTTTGCTTCTCTGACGAAAATATGCGCCTAAAAAAACCGCGAACCTATTGATCCGGTATTAAAACACTGGTTTTCTGCCTGCGATGAGGTTGTTGTCTTGCGAGCTTACTTTTACTGGAGCAGCGTTTAAGTATCTACTCAAAGAATATGTAAAATATAAAATAGTGTAACGCAAAATGAGCCAGCAAGTAGGGGCTTAAAGCCATCTTATACGATTATCCACGGGAAAAGTGCATTTTACAGAGAACACTGCCACTACATCGGCTTAGCTTAGAGGCTTCGCGGTTCACTCCTGTGCTCTCACACTCTCTCTCTCTCTCTCTCTCTCTCTCTCTCTCTCTCTCTCTCTCTCTCTCTCTCTCTTCACCATCTCGACTCTCTCGCTCTCCACCAGATACTTTCAACACTTATTTTATATATTAGACAAGACCCAACCAAGCCTATCTGCCACACACCCGTAAAAATATACAGCATTCTAGTCCTAAACGTTTACTGCGGAATATTTCACAGCCACAGAGAATTTACCCTCTATGGCTGTAGCAGACATTTCCCCTTGAGCTCAGAGTCCTTGCGACGCGGGAAATTAACAATTATTATATTTAGGACGTCGACGGTTCTAGTTTTTTGCAAGAGAAGTCGTCATCCGCATGCGAAATAGTTTCAAGGTTTCGTCTCGAAGTTTGTTTATTAAACGGTTTTAATTAACGTTTCACGAGGGAAAATACTAATGTGGAAATACTAACTACCATTGGGAACCAAGAGGAACTAAATATTAAAACGGCCGAAATTAAAGTTTTGTTTATTAAACCGCGTAATAATGCTAATAAAGCTCTTAACTGTCAGATGTGGTTTCAAAATACAGTGGTTCATAACATTGTAATTAGCGGAGTTATTATTTTGTCACGTATTAATTCCTGAATTAGGATTAATTAGAATAATAACCATCTTGGTGAGGGCTCTAAAGCATGACGAATAGTTGAGATGATAGCTCTTAAAGTCGGAGGACCCGGATTCAAATTCCCGGTCGGGGCAAACTTATTCGACAATTGCTATTACTTAATAACTTATTAAATCTGTTGCACACATTTCAAACTTGTTTTTCAATTAATAAATAGTAATTAATTCACGTAATTATGTCAGTGTATATATACACGATATTGACAAAGTCCTCAAATTGAGGCGGGTCTTCACAAGAACGAAATGTGCAATCGATAACACATAACGCGTAGTCGTAATGTTTGAACATAGAAAATATGTACTGACGTCCTCACAAAAGTGCTTGTTTTAAGAGAGTGATAAAGCATAATTCTCTGTTTTAATGGGTAACAAAGTTGTGCTATTTATTTCCATGGTTACAACTAAGACCTTAAAACAACGCAGAAAAACTCGAGACAAACTACCAATTTACTTTAATATGTTACAGTCAATTACGCCTCCGTACAATAAATACAGTTGGGGGGGGGGGGGGGAGGATTAAAGCATCGTTCTTTAAAGCATCGTAAGTAGGCTTAAGAAGTTTCAATGAAATGTTATCAGTATAGATCCACACTCTCCAAAGAACTTCAAATAATGTCATATACGTTAGCCGTTCCCATCGAATGTTGATAATTTTCTTAAGTAAACGTAAACCAATCAGAGCTCACGAATTTCCCACCAATAGGGAACTTGCAACTGACTTCAGAGCCAACAAATGAATCAAACTAATAAACAAACAAGAAGCTGTTAAAATAATAAAATTGTAACATTATGAAGAAAACGAGGTATGGCGATAGTTTAACTGCGCACCAGTTAAAACTTTTAATTATGGGCAACCAAGTTGTGAGAGTTTTGAATGTTTCTTGTTTGTTTTGAAGATTTATTTTCAAAATAGAAATGTATAGAAATGTTGTGATGTGGTTTGGTTTGACACTTCGATAAAGAAACAATGTAAACTGTTGGTATGTTTGCTCTCTATTGCGCATGCGCCAATTAACCAAATTCTAGAAATTGGAAGAAAGTTGGAGTTGAATCAACTTTTCGCGTCGTGAAACGTACGTTAATTTTCCTAATTTCAATGTGCATGGTTACATGTAAATTCAATATGGCCAACTCTCTAATTTCTGGAAGTTACGTACGCTAAGTGGATGTAGACGGGCCTTTATGTTTATGCATTATCCATTACACATTAGGTTTTTGTAAAGAGCTGCCTTAATCTTTAGGTTTCCATGCGGTTGTGTTTGTTTGCTCTAAGACCTCCCGGTGGGGGTGGCATCTTAATCGCTCGCGTTGCGGGGGTGGGGGAGGTTAGGGAGTCCCACGTCCGTGATGTTTAATTAACATAATGACGCGGCGAAACGAGACGTCCTTGACCCCGCGTATGTATTGCCGCCATCTTGTCTTCGTGCCGCCCCACCTAGCAATCAACCCCTGGGCCGGATACGTAGATCTTATCTAGATAAGCCGGGTTCGTTTTGTTATTTTCCACAACGAAAACAAATTCTTTGACAGTTATCGCATTCTACTGGTAGTTTAAGTTTTTACATTTAAAAAGCAAAATTAATTTTGTAAGTAAGTACGTACGCTGGTATTGCAGCGTGCATGTCCTGCTGTTAGATAGTATGTGACGTCAGAGAGGTAATAGTTAGCGTGGGAGACCTATATCATTTCACAGGCAGCAATGACGTCACTAGAGAAGTTGGATGTACATTATTCTCGCGTAATTGTCAGTTTTAGATGACCGTCACGCAGCCCTTGTCGGTCACATATTCTCTGCCTTAATGTTAGCAATGACACGGTTTCATAAAAAGAAAACGCTGGTTTAGTAATTTTCAAATGTTACGCTCGTCAGGGTTGTTATTTGTGAACTAGTTAATTCAAATTTCTTAATTAGCAAATATTTAAGAGAGAATTTGATTACGGGAGGATGGATTAAATATTTGAAACGCTTTCAATCCAGAATGTATAAAACTTAACTCAATATCATGTAAATCGTTTTCAAAATATCACTTTAATTAAAGACAATAATTTCGTGCAGAATAATATTAAAACTGGCCGTCTTCTAATGGGGCATATCATATTGTTAATACTTTCATAGTAAACTCCCTTCTGTAAGATATAGAATATCGGATTTAATCTTGTGTGAACCAATAAAGCGTAGTTAGTTGTATTAGGGGAACGAGTGGATATTTGACAAGAAATAAGGCTGCGTTCAGAATTCAGCTCAGACATTCGGACATGACTGAGGAAAACCTCGTAAAACTTCAATCAAGATTGCCGATGGTGGGCATCGAACACGCTACCTCCCGAATTAGAATCTCGCGTGCCCTATCGGTACCGTTGAGGTGAACTACTATTATCATTACGAATTATCATCAGCATTAATAATAAATCTGTATATATCGTCCACCCATACTTAGTTACTAGAACTATTCAGTGAAACTTATATTATTTATCAACATTTTCGTTGCTATGGTGTAGGTCATTGACTCCTATGCGCGTAGATCCCCCCTTCCCGCCCCCCCCCAGTATTCCAGAAGTAAATTTTAGAGTTTATAACTGCAATATTGATGAGGTAATTTGATTAATGTAAAACTTCAAATTTATTTTTTTATGGAATAGCTTATAGGTTCAAAGATTGCTATTTGTTCGTTCTATCATCTATCTCTTTTATCGTGGAGGCAATAAAGTAAATTTAGACCCCGAGTTGAGATGTCAATGTCACGAATAACTTTATCGAGTTCAAGTGTGTTGTTATTACTTGTACGGGGTCATAAAAAACCTCATAACTAAGTAATTATCTGGTACGGTTTAGTTCCCCGTTCTTTGTATTCGTACGAGGATCAAACTTGAAGTGGTAGAGATGAGATCTTCTCCGATGTTGCTGCTGTGGCAGAGAAACGCGGGTACGTGGTACCTCGTCCACGCTTTGTGTGGAGGACAAAGAAGTACATGGCGGGATACGAACCCTCGTGTCTTAGTCACACGTCGCACGGACGCATTAGCCAATAGATCACGGGCAGAGTTACGTATATGAATATCTATTATGGATTCCATTCCATCACTTCTTGCCTTAGAAATAAGTAAACGGTGACTTTAGAGCCGTCCTAGCAACGAAGCACTCAATAAATTCAAAGTTGTTCTGAATCGGACTTGTTGATTCATGGCATCTGTCCGCAGGTGTTCGCACTGTTCATTCACTGATTCACGTGTTTCATATTTGAAATATAGATCTTTGATTTGTTATCGCTCACTCGTCGATGGTGTTCGGAGCCTACAAGGTTGGTTTAGTCGCTTTAAAAAGTCCCCAACTGAAAATCAGTCTTGTAACTGAATGGGTATATACTCTATAAATATAAATATATTTTATTTATTTCATTTAAGAATGTAAAAACGATGTATGGGCTAATAATAATAATTACAGTTTTAGGTTTTTAAACGTTAATCAAGGACTAGTCATCAATGTCGGTTTCAAAAGTTGTACCAATTTTAAAGCAAGAATAAAAACTAGAGAATATAAAACGATGGGCAAGCAAAATGAGTTAATAATAGAGGTAAACCAAAATTGGAATACGCGCTCGCTATCCATCTATGGATACATTGAAATTAAAAACTTACCGAAAAATAGGAAGGAACGGAGATCATCTGTTTGAAGGCGAGCCTACGTATTTGCTCCTGACCCCAGCCACCACGCGAGTACAGACACACTCTGATGACGTCACATACGTTACGTCACGCGGTGACCATCCCATGGCCTCGACCGTGTCTTCCCACTATGGTTGCTAATAGAGCGCATATAGGCGTATAGTGAACTCATCCGCCATCACCGCTATTTAAGGTGGGTGTCGCTGAAACGTCGCATAAGGACTCCCAATTGACTCATAAAGTGACTCAGTAGTAGCACACGACACTCCAGCTCGGGTGGTTGCCAGTTCGATACCAGTCATCGGCAATACTAGCCGAAGTACTTCCTGAGGTCTTCTTATTGACGCGGCCAATGCTGAAATTTGGCAACCTCGGAGGAAGTGTGGCCCGCTGCTATGATCGCACGTAAAACGTGTTGTTATATGTGATATTGTTACACCACATTAATCAGTGTTGTTATATCACAACGACATCACTCTCAATACATGTATCTAGTCAGAGATGTAGCCACAGCGCAATAGAATTAACCCCAGTCCACTGGCTTCATACCAACATGTAATTTTTTCATGTTCACCTTCACTTATCATTTATTTATTTATTTATTTATTTAATGTCTATCCTATTCAGTTATAAAAACTGATTTACAAATGAGGATCTTAAATAAAACTAGGCTATGCAAACAATAAATAATAATGAAATCATAAAAAACAATAACAACAAAAACAAAACAAAACTTAACTATATAAAATAAAAATCAAGAACAAGAAAAAGTAATTAAGAAATGAAATAAAATCAAATGAAGTGGAAATTATAAATAATAAAAATAATAGTATGCAAATATGCTTTATATTGTCAATACTTTGTTGTGCGGTAAAGTTTTATGATGATGATATTGGCGCCTAATGTGTCATATTGGCATCGATGCTAATCGAGACGGTGATTGGGTGATTATGAAGATGAAAAAAGGCCTCATGACATCCATGCCCAAGCCAGGATTCGAACCTGGAGCGCAGAGACTGCAGCCAACTGCGCTGGACGGTCTCATGCCTGGGGTTTGTCCATGTACGGCGTTGAGTGTATTTTACACTTACTGCAGTATCATATAGTATATGCTTTTAAATTAAGGTAAAATGAAATTGATTTCATATTCAAACAGAGACCTTTAATCTAGCACAACAGAAATGAACGTCCCTATTACTATGACGGCCACAACTACACAAATAAGTAGGCCGGTCGGGCCACGGCTGCCAGGCTTTTGTTGTGAAACAGACGGTTCGATACTTTCATTAGGGAGAGCGATTTGACGCTTGGTCTTGCTCGTGACAGAACCAGTGGCGGATCTGGGGGGCGGCAGAGACGGTTTTCCTCCCCCGCCCTTCATAGTCCATTCTTCAAAAGTTACATTTAATGTTAGGAAGATCGTGTGAGTACAGCCAACAAGTCAATTTATAATAGGTGTTACTGGTTTTACTAACTTCAGATGAATGTGAATATAATTGCCTTTAAGTCATTCTTCCGGCTCATGTAAAGACGATTTTGAAAACACTTTTTCTTCCGGCGGCTGGGGTTATGCCCGAGGTATACCTCTTTTTAAAATATAAATGTAGTAAACATGTATTCACAATTGGCTTATATTGTGCACAGGAGATGGGCATTAGCGCATGCTATATTTAGAGACAATTGCTGTGGTGTTGGGTAGCCACTGTTTCGTGGATTGGATACTACTGTTTACTACGCCTGTTAAGCAGAAAACTGTTAGGAAAGGGAGTTTTTATGGGATTTTTTGTGTTTAATGATGTTCTTAATTACGTCTGGGGGAAGGGGGGGGGGGGGGGGAGTTTGTAGGAAA
This sequence comes from Isoperla grammatica, assembly GCA_945910005.1. Taxonomy (NCBI): domain Eukaryota; kingdom Metazoa; phylum Arthropoda; class Insecta; order Plecoptera; family Perlodidae; genus Isoperla; species Isoperla grammatica. The sequence continues at coordinate 40,553,317 of OX246738.1, read as the reverse complement.
GAAATAAAGTAGAGCTCGAACTTGTATACAAAGATGCTGAGGGGAGGACCTCAATTCATCGCCTCTTACGACTGGCAGAGTCACACAGATCTAAAGTCAACCCCGGAAGACAGCTGAAACTGTGTATTTCGTATAATATGTTAGCTCATAAATTACTATTTCTACGTCCCTAGTCGTCCACTCCCTTACAATGGTCCTAGATCTGCCCCTGGACAGAGGCAGCCCCAATGCCGCCTCAAGGCCGTGTTCTGATTTCCCCCCACGCGAGGCTCGACAGAGGGTTCGTTGTCGCTAGACAGTTATACCGATAGTGACGTCATCAGGTAATTGTGTCGCCGCGCCGACATAACGAGGGCTTCACTCATAGAGGACTAACACGAAAACGAGTCGTGTTAATAGTATAATGTGACAAACGCATTTAAGTTCGATACATGCAAACATCATGTGCGTGAACGCTTTCCCGTGTAACTATCGGCTCATGCGGTGCGCAACTAGGGGCTCGCAGACCCGCAATAACGGACACACAATTGGGGCTGGGTGGCATTAAATAAAAATAAATACATAAATTCACATTTAGAATCTACCCACTCAGTAACGAAACTGATTTTCAGTGGGGGACTTTAATTTAAAGCGACTAAACCAACCCTATAGGCTCCGAACACCATCGACGAGTGAGCGATAACCAATCAAAGATCGATATTTCAAATAAGAAACATACGAATCCGTGATTAAACAGTGCGAACACCTGCAGCTTACCTTGCAATGTTTCACAGATGCTATGGATGTGACAATGATAGTCTGCGATTAAAGGAAGCCCCGCTTTAGCTCCTATCACGTTTAACCATAGTTATAGCTATACTCAGAAGGAGTCTTTAGTTACTTACTTGTATTTAAGCCTGAAAGGGGGTGGGAGACTGAAATTAGATTTTTCGGGGGTAAAGAATCTGAAGTGACGGACCTCGATCGTAACCGCAGCCGTCACACGTGGGGCACGTATAGACATGTTTCTCCAAGCCAGCGCTCTCTTAGTTTAGCTTAATGCGTTACGAACATCGACGTGGTACCATATTGTAGGTATCTGTTTGAGAATAAAAATTATCTGAAATCTGAAATCCTCGTCGTGATTATTTAACTAATCAAATTATATAGTTGACAACCATTTTATCGTCCGTGCGTGAATTTATCACGTTAGATGTAGACTTGTAAGCAAGTCACCTCAAAGATAGGATGCCTCGTTCCATCAGTACTGTCGTTTTATCTTTAAACACTGGGCTTTATGGCACTCAGTGAGTCGTCAAAGCAACGAGATACATAATAAAAAGTGCAAATGTCCTCCACCGAAAATCAGTTCCGTTGCCAATAAATACACATTTCATTCATTCATTCATTCATTCATAATTTCACCTCTAATAACATTACCTGAATACTGAATAGGCGGGTGAGGTGAATTAAAGACTTGTGACAGTCGTGGTAGCGTTTCGTCCCTCAGACAGCCCTGGTGTAGAATGTCACTGTTTGTCTGGATGGTGCTCGACGTCCCCGTGGACACCCCTCTCCCTCCCCCAGGGGTCGTCACGAGCTCATCGGCGTTACCCTCGACCGGGTCATCTGAATCATTAATCCGCCGGCCTAGCTGAGTGGGGGCCGAGTCCCCAGGGGGATTCAATGTCTTCACGGGGGCCGATCTAGGTCGAGGTTTCATGATACCTGTGGACCCCAGGGGACCCGTTGGGGTCACAAGTCGACCAACCCACATAGAGAACTATTGAGTCATCACGTGTAATACTTCCATTGAAATCTATGTCAGGTACAACGTGGACTGAATCATCCAATCCCACGGCGGGGGCTCGTCAAACTGTGAGCACTACTAGCGGAGATTTAGTGGAGCTACAACACAATGTGACGTAATAATATCCTCGCGGGGTGTGAGAGAGTTATGTCTGGTTCCAAGGTCCACTTGATCTCCGACTAGCGGACCCTCATCGAACTCGCAAGCCTACGCTAGGTGGAGATCGAGTAAACCTTGGCCTGAAGCCATGAATCATTGCAGTTGCCCATAGATAGAAGTACTAGACAGTTCAAAAAAATCATTTGTCAAGGGTAGTAGTATTTCTTTCATCTAACATTCTGTAATTTCCGAGGGTTAATATAACCTTTTAATGATAGAAGCTACGGGAAAACTAAAATAATTGTTATAAAAGTGTTGAGACACTGTTGGACTCCATCACACGCACACGCACACGCACACGCACACGCACACGCACACGCACACGCACACGCACACGCACAGTGCGCAGGCTCGTCTGATGGTGGAGGCGCCGGGTCCAACGAACAATTCTATATTTACTGGGAAAGTCAAACAAACATTTTTTGTTCGTCTTCTTTCTAGCGTAAACAACGATGATTAATGATAGCTGCTTCGATGGTTTCTGTTATTTCATTCCAGAAGATCTCAAGTTCGATAAACTTTTGCTTAACAACGTTTTACATTGAACTGGCGATTTCAATCCATAGTCATGATATGTATGAACAGACCCTTACTCACATTCATAGCCCGTTGGAAATACAGGGCTGATATAGAGCATTCTCATAACCACAACATTCCTGTGCACTTGTGTGTTAGTGAACAAAGGGTCGACTGTGGTTATGGAAGTAATCCACCCCATTCAGTGAGTAGAAAGCCGCGGTTATAGATTTACTCTGTTTTCATCCTACTACAGAGTAATATACAAGATAGGATTCCTAATAAATAAATGCGAATCAACGTCTGTAGATTTAGCGTGTGAGTTAGCCTAGTTCTTGGAATGGGTGACAGCTGCTTTTTTGATTCTGAAATGCCGCTTTTGTACCCGTGTGCAATTCTTCCCTACATTTGTGCGTTGCTTAGGGTTGATATTTTCATAATTATGTGTGGTTGATTCAGCCCAGACTAACACGTAAGAATATTAGAGCATCTGTGTAGTCAGGCAAACTCCTTGGTCATTTGAGTAATAAGAACGGCTCAATTAATTCGCATACCCATTTAAATAAAACGATATATTATATTATTCGAGAACAACAAAACGTAGTTTACTTTTTACGATGTGTTTTAGCGAGACATAAATTAATCTATAACATTAATTTGAGATATTACCATGTATATGCCTACTTGTTGACTTCAAACTGTTTGTTCAGTATTGGGCAGCGTTGTTGTTAATAAACACATAGGCCTACTTTTAAAGGCTCATTCATGACCGAACTTAGTCGATAACTCACAACTTAATCCGCAAACTTTTACAGTGCTTATGGATGTTTTAGCTTTTGTTCATGACAAAACTTGGTCACATATTACTTAGATTACATCCAAATTAGTGGCTAACTTGCAACTTAGGTCGCTAACTCGTTATGTTTATTTTAGTTTTAGACAATTTACGTAGAACCTCCGAAGTTTGACGAGCCTCCGTTGGACGGAGTTCAATGAAGTAGAACTTTAAATTAATACTGCTTTGCATCAAAATGGCTATCGCGGGATAGGATTAAAAAAGTCCTGTGTATATTCTGTTATTTCCAGAGTAATATCTATGTAATAGGTCTCATTTGTCTTTACATTATTGCTCTCTAAATGGTTAACTGGAATGCACTGCAAAGACCAGAAGTATTTTAAATATCGGAAAACATTAAATTAGCTTGTCCAAAGCTCTGCTAGCCCAGGGGCTCGTATGGTAATGCGCAGGCCACACAAGTATAGGGTAGCGCCTTCAGTTCATAACGTTCAGCGCTTAACTGTCATACACAGAGCACTTGGCCCTAAGGAGGGTCTATTTATTTCAATAAACACAGTTTGAAACCACAGCTTTTTATATCGCAACATGACACAAACAGAGATACCACGCAAATAAAGAGCGCTTTGAAAATAGACAAATCGAGTTAATTTGCATTTATAAATATTTCTCCTCTCTATAATTGGTTTATTTGGACGAAGTTTGTGAACACTATTGAGTTTGATTAAACTTCGTAATGTATTGTAGTTAAAAAAAAAACTTTGTAAATGGAGACCCCCCGCTAAATGTTCTTCAGTCGTGTAAGTGGTTCTCAAAGTTCTTAAATAATTTAAATAAGAGTTCTAAAAGTTTCTTAAGTGGTTTCACCGCTGTGAAAAAGGAAAAGTCAAACAATAAGTTGCGTTAAAGGTTTGTGAATTAGTGTGGCTTTTCTATTGATTTTTGTTTGATGTTAATGTGTGTTTTTTAAATTAGCTAAATACATAGTACTCCATGCAAACAGATTGCAAGATAATAGTTATTTGTACAGGGTAATGCGGTATGTATACATGAATAATTAGGTTAGTACCTTAGTTCGATTACGTAGTCCAAGAGCCAGCAACATAAAAGCTCCCCTCATAAGGTACATATGTTTTGACTATTGGAATAGGAGCGGAAAAACTACTCTACTAACAAAACGCTCGTCTTACTCCTCAACGTGGGGGCTTTTAGGCCCCACAGAGGGCCAAAAAAGCCGAAAAAAGGCCCAAGGTTCCCCTCATAAGGTACATGGATGGAGTAAACGCCATTTTGTAGAGATAAGTGTCCCAAATAGGAATTCGTAGAGTAAGACGGGATATTAGGGGGCGTTTACCGATCAGACGCCATTTTACCTAAAAAGGGCCATTTTTTATTTTCGCACATGCATGCCCTTAAACACTCAAATCATATCCGGAAATGTCTCGAGACGTAGAAAAACATACATTTTAAAGAAATTTTGGGTTATTGTCCTCGCCAGACGCCCTCAAAAGCGGCCCAAAAAGGCCAAGGTTCCCCTCATAAGGTACATGGATGGAGTAAACGCCATTTTGTAGAGATAAGTGTCCCAAATAGGAATTCGAAGAGTTAGACGGGATATTAGGGGGCGTTTACCGATCAGACGCCATTTTGTCCAAAAGGGCCACTTTTTATTTTCACACGTGCACGCCCTTTAACACCCAAAACATATCCTTAAATGCCCCTAGAGGTGAATACATTTCAAAGATATTGTGTGATGTCCTCGACAGCCCCCCCCCCCCCCCCACAGCCTCGATCCGGATGCGATAGTTTTGAAGCTCCGCCCACCCCTAACTTTAATATACCAGTATTTATTATTATTAATGTCAGGATTTAAGGATATGTTTTGGGTGTTAAGCGCGTGCACGTGTGAAAATAAAAAGTGGACCTTTTTTAATAAAAGGGCGTCTGATCGGTAAACGCCCCCTAATATCCCGTCTTACTCTTCGAATTCCTATTTGGGACACTTATCTCTACAAAATGACCTTTACTCCATCTATGTATTTTATGAGGGGAACCTTGGCCTTTTTGGGCCCCTTTTGAGGGCGTCTGGCGAGGACATCACACAATATCTTTGAAATGTATTCACCTCTAGGGTCATTTAAGGATATGTTTTGGGTGTTAAAGCGCGTGCACGTGTGAAAATAAAAAGCGGCCCTTTTTGGACAAAATGGCGTCTGATCGGTAAACGCCCCCTAATATCCCGTCTTACTCTTCGAATTCCTATTTGGGACACTTATCTCTACAAAATGGCGGTTACTCCATCCATGTACCTTATGAGGGGAACCTTGGCGTTTTTGGGCCCCTTTTGAGGGCGTCTGGCGAGGACAATAACCCAAAATTCCTTTAAAATGTATGTTTTTCTACTTCTCGAGACATTTCCGGATATGATTTGAGTGTTTAAGCGCATGCATGTGCGAAAATAAAAAATTGCCCTTTTTGGGTAAAATGGCGTCTGATCGGTAAACGCCCCCTAATATCCCGTCTTACTCTTCGAATTCCTATATGGGACACTTATCTCTACAAAATTGCGTTTACTCCATCCATGTACCTTATGAGGGGAACCTTGGGCCTTTTTTCGGCTTTTTTGGCCGTAAGACGCGCGTTTTGTTAGTAGAGTAGTTTTTCCGCTCCTATTCCAATAGTCAAAACATATGTACCTTATGAGGGGAGCTTTTATGTTGCTGGCTCTCCGTCTAATACCGCTAGTGCGAAATACTGCTATTGCGTTTGCAACAATATAAAGAGAATACTTAACACGTTTGCGGCCACCCTGCATTGTTCTCAAACGAATAATTGAAATTTTATTTACTTTGAAGTAAATAACAGATTTAACGCTAACTTCCCCCAATGTGAAGAATCCACTGCATCTGAATTTATTCTGAAGTGGAGATGTGTGTATTGTTAAATGTTATTGAGTCACACAAACTGCAACGAAATGTTCGAGCGATTTAAAAAATATATAATTTTTCAAATGTTCATTGATGTTTGCTTGTTTGAAGGCTCATTTGGGAATACACGATAGTGATCTAAATTTTGATGTTCAAGTTCAATGTTTGTTGTTCTAGAAAATTTAGAGGGCCGTGATGAAAAAATACAAGTAGTTTTTAAAATGAACTTCAAAGAGTCAAAGAACTTGGGCCATGAAGAATGTACACCTTGATTAACAATACTATCGAACATGTGAACCCGGGCAAGGGGTATTTATAGCACCCCTCTGACCCACTGTGCTAACGGACGTGCGACGTACGTCGGACGTACACATCACACGTCACACGTTACACAACACTTTTCGTAGAAATAAAGCCCGTGTTGCACGCTAGGGTCGCAAGCGTCGCCCTAGAGAATATCGATTAATTGCGGGTGACAGAATCTTCCATTCGAATTAAACAACTCGAGAAGTTCAGAGTGTATTATGCTATTCTTGTAAAAGTAAAATTAAGATTTATTGACTGTGTATGTACTATTCGTGTTTGAAGTCATTTCTCGAAATAATAATGAATAATGACCCATGGCCACACAAATATATGAGTTAAGATTTTTTTTAAATATGGTTGGTCTTCAACAGTTGTGTATTTTATATTTAACAAATCTATGTTGTGTTTTTTATACTTCGGCTAAAGCACGAGGTTTTGTTTTGATCCCTCTTGCTAGTCCTAAACTTCCTTCCTACATTAAATTGTCAATATACCGAAAGGATCTTAACAACTTCATGAAAACAATTAAACATCAATGGCGGGAATCGAACCTACGTCTCACTGGCCAGAGCCGAGGACGCCCAGAAGCTGGAGTGATGGGTAGCGGCCGCGCTGGGGCCCGGGTGGTTCGCCCAACGCGGTACGCCCAACGTGGTACGCCCAACGCCCTACGAACCATGCGCTACGCCCTACGCCGCGTCGCCTAGGTTTCACTTATTCACGCTGTTTTTTCCGAGCACCATGACGTCACAAGGCCCGAGACGTCATATGGCCCGAGACGTCATATGGCCCGAGACGTCATATGGCCCGAGACGTCATATGGCCCGAGACGTCATATGGCCCGAGACGTCATATGGCCCGAGACGTCATATGGCCCGAGACGTCATATGGCCCGTGACGTCACAAGGCCCGAGACGTCATATGGCCCGAGACGTCATATGGCCCGTGACGTCACAAGGCCCGAGACGTCATATGGCCCGAGACGTCATATGGCCCGTGACGTCACAAGGCCCGAGACGTCATATGGCCCGAGACGTCATATGGCCCGTGACGTCACAAGGCCCGAGACGTCATATGGCCCGAGACGTCACAAGGCCCGAGACGTCATATGGCCCGTGACGTCACAAGGCCCGAGACGTCATATGGCCCGAGACGTCATATGGCCCGTGACGTCACAAGGCCCGAGACGTCATATGGCCCGTGACGTCACAAGGCCCGAGACGTCATATGGCCCGAGACGTCATATGGCCCGAGACGTCATATGGCCCGTGACGTCACAAGGCCCGAGACGTCATATGGCCCGAGACGTCATATGGCCCGTGACGTCACAAGGCCCGAGACGTCATATGGCCCGAGACGTCATATGGCCCGATCACGTCCCCATACCAATGTGACCAATGTGTGATCCGATAACTTATGGCGTTATCCAATGGCCGCACTGGACCGCACTGAGTGCGCCTTTAATAATAATAATAACAACAACACACAACAATGCAATAGACGCACCATTGTGCAGCCATTTAAACGTTAGAACTCGCTTTTCGAATCTGACTCAATCTCAGCATTTAGAGGGTGTTTTCATACATCATGCCTGTTCGGCTGTGATGATGAGTTAGTTAATGATGGAGGAGCGATATTGGGACTAGAGCGGTGTGAGTTATATTCCATAATTATGTTTTATGATTCGCCATTATATCAGGGATAACTACTTTTAATCACCCGCCATATTGCTCCTTCCCAGCCCCAGGTTTTATGTATCAATTATTTCCAAATCCACGAGAGCTCTCAATTAAACCTTGTGGTAATTACCGTCCTAATATTAATATCCAAGATGAAACGAGAATCTTAATAGCGCTTACAACGCCAATATGGCCGGAGAATAAACTAATCAACACACACTGAGGCTGTGTCTCATATCGATGTTTTTCGCTAGTCGACTAGCGTAGCAGACTAACCTAACAATTAGTAACAATGAATAAAAACAATTTGTTATTGTTACGTTAGTTGGCGAAGTAGGCGAAGCAGACCAAATATTCGAATTGAGATACGCCCTCACATGTAGCTTCGCCTGTCAACGAAATGACCACGAATCTATGTTTAGTGCGCTGTCCGCTAGGTGGTACCACAGTTCCTTTACTTCGCCAGTGAACACAGACGTGTGATCATTTTGAAAATTGATCTAGGACTCTTAAATAGAATTAATCACGGTCCTCTAAATCTTCAATGACAACAATCCACAACAATAACAAATTAACTCTGACATAACTTTGACAAAACAAGTTTTAATTGTTGTGTATTGTTGTAACTGAAGATTTAGAAGACCGTAGTTCAATTTTGAAAAGGGTATATTAATCCTCTAGCATTAATCGGGCTTGTAAAAGGGAAATTTCACACTCGAAAGCAATTAATTAACCGCAAGTTTACAAAAATATCAATCGTAGTAGTATTGTTTTGTATAATGAGAGAGATAGCTTTTAATGCGAGTATCACCCCGGTGGCCGCTACGCGCGCTCGTGTTGCTCTATACCGTGACGTAGCGCTGCGTTGTCCTTGAGTACCCAGATGACGTCACAGCACAAGTCAATTACCAGAACAAACAACTGCATGTTAACCTTTAGGCCTTATTATTGTGTGACAAGTACTGTACTGTGTATGTACAGACAGCGTGATTTATGATTACATAACATATAATGGCCAGTTTGTCTTGCAGAAGGCACACATGCAAAAAAATAATGGCAGTATGTATAATGTGAGTAGACACTAGGCAGATGTTATACGAATACTGTTTTACTTTTACCTGCAGGTCATACTTTTTGTGTCATCGCCATTCGCGGTATGGTATCTAAGAAAAATTCGATTGAACTAGATGTTATTTTCATGTAATCTAGAACTATCTTATGACTAAATGTTACCTGATTACTATAGAATTCGATTCGTACCTGGTTTATACTGTACAACTAAAATTAATTAATTGTCTTTATATCCCTTGTTATTGAGGCAACACTTGCTAAGTGTACCTGCGAGGTGCTAGAGGGCAAATCACAGTTGCGTAAAAGATTGTGTTTATCTACTGAACGCTCAGTGATGCAAAGTGTTTATGAAAATACAACTTAGTAGCTGAGTTTCGTTTGGCTCTTGACTGAAATGTTTGCTAAATGGTAAAAATAAATCAACAAAGTAAAACTTCGTGTAAACATTGGCTACGATAGAAATCATGTAAAGTAAACTTAACAGAAGATTTCTCGGTAGTGTTTTTGTTGAGGGAAGAAGACGTGCTTTGCGTGCGACAATCTGGCAACGCCGCATTGGTGGAGGCGCCATTCGGATTTTAGGTCGTGTTGACACATGGAGATTTATCATAATATGCAAGAAAGAAGTTGAGATGACAATGAAAACAAATATGAACGATGAAGTATAACAACATCGATCCGTTTGGTTTTGGCAGCCATCTTCCCTCTGGATAAAGCTCAATTTAGACATCCGTTCTACTAAAACGTGTTTTGCGGTAACTATACAAATATGTGTTCACTATTCAGGTTGCACGTACGTCACATCTTTGCGCGTGGCGGCCACATTTGTGATCAAACTTTGACGTTACCATGGAGAAACAATTGAAGGCGGTTGTGGTAGAACACAGAATTTCTTAGTTCTTTAAAATTCAGTGTGTTTTTAAAATAAAATTGGTATGTGTCGTAATTTTTATTTTTTTTACTACTTATGTTTACTTTTTAAATTCTAAATTAGGCTTATTTATTGAATTTGAACAGAGTTTGTCAATGATATAGGATTGAGTCTTACCAATTGTGTCGCAATCATGGCCGCTGTGACGTCACGTGGGAACTATGAATAGGGTGACACACATGGATATAAACCCCCCTTAGTCAGGGGGGGAAGGGGGGGGGGTATTTTGTATTCTTCTAGCAGTAGACAACATGAACTCAAGGTCCACTCAATCGCTGCCAGTATTGCGACGAGATCCCGCTAGGGGATTTAAAGTAGACATTTTTCCCCATTAGAACATAGTGCTCTACCAACTTCGTAATAAGAAACGAAAATAATGACAATTAATTTTAATTGAGGAGCAAACGTAAAAGTTTAGAATATATATTTCGCAAATGATGTAATACGAACATGGTTACAGGCACTAACATACACGCACACGCACACATTTACATGGTGGTATGATTGCGTGTAGGCGAAGTACATTGCCGCAAGTGATCCCCTGTGTCTCCATCACGCAACAACGACCACCGCCACGCAAACTAGGCGACCTTGATCCACCGCCATCTAGATGCCAAGGTTCTCGCTATCCACCTAGCGGAGTTTTGGTAAACCTCAATGGACTTATTCCACTGGCATTCCTCATTCATTCATTCATTCATTCATTCAAGGTCCTCGAAAAGCCGATGAAATGGACAAAGTTATCTTTCAGGTTTACTGCCGCTAGGATTGAGATAACCTTGTCAACAACTGACAAGGTCCCCTAAGTGCCGGATGCACAGATGCCCCCTAGGTTAGCGAAGCCCACAACGATTCAAGTTTACCTACACTTCGCTAGGATTGAGATGGCCTTGGCAGCAACTAAGAAAGTCCCCTAAGTGCCGGATGCACAGATGCCCCCTAGGTTAGCGAAGCCCACAACGATTCAAGTTTACCTACACTTCGCTAGGATTGACATGGCCTTGGCAACAACTAAGAAACTCCCCTAAGTGCCGGATGCACAGATACCGCCTAGGTTAGCGAAGCTCACAACGATTCAAGTTTACCTACACTCCGCTAGGATTGAGATGGCTTTGGCAACAACTAAGAAACTCCCCTAAGTGCCGCATGCACAGATGCCCGCTAGGTTAGCGAAGCCCACAACGATTCAAGTTTACCTACACTCCGCTAGGAGGATTGAAATGACCTTGATACTTGCTACACTCTCGGCTGTCTTCTCTGCCGAGTATATGTGAGAGAACTTCTTTGACAGACAATATTCACATGTTGTCCAACCATGGGTTGGTGCTTCATCTGCCCATGAGCGTGACAGCCATTTTGGAAGTGGGTGACGAGTTTAATCCGGCCAACGCAGCCGGACAAAGTATCGATATTAATCGTAATTAAATCAAATCGAGTAACAAGATTGTTGGTCAACTTCGATCAGTCGTGAGCAACCGCGTTTCCACGATAACTCGTGGTGGTCGATTGTCATTAGCCAAAAATCTCAATTGAAATCCTGACAGAACTGTTCTCTTTGAGTGCTCCGCCTCCATCACAGAAGATAATTGTTATTAATAACGAAATTCTGTGGACAACCCGAGCTCTGATTATCAGAGAGTGGTTTGGTCCCCGCGGACCTCAAGTCGAGCGCACAAGTGTCACTGCCTGTTATAGGAGTGAGTGAGGAAGGCGGTGCTTTTAGGCGCGTCAGGTCTCATGTTCACATGTGAACATGTTCTCATGTTCACAAACATGCTTATAGATAGTCTTACTGAATTGATCAAAAGGGAATAAAACATGACATGTTCAATAGTCATGACTGAAGCACCATCTCAGCATAACATAGATATGGATAACCCCAACATAATCAGTAAAGAAGCACAAAATAAATGGTATAGATGTACCCCACTGAAAATCAGTTTTTATAACTGAGTGAGTGTAGACTATACATTTATTGACTTATTTATTTATTTATTTATTTATTTATTAACATGCCGACCATAAATCTGATGAAGCTTCCTACAAGCTTTTATTTCATCAACATTATCTATGCACAGCGGAACAGTCCGGCAAGCGTTTTGTTAAAGTTCCTGACATTATAGTACATAATATAGCATACCAACAAAATGTCAGCACCAAAGCTGTGCTATTTATTTCCATTGTATGTAATTCATCAAATTGCCATTCAAATCACTTTACATTAGCGCAATAAGCAGTCAATAATGGGGTTGAATGCTGGTACATCTCGTTGATATATCACAGTATTAACATCCCTATGATAGGGTTAGCATTCAAAAATATTGCTTGACAACAGTAATGCTACTAAAACCTCATTATATTTACAGAATATACAATATCTTTTCTTTATTCATTTTTGCAAAAATAAACTGCTGAAATTAGTGCCCCTAGAAATGCGTTTAATTTAACTAATTATTGTTTAATTTGTTTAGGTTTTATGTAACATAATGTCAATACAGTGGGTTGTACACCTACAGATAGGAACTAAAAACACAGTATAAAATAATTAATTTTGCATCATAATAATACATAAACGAACTAGTTACAATACAATCGCCAAGCTTATAGTATAGGAAACAATACGATTTTCAAGATTGTATAATACCCGTATTTGCTCCTAGTAATTACTTTTGATCCAGAGACAAGCTTCTATTTCAAGCTATGCGTTTAATTATCTCCGACAGCAACACTGACAGCTGGACTAGACATAGATAATAGTTGTCAACTGTGCCGCTTGGGACTGCAACTGTCCCATGTTACCCGTTACTGCTCACTTCACTTCACTCGGCTGTGCTGTGTTCTGTGGCAGATAGAGCAAAACAAAGTATCATCTTAATGGGAGATGTTTGATTCACTTGAACATGCGTTGTTGACATTTAGATAATAATAATTCGTTATCAATAAAACCTTATGGAACCAAAAGCGCACAAATAAAGATAACTATAGCGACACACAACTATTTAAGGATGTACTATATATATATAGTTTATTAACATTCGTATAATTTCTACAGCATTTTAAATATTAATACAAAATGTGAATATTATTTTTGTTTTTTACTGTTGTGAAACATGTTATTAGCAAGAGCTGATAAATAATTGTATATCCGTTGAGAACTACGTATATGCAAGTTGAGTAAAGTACAGGATTTGTTTATGAATGCTATAGAGTTTGACGTTCTTATGGAAAATAGCATGTAATAAAACAATTCCATAGCACCATAAACAATTGAGTACCTACATAGAAACACGATTACTTGTGAATTAATATGGTAGGACGAAATAAATACAGACCAGTTTCAGATTCTTCTTCGTCAAGCAACTCCGATAAAAAATTGTTATCGCCATTAGGGAATGAAACGCCAAAAAATATAAGTATCGTGTTTCGTATTTGCCGCTTTTTTTTTAGGTAACAATTGGAGTCAGCAACATTTAGTTCCAACGATTTCAATTACTCAGCAGTCTCAGTATACTGAGTAATTGATCACCTTGCGAACTGCCATCGAATAGACTCCCTTGAGAGTTGAACACTTCGCTTGCTCAGCAGACTCATCTAATTAAATCTAGAACACCACCATGTTCTCTCCAATGGAGAACTGCTTTATCGGCTCTGATATGTCAATGCGTACGTCATGCAGTTCCATTAGTTAAAACAGCTGCAATAAATAGATGATTTGCAGTGGGTTTTATAGCATTGTCATGACACTTTATGCGATCTCATTAATCGTAGTCTACCGACTCTGTATGACAGAAATCGCACAATGGTTGTTATACGTATCACGGCCGAATTGGCTCATTTCATTTCGACAGGTCATTAATTGGATAATTAATTTATGCGTCGTTGAGGGGGTTGTTATTCAGTTGAGTTGAGCACTCAGAGTCGCGTTGTCGCAAAGTTTTGGCCGTATTATATACTGGCACCAGCTCGTTACAGGCAAACGGCGCCTTAGTACGAAGGAGTCGAAATAGTCAAGTTTGAATTTTGGTTATTAGTCATTACCTTCAGAATACTGTACGACACCATATCAAGAAAGTGATTACATTGCACTCTGCGGTTTTGCAAGCTCACCATGTGCTGTACGCATAATATTTTGTAATATTGCATTCATTATTATTGTTATTTGTTCATTGAGTGCATAATTAGACATCAAAGTGGGCCTTACTACCCTAGAAATAATGTTTACCATATGACTTGTACACTTTTATCTCCGTGTTTACCACTAGGGTGAACCATAATAGCTTGATAACACTGCAATGCTTTCGGTTGTTGCCAGAAAGAAAGAAATTCGATCATTATCTTAGACAATACATATTAATAGTGATCTTTTTAGTAAAATTAATTTTTCCTTTAAAATAGATCAAAAAGCTTTCAATAATTTTTAATTTTCAGAATCTGTGATACTTGACTAACTGCAAAATATGATATCGTTTACAATAATGAACAAAACATTCTATGATGTGTGTAACAAATAACACATAACCCTCTCGTGTTCATTTTGAAAACTAATACCATTCCAACCAACAGCTTACCACGCTATGTACTTGTACATACTCACTGACCCATTACAATAGTAATCTAATGGCAAAACCGCAAACAGACCGTTACACTTATATTCTATGCTTAATTAGCAAACAACTCGTCTCGTTCTTACGTTCTTAAAGAGACATAAACCACGCTGGCCGTTATTAATCAAATAAATCAATATTGAGTAATGAGTAATATTCCGACAGAGACATAAAACTAACCGTCGTAGGTCGTTCGCGATGAGACTCCGAAAAAAGGGGGGGGGGGGGTGATGGGGGGGGGGGGGGGGACCAACACATCGGGGAGTCTAACGGCTATTTGAATATACTTATGTTTGATTGCCCAAAATCGCGTTCATGTTCTGCTTAGTTCTCGAAAAAATATTGTTTATTTCTCGTTCGTTAACAATTCGGCGAGATTGTGTTTTAATTGCACGATCGTTGATTACAACATAAGTTTCTGTAATGGTTTCGTGCCCGGTGGGTAGTTATAATAAAGTATGTTGATTTGATTATAATCCAAATTACGTTTGTCTCAGATCGATAAATGCTCAAAACATTTCTTCATTACTTCATATTTTGTAAGTTTGTTACTCTGTTCTTTACTTGTACACAGGTCTTACTGCATTTTTATACACTTGCGTTGTTTTAGTTTTATCAGTGTAGATAGAAGTTTTCATCTTCTCTGGCGTTATCTTCAAATATTATCCAAACGTTGTAAATAAGAAGACGCGGGCATGCAGACCTTCAGAAGAATCGTTGCCAATGTTGCAGTTTTTGAGATAATCATTTTATATTTTATTGCGTTATGTTACTAAATAAATTATTAATATACCTGATCATATCGATTTTTGATTAAACATTTTTTCAACTTAGTGATATTATAAATATTTTTCTAAATCAGATATCAACATTTCGTGTTACTGGGACTGTCCGTTGGTCTCTCTTGCGAAATGTTCGCAGAAAGAGAGAACCATGTTTATTATTGTGTGTCTATGGCTATACATATTGATTCGAAGATGCTTCCGGATGTATGTTGCGATACATTGCGGTTTCTACCCCTGAATAATTAAGTCAGGGAGGCCTTACGGTCCACTGAAGTCCCATTCATCTTCGTCAGAAGCTCTCATGGTTTTCCCGCGGCTATTCTCGTATACCGCGTCATCCGTTATACCTGAAGGCACACGTATACGTCACGTAATAAGAAGACTGGAGATGCGAGATCGCTTTATTGCTCAAACTAACACATAGATAGCGCTGCTATAGCACACGACTCGAATCTAAAAATATTTATGTGGGCGTGTTTTGTTTCGGACAAACATTGAATATACACCAATGAAAGAAAGATACAACAATGTAGTCTGCCTAGCAACAGATTGTTTGTCCGCCTGTGATGTCATAACCCCATCAATTGAGGCATGTGCTATTGACCACTCAAACTCAAGGTCTGTAGATCCTCTGACGGGGGCTCGTCGAACTGAGGTTTACCGGACCTCCACCAGGGGATCGACGGACCTTGACTCAAACTAGACTAGATGCATTCTGGTGGCAAGAAAATGAACTATTATGAGAAGGAGTTGATATGGCACTTGTACATTGTTTTGTTAAATCATCCATGGCGCAGACAAGGAGGTTGCTTAGAAGTGTAATCTATGTGTCTGTTTGAGTCAGAGTCTCTTTATCGACTCTGGGCCGCGATTCTGTAAGAATAACAAGACTCTTGTAATGTTGATTGTCTCTAAGCACGGGATTGTGATTGATATCGCGATAGCAAGAGTTTTGTTATATTTACAGAAGCGCGGCTCTGCAGCAACCTTCTTATAACTATTAAACAACAATAAATAACTGACAACTAAACTCCTCCCCAAAATAGTTTATTTTTTTGCCACCAGAATGTATCTAGTCTATTTTAAATGGTCATCAGACAAACGAAGGGCTTCGGTTAGAACACGGAATATGGTATAAGAACACTATTTAATATAAAACAATTCCATATTTATATTTTAAACCGATCGTTTTAGTAGAATTTCATGAAGGTTTTATCCCTACACTAAAACACCTAAATCATTTATGTTATAGATAATCCACCAATGACTAGATATGTTGAGGGATAAAAAGAAAACTATTTTTAAGAGTATTTATAAAATAACACAGTTAACCGCTTCCTCGAACTTGCACGACATGGATATAAAGAAACCTTGTGACCTCGGTCTTGCACTCACAAGTTGTGTGTGTGTGTGTGGGACTGGGGTGACCTTGGTTATTATTTGTTTTATTCCACTCTTGTTTTAATCATACCCGTGGTCAATATCAGCCGTGTTCTACAGCACGACATTGTGCAACTACTTTAGTGGCCGTTCCTTGCATGTCGGCTGGTTGTTGAACTGTCAAACAATCCCGTTCTGCCACAGGAGGAAAACAACTGTAAATCGATAGACTTCCACCGGCTTCTCGTCATATTCTCCACCATTAATAAAAATACGACCATTTTCATTGTCGTGTCAAATTTAAAGCTGTGAAAAACTGTACCTTAACGTGCATTGTTAAGGGTGCACTTGTCTCACCCGTATTGTTTGTTGGTTGTCTAGTGTAATAAGATTATATTTAGTATAATCGTGACAACTAGTCATACCGTTCTACTGACTCCTAAAATATATCGTGAATTGTATTATCTGGTATCAAAATTATGGTGATTCCTTCTTCTTAGAAAATTTCTTGCTAGAAAATCAATTCGAAAATATACCTAAATCTATTTCCTGTTAGCAAAGATTACACACTAGGGTGTAATACTTGCCAATAGGAATCTCTTGGTACTCCGGCCAAAGACCAATATTGTCTAGCCATTGTCTATCGGTAGTCGTAGGCCTACTCATCTAGGGGTCTTTGTAAGAAACTCCAATCAAAGACAAATGTAATGTAGCTATTATCCATCATAAGTCGTCTATGGGCCTTAGTACTCGAAGCAAATAACAATGTACTTTATAGCTATTATCTACTGTGCGTTTATTGGCCTTTTATCTCCAACCAAATACCGATGTAGTATATTCATTATCTACCGCAAGTCGTGTAAGGGTCTTTGTACTCCAATTGAAGACCAATGTAGTCTAGCCATTATATACCGTAAGACGTCTATGGGCCTTTCATCTCCAACCAAATACCAATGTAGTATATTCATTATCTACCGTAAGTCGTGTAAGGGTTTTTGTACTTCAACCGAAGACCAATGTAGTCTAGCCAATAGCCATTATATACCGTGTAGTCTAATGGCCTTTGTACTCCAACCGAAGACCAATGTAGCCAATAGCCATTACATACCGTTGAAGAGACGTCTATGGGCCTTTCATCTCCAACCAAAGACCAATGTAGTCTAGGTCTAGCCATTATATACCGTGTAGTCTAATGGCCTTTGTACTCCAACCGAAGACCAATGTAGCCAATAGCCATTACATACCGTTGAAGAGACGTCTATGGGCCTTTCATCTCCAACCAAAGACCAATGTAGTCTAGGTCTAGCCATTATCTACCGTGTAGTCTAATGTACTCCAATTGAAGACCAATGTAGTCTAGGTCTAGCCATTATCTACCGTGTAGTCTAATGGCCTTTGTACTCCAATTCAAGACCAATGTAGTCTAGGTCTAGCCATTATCTACCGTGTAGTCTAATGGCCTTTGTACTCCAATTGAAGACCAATGCAGTCTAGCCATTATATACCGTAAGACGTCTATGGGCCTTTCATCTCCAACCAAAGACCAATGTAGTCTAGGTCTAGCCATTATCTACCGTGTAGTCTAATGGCCTTTGTACTCCAATTGAAGACCAATGCAGCCAATAGAGACATTATATACCGTAAGACGTCTATGGGCCTTTCATCTCAAATCAAAGACCAATGTAGTCTAGGTCTAGCCATTATCTACCGTGTAGTCTAATGGCCTTTGTACTCCAATTGAAGACCAATGCAGCCAATAGAGACATTATATACCGTAAGACGTCTATGGGCCTTTCATCTCAAACCAAAGACCAATGTAGTCTAGGTCTAGCCATTATCTACCGTGTAGTCTAATGGCCTTTGTACTCCAATTGAAGACCAATGCAGCCAATAGAGACATTATATACCGTAAGACGTCTATGGGCCTTTCATCTCAAACCAAAGACCAATGTAGTCTAGGTCTAGCCATTATCTACCGTGTAGTCTAATGGCCTTTGTACTCCAATTGAAGACCAATGTAGTCTAGCCATTATATACCGTAAGACGTCTATGGGTCTTTCATCTCCAACCAAAGACCAATCTAGTCTAGGTCTTACAATTATCTACCATTTCTCGTCTATGGGCCCATGGTACTCCAATATTCTACCAGTGTTACCTAAACATTTCTTCTACAATGTGTAATCTAGCCATGGTGAACATCAGATCTTCGCCAACCGTCTCCAAAAGTGTAAGAATACCACAATTACTTGTTGTACGTCCCTCAGTGAACACAGTATGCCACCCGCCTCACGATGTGTAGAGTCCCCTCACACTCACGCCTACGCAGGCAGCCATGTTGCCGTGCATGCTATAGCTCCTCCCCCTTGTCTCGTGTGTTGGACGACACGAGATCCACTGCTCACAACCACGTACTTGCTCTATCTATGTTGTGTTTGTTGTAGGTCTCGACCTCTCTAACACATACTCTCATTTTACTTGTTGTAGTTGGGACGCAAATTTGTTATTTAATTCAAAACAAAGACAAAACCAGGCACAAGAATAGTATAACAATATATTTGACCCAAATTGTAACTGCGTTAGCAACGTGGCTTAGATTTTTTTAACGATTAAGTTGAGTTTGATCATAAAATAATGCCATATTCAATGTGGCACATTGCACACATACATATACAAATAAATAAATAAATGTATCTACATCTTGTATCCACCCACTCAGGAAACAAAATCGTTGCCAGACATTATGTCATTTATTATACATTGCCTTGTCCATCGCATTGGATATCGTGCAGTATATTGAAACGGAAGTAAAAACAAAATTTAGTTTTCTATATACCGTACATGTATTCGTTTGTGAAAAGTACACACACGTTTGAGCAATAAGGGAAAAAGATAACATTACATTATTTATAGGTTTATTGAAAAGTAGTAACGACCTTAATAAGGGGGTTTATACATTTATTTTGATATAGAGCATTATATATCCAACAAACGCTGTCCAGCAAAATATTACCAGTTATGTCTGCATCGTGTTGTAGGCCTACTGCGTGGGTTTCAACGCGACACGATACAAAGATTACAACATTTTCGGTGTCAAGGGAAGTAACACGGATTTTATTGTTTACTTGTTTT
The DNA here is from genome assembly GCA_945910005.1 of Isoperla grammatica. NCBI lineage: Eukaryota > Metazoa > Arthropoda > Insecta > Plecoptera > Perlodidae > Isoperla > Isoperla grammatica. Next base: position 40,533,245 of record OX246738.1, on the reverse strand, counting down.
ATTTCATAAACCCCCCTATCATAACTAATTATGCTGTGCCACTTAAACGCAAAAGCTTTCAACATTAACGTATTGAACGTAAAAAAAAAACTGTTTCGGATCGTTAAACAAAACGGCAAAAAATATAATTTTAGAAATATCGTGTTTATATATTTTTAAAATACAGAGTAATGCAAGTTGTAAGTGAGTTTAACAAAACAGCAACAATGTGATTTGTATCGATGTCAAATTTATCGAAAACCATAAATTCTCACTACTGCTTTCCAGCAAAAACAAAACCATGACTATTTCCATGTTATCAATCCGTGGATGATTTTAATGATCTTTCCATTATTTCTCACTTTTTATTCCTTTAAAATGAATACTGTGTCATTGGTGTGAAAATTTCATTTCACGCTAACATTTAAACGTTTATATTTTCCAAAGTATATGTGGTTTAAAATTTTAAATATCAGAATTATACCCGAAAAACTCCATCATTGACATTTGAATCGTAATTGCAGTCTTTATTGTTAATTGTCTAGACAAATAGTAAAAAATTGCCACACGAGGAATAAGAAATAAACCATTCACCCGCCATTTGTTAAACGAAACGGTATTGCCATCGTGATATGGAACCAACTTTGAACACACGTCTAGTTGAATGTGGACGCCGAAGCAACGAACACGATGCACTGAGTAGAGAGATTGATGAGGGTATCAGCAGACATAAACACATGCGATCACCAATACAATCGCTATTGAGCTATACGTATAAATCTAACACATTCGGTTTATGAAAGGGAGGGACATGTAACATGTAGGAATACCATTACTCTCCCGCTAGAGGTAGTACAGTCCGACACAACACTTGTACAACAGGTTTTGGACCGAACTGTACTAGATGATGTAAAACTAAGAACTGCACGCAAGACAAAGGTTTTCTACTTTTCAAACGTCTATAAATAACTCAAACTCACGTTTCTTGTATTGATCTGAACAGTCATTTCGAAGTACTCTCAGAACCAGGCTGGGATAACCCACCCCACCTTGGATGTTTTGTGGTTGGAAAACAACACAACTGGGCAATAATAATAATGTAAACTAAAACATTTGGTTATTTCGTACCTGTAAAGGTTTATTCACCAATCACAGAACTAAACAAAAGCAGGAAACAAAACCAACAGGCGTGGAGAAATACGTAGCGGGGCGAAATAACTCAAGGATCCTATAATTTTCATTTAAAAAGTGACATTGTAGTTTGGATATTATAGCTAACATGAACGCCAATTTGTCAAAACAGTTTCTTCCCTAGTGGCAAAATATTCAGGAAACTCATTAACTGTGATAAGGTAACTAACATTATAATATTCTTTCGAGATATTTTAATAAACGAGTCAAAAGGTTGCAGTTAAAAATGTAGACTTCCTCCGATGAATGCCGCATTCATGTCATTACGTTGTAAAACTTATAGGTGAGAGTAAGATATACACATTGTCACCCTAACACACACATAATGATACAACATGCTCGTCGCGTCATAGGACTACTCTAAAAAAAAACGTGACGTGGTTGGTTACGATTGACACACAATGCAATCGACGTAAAACATTCTAAAAGTCTTGTTTCGAGTATTTAAAACGTTGAACATACAGAGACCCAACGCCAGCGCTTGTTTGCCTACCGAAATGTCGAGATCAACATATTCTAGTCGGCTAGTACTGAAACGCAGACGCGTGGACGGTGGCAGCTTATCGTGGTTCCGATCAACGATGTGCGCATGCGTCTTCGTTATGCTACTACCCGACTAAAGTATATTGAGCTGTACAAAGCGCTAGACAAGGCCCTACACTTTACACACTGGACGTTTTAACAGAGCTATATCTCTCGTTGGTTAACAATCTTGTAGGACAGACGAATAATGTTAAAAATACGTAGGAAAATAAGTAGAAACCAAAGTTGTTGGTTGTCAAACGATTAAGTGCAAAACATGAATCAGCAACCATGAGTATTAGCGAATATGTTTTGAATTATACTAGTTAGAAGATGGGAAACGAGAATTGTTTTACTGCAATTGGTCCCAATACGAGAATAACTTAACATTCAGTCGAATACAGTCCAGGAATTTCTAAAACATTTAACGTTTTAACCTAAAGATTAACCATTATCGTGAAGCTATAGATATGTAATGTCTACACACTGATGTGGCTATCCTTCAATGTCATGGATTCGATTCCTGTCACTAGTAATCAAGGCAATGCTCCGAGGCAGTAATACACTTGAGGCTAGTGCTGGGGTTGAGGGACATAGGACATCGTACCTGGCTGGCATACAAAAGACATACAATTATATGCTCATAATTTTCATTTTTTTGTTATTTTCGATACCCAATAATATTGAATCAATGTAATAGGTATTTCGGGCTATTTCGTGCGTTGCGAGTGTCTTCTCATCAGTCCTTCTGTAATACCCATCCAAGACTAGAGACATACAACTCTGGTTGAATGACGTCACAACATCTCCCACACAATGATTGTAATGTGATTGTAATGATAAACATCTGTGTTTAGGTATTTCTATGTATTGCTTTCTGACCTGTAGACTGTGTTCTCTCTGTAAGTGAGTAGGGCTGAGTGCCACCTGCACTCGCTATCTCTGTCTATCTCTCTAGGTATAAACCGTATGACCCTCCCTTCTTGTCTGTACATAACTGTAATCTGTCTTTAAGTGTGCTGAAAACTACTAAAGAAATCTCTCCTTTCCTTTTCCAGCACCAGAGCGCAGCTCAAACACTGGTGAGTTGTCCCCCATGCTTAACTCCTCAGTCGTCTGTCTGTCTTCCTCTGTTTGCATGACGTATTTCTCTCGCTTGAATGCAACCTGCCTGCCGTTAATGCACGACAAGTTGCTCTTTTATTTCTTCTTATAGTGTCTGGGGAATTATTTATAAGGGTCTGGTCGAGCGTCACCTGCTACTCAAGTTCGTCCGTCGGAGGGATACATAAAACATTGGCAACACCTGATGCGACCGTCGGCCACTCACTACCTCACTCTATTAACCATGCGCAATTAGGATAGTGCGCGGAATATACTTGGCCAAGATAGCCTCGCCAGGAAATAGAACAGTTATAGCTAGAAATTATTCGCAGGAGAAAAAATGATCCCGATTAGTGTTAACTTTACATATTTTCATGATTGATTTCCACCTTTAGGAACAAAACTCTAAAACCGAGACCCATACGACATTTTACAAGAACCTATTCGTGAATTCAGGAAGTATATTTTGATTTTGGTAACACTTTTTAGGAATTATCAAAATGTAGGGTAGGTACAATTTATAGATAATCAACAATTATTATAGGCCATTTTGATAAAAATAGAAGTTTGATGTGTTAAGGCGGCTTGATATGAAATCAAATATTGCCGGAATCAGTATTGCTTTTGTCTATAGAGCTATTAACTATTTGTTGAGGACAACCCACTGTAAAATTTTTGAAATGGATTCTGCAAGTCAACAATAATAAACAATAAACGCAAAAGAAATAACCTGTATATAACCAGGTAGGTCACATACCCTTTAAACACCCTTTTGCTATGATGCATTCATAAATATTCTTGTCGTAACAGTTATGACTATGAAAAACCAATGCATTTCAATAATTATAATCTTACGAACAATCCTTTCTATATGGTTCATAATATTCACTTCTTTGAGTATTTTTTTTTGTCATACCGTGTGTTTTTGTTAAGTTTATAATCGGTTCGAGGCCGCAATTATTTTTGTTTAGTTCTGTGTTTCTTTCTGCGAACCCCCTATTTATTCCATGGTGACAATGATTGGAAACAAAAAAGTGGTAAATAATTAAAATCACGCGAGGGTTAGTTTGTAGCTTTCTAAAATACGTTCTGACCTAAAATACATATTAATAATAATAATGGTATTGGTGTTCAAGGTTTCTTGAGAGTTTCTCTCTACTTAAACTGACATGGCAAAGAGCGCTCCGAAAGCACTTAAAACGTCGACTGCAGGTCGCGAAAGGCATCAATAATAAATTTACCTAGCTTAGGGAGCAAAGTAGTCTTGCATCATTGACATAGAACCAATAGGAGGGGGAACTTGGGGTTACCCCAGCGCTGAAAGCATACATTGTATACAGATGCGTGGTTAGGGGTGCGACACTTAGCAAAGCGCCACAGGCACGATTGTTTATATATTGTTTTTTGTATATTTTGTTTATATATTGACACAATTTCTTATCAAATCTACACAAGGCTTACATTTTAAAGGCTTTTTTTATTTGTATACATTCAATTTGTAAGTAATATCGTTCTGTATTCATTTTGCCCTCGCTGCCCGCTTCCCTGCTGTCAACGAGGGGCGCCCCCCCCCCCTTCGCAGTCCCAACGCACTTGGTCAACGTTATGTCCGCACAGTACAACTATACGTACACTAATCCCCGAACATTCGCCTATCACAGAGTATTTATCTATTCTAGACAGTGAAAAAACAAACCAACAGCGCTTAATTAAATATAACGTACTACATTGCAAATATACATCAGCATAAAATCTTAATATAATAACCGATCCATATTCATTAAGGTTGAACAAGTAAAAGTGTCCAATGAAATTAATTTCGTTTCTATTAGCATGCATGTATTACCATAATTACTGCCAACTGCTGCAAGACCAAAGTGTTCCGGAAGGTAAGGTGTACAATATGCTAACAAGGAAACTAACAATCTAACGCATTCTCAACAATGTTTAGGTTTTAGATTTTAGATTTAGAAATAGGTTTGGATTAAGATTTTAGATAATAACGATCCAGGGTATCTGACGTAAGTGGACCCGAACAAACATTTTAAACCATAACTTATTGTGTGGTTAAAACTCAGTCCCTCTCCCCTCCCCCCCAGCAAGGTGGGATTGAGGTTCACACGACGCTAGCAAGTCTACACGAGTGTTACAATGCTAGAGCGTCCTTGAGGCTCACACGACGCTAGCAAGTCTACGCGAGTGTTACAATGCTAGAGCGAGCGTCTTTGAGGTTCACACGACGCGAGCAAGTCTACACGAGTGTTATAATGCTAGAGCGAGCGTCTTTGAGGCTCACACGACGCTAGCAAGTCTACGCGAGTGTTACAATGCTAGAGCGAGCGTCTTTGAGGTTCACACGACGCTAGCAAGTCTACACGAGTGTTACAATTCTAGAGCGTCCTTGAGGCTCACACGACGCTAGCAAGTCTACACGAGTGTTACAATGCTAGAGCGTCCTTGAGGCTCACACGACGCTAGCAAGTCTACGCGAGTGTTACAATGCTAGAGCGAGCGTCCTTGAGGTTCATACGACGCGAGCAAGTCTACACGAGTGTTACAATTCTAGAGCGTCCTTGAGGTTCACACGACGCGAGCAAGTCTACACGAGTGTTACAATGCTAGAGCGTCCTTGAGGTTCACACGACGGAGCAAGTCTACACGAGTGTTACAATGCTAGAGCGAGCGTCCTTGAGGTTCGTACGACGCGAGCAAGTCTACACGAGTGTTACAATGCTAGAGCGTCCTTGAGGTTCACACGACGCGAGCAAGTCTACACGAGTGTTACAATGTTAGAGCGTCCTTGAAGTTCACACGACGCGAGCAAGTCTACACGAGTGTTACAATGCTAGAGCGTCCTTGAAGTTCACACGACGCGAGCAAGTCTACACGAGTGTTACAATGCTAGAGCGTCCTTGATAAAGGATTGAGGTTCACACGACGCTAGCAAGTCTACGCGAGTGTTACAATGCTAGAGCGAGCGTCCTTGAGGTTCACACGACGCGAGCAAGTCTACACGAGTGTTACAATGCTAGAGCGTCCTTGAGGTTCACACGACGCGAGCAAGTCTACACGAGTGTTACAATGCTAGAACGTCCTTGATAAAGGATTGAGGTTCACACGACGCTAGCAAGTCTACGCGAGTGTAACAATGCTAGAGCGAGCGTCCTTGAGGTTCACACGACGCGAGCAAGTCTACGCGAGTGTTACAATGCTAGAGCGTCCTTGAGGTTCACACGACGCGATCAAATCTACACGAATGTTACAATGCTAGAGCGTCCTTGAGGTTCACACGACGCGAGCAAGTCTACGCGAGTGTTACAATGCTAGAACGTCCTTGATAAAGGATTGAGGTTCACACGACGCTAGCAAGTCTACGCGAGTGTAACAATGCTAGAGCGAGCGTCCTTGAGGTTCACACGACGCGAGCAAGTCTACGCGAGTGTTACAATGCTAGAGCGTCCTTGAGGTTCACACGACGCGATCAAATCTACACGAATGTTACAATGCTAGAGCGTCCTTGAGGTTCACACGACGCTAGCAAGTTTACGCGAGTGTTACAATGCTAGAGCGAGCGTCCTTGAGGTTCACACGACACGAGCAAGTCTACGCGAGTGTTACAATGCTAGAGCGTCCTTGAGGTTCACACGACGCGAGCAAATCTACACGAGTGTTACAATGCTAGAGCGTCCTTGATAAAGGATTGAGGTTCTAAGGATTTCATCGCCACAAACTAGGTCGCGCTCAGAGTGTTCGGATCGATCCGCCCCCGGTTCGAGCCAGGACGCAACCCGCCTCACTCCTGTCTTCAATGCCCCCGGCCCCTCCCCTCCCCCCCCCCTTCGCCCCTCCACCCGTCTTATCGCGCTCACACATGGCCGGCTGGGGGCCTACTACGGCCTAGACCGGGGATGCTTGACACTCCACTCTGACGCCTCCAGTGACGTCATACTTGCCGGACAGATAACTACACAATGTTAGTGACGTCATACTTGCCGGACAGATAACTACACAATGTTAGTGACGTCATACTTGCCTGACAGATAACTACACAATGTTAGTGACGTCATACTTGCCGGACAGATAACTACACAATGTAAGTGACGTCATACTTGCCGGACAGATAACTACACAATGTCAGTGACGTCATACTTGCCGGACAGTAACTACACAATGTCAGTGACGTCATACTTGCCGGACAGATAACTACACAATGTCAGTGACGTCATACTTGCCGGACAGATAACTACACAATGTTAGTGACGTCATACTTGCCGGACAGATAACTACACAATGTCAGTGACGTCATACTTGCCGGACAGATAACTACACAATGTCAGTGACGTCATACTTGCCGGACAGATAACTACACAATGTTAGTGACGTCATACTTGCCGGACAGATAACTACACAATGTTAGTGATGTCATACTTGCCGGCCAGATAACTACACAATGTTAGTGATGTCATACTTGCCGGCCAGATAACTACACAATGTTAGTGACGTCATACTTGCCGGCCAGATAACTACACAATGTCAGTGACGTCATACTTGCCGGACACATAACTACACAATGTTAGTGACGTCATACTTGCCGGACAGATAACTACACAATGTCAGTGACGTCATACTTGCCGGACAGATAACTACACAATGTTAGTGACGTCATACTTGCCGGACAGATAACTACACAATGTTAGTGACGTCATACTTGCCGGATAGATAACTACACAATGTTAGTGACGTCATACTTGCCGGACAGATAACTACACAATGTTAGTGACGTCATACTTGCCGGCCAGATAACTACACAATGTCAGTGACGTCATACTTGCCGGACAGATAACAACACAATGTCAGTGACGTCATACTTGCCGGCCAGATAACTACACAATGTTAGTGACGTCATACTTGCCGGACAGATAACTACACAATGTCAGTGACGTCATACTTGCCGGACAGATAACTACACAATGTCAGTGACGTCATACTTGCCGGACAGATAACTACACAATGTGAGTGACGTCATACTTGCCGGACAGATAACTACACAATGTCAGTGACGTCATACTTGCCGGACAGATAACTACACAATGTCAGTGACGTCATACTTGCCGGACAGATAACTACACAATGTTAGTGACGTCATACTTGCCGGACAGATAACTACACAATGTTAGTGACGTCATACTTGCCGGACAGATAACTACACAATGTCAGTGACGTCATACTTGCCGGACAGATAACTACACAATGTCAGTGACGTCATACTTGCCGGACAGATAACTACACAATGTTAGTGACGTCATACTTGCCGGACAGATAACTACACAATGTTAGTGACGTCATACTTGCCGGACAGATAACTACACAATGTCAGTGACGTCATACTTGCCGGACAGATAACTACACAATGTTAGTGACGTCATACTTGCCGGACAGATAACTACACAATGTTAGTGACGTCATACTTGCCGGACAGATAACTACACAATGTTAGTGACGTCATACTTGCCGGACAGATAACTACACAATGTCAGTGACGTCATACTTGCCGGATAGATAACTACACAATGTTAGTGACGTCATACTTGCCGGACAGATAACTACACAATGTTAGTGACGTCATACTTGCCGGACAGATAACTACACAATGTTAGTGACGTCATACTTGCCGGACAGATAACTACACAATGTCAGTGACGTCATACTTGCCGGACAGATAACTACACAATGTCAGTGACGTCATACTTGCCGGCCAGATAACTACACAATGTCAGTGACGTCATACTTGCCGGACAGATAACTACACAATGTCAGTGACGTCATACTTGCCGGACAGATAACTACACAATGTCAGTGACGTCATACTTGCCGGATAGATAACTACACAATGTTAGTGACGTCATACTTGCCGGACAGATAACTACACAATGTTAGTGACGTCATACTTGCCGGACAGATAACTACACAATGTCAGTGACGTCATACTTGCCGGACAGATAACTACACAATGTTAGTGACGTCATACTTGCCGGACAGATAACTACACAATGTCACTGACGTCATACTTGCCGGACAGATAACTACACAATGTTAGTGACGTCATACTTGCCGGCCAGATAACTACACAATGTTAGTGACGTCATACTTGCCGGACAGATAACTACACAATGTTAGTGATGTCATACTTGCCGGACAGATAACTACACAATGTCAGTGACGTCATACTTGCCGGACAGATAACTACACAATGTCACTGACGTCATACTTGCCGGACACATAACTACACAATGTCAGTGACGTCATACTTGCCGGACAGATAACTACACAATGTCAGTGACGTCATACTTGCCGGACACATAACTACACAATGTTAGTGACGTCATACTTGCCGGACAGATAACTACACAATGTTAGTGACGTCATACTTGCCGGACAGATAACTACACAATGTTAGTGACGTCATACTTGCCGGACACATAACTACACAATGTCAGTGACGTCATACTTGCCGGACACATAACTACACAATGTTAGTGACGTCATACTTGCCGGACAGATAACTACACAATGTCACTGACGTCATACTTGCCGGACACATAACTACACAATGTCAGTGACGTCATACTTGCCGGACAGATAACTACACAATGTCAGTGACGTCATACTTGCCGGACACATAACTACACAATGTTAGTGACGTCATACTTGCCGGACAGATAACTACACAATGTTAGTGACGTCATACTTGCCGGACAGATAACTACACAATGTTAGTGACGTCATACTTGCCGGACACATAACTACACAATGTTAGTGACGTCATACTTGCCGGACAGATAACTACACAATGTCAGTGACGTCATACTTGCCGGACACATAACTACACAATGTTAGTGACGTCATACTTGCCGGACAGATAACTACACAATGTTAGTGACGTCATACTTGCCGGACAGATAACTACACAATGTTAGTGACGTCATACTTGCCGGACACATAACTACACAATGTCAGTGACGTCATACTTGCCGGCCAGATAACTACACAATGTTAGTGACGTCATACTTGCCGGACACATAACTACACAATGTCAGTGACGTCATACTTGCCGGACACATAACTACACAATGTTAGTGACGTCATACTTGCCGGACAGATAACTACACAATGTTAGTGACGTCATACTTGCCGGACAGATAACTACACAATGTTAGTGACGTCATACTTGCCGGACAGATAACTACACAATGTCAGTGACGTCATACTTGCCGGACACATAACTACACAATGTCAGTGACGTCATACTTGCCGGACACATAACTACACAATGTCAGTGACGTCATACTTGCCGGACAGATAACTACACAATGTCAGTGACGTCATACTTGCCGGACAGATAACTACACAATGTTAGTGACGTCATACTTGCCGGACAGATAACTACACAATGTAAGTGACGTCATACTTGCCGGACAGATAACTACACAATGTTAGTGACGTCATACTTGCCGGACAGATAACTACACAATGTTAGTGACGTCATACTTGCCGGACAGATAACTACACAATGTCAGTGACGTCATACTTGCCGGACAGATAACTACACAATGTCAGTGACGTCATACTTGCCGGACAGATAACTACACAATGTCAGTGACGTCATACTTGCCGGACAGATAACTACACAATGTCAGTGACGTCATACTTGCCGGCCAGATAACTACACAATGTTAGTGACGTCATACTTGCCGGCCAGATAACTACACAATGTCAGTGACGTCATACTTGCCGGACAGATAACTACACAATGTCAGTGACGTCATACTTGCCGGACAGATAACTACACAATGTTAGTGACGTCATACTTGCCGGACAGATAACTACACAATGTTAGTGATGTCATACTTGCCGGCCAGATAACTACACAATGTTAGTGACGTCATACTTGCCAGACAGATAACTACACAATGTCAGTGACGTCATACTTGCCGGACAGATAACTACACAATGTCAGTGACGTCATACTTGCCGGACAGATAACTACACAATGTCAGTGACGTCATACTTGCCGGCCAGATAACTACACAATGTCAGTGACGTCATACTTGCCGGACAGATAACTACACAATGTCAGTGACGTCATACTTGCCGGACACATAACTACACAATGTCAGTGACGTCATACTTGCCGGACAGATAACTACACAATGTCAGTGACGTCATACTTGCCGGCCAGATAACTACACAATGTCAGTGACGTCATACTTGCCGGACAGATAACTACACAATGTTAGTGACGTCATACTTGCCGGACAGATAACTACACAATGTCAGTGACGTCATACTTGCCGGACAGATAACTACACAATGTCAGTGACGTCATACTTGCCGGACAGATAACTACACAATGTTAGTGATGTCATACTTGCCGGCCAGATAACTACACAATGTTAGTGACGTCATACTTGCCGGACAGATAACTACACAATGTTAGTGACGTCATACTTGCCGGACAGATAACTACACAATGTTAGTGACGTCACTTCTTCCTTACATTCCATTTCCTCAACACGATTGTAGCATAAAACATGTAGGAAATTGTACCTTGCTTCGAGATTGTCAACGTTGTTTAAAGCTTGATATTTTCTTCGTCTTCTTTGTTCTACTTCTCCTTTTCGCATTCATCTATACTTTCTTCTTCTTTCTTTTCTTTTCTTTTTAATTTTAGAAAGGCATGTTTTTAAGGTTGACATCTAGTTTTCAAATATACAAAGTTCAAAATACATGCCTCGCAAACTAATGAGCCCTTTTCATGCAAGCTGTTTCAACGCAAATAAATAGATTTCCGGCGTTCTTTCATAATAAGTATATGCGTAGTATTTTAAAGTAGTGAGCTCGTGTCTTTTTAAACTCGACCACTGTGTTTATGGTTTTCAGAATCCAATACAAGGTTTAAATTTGTTTTACCGGACCTGCTTTAAATAGAAGTTAGGAACTAGACAAGTAGAAAATTAAGTTGGTATCCTTGAACTAGGCTATTTCGTCAAGAGGGAATATAGGGGGGCTGTGCTTGATGGGATGATAGTGATTGCAGACACCATTTAATGAGCTATTGATAAATGTAAGTTATTATTGTATTGGTGTTAGCGTCATGATTGCATTTATACGAGCTAAACCCATTTATTTCATGAACAGTAATTATTTGCTATCGATTCGTGTGTTGCATTTTTGTTGCCGATTATTGTACTTTCTCACGTGTCATGTTTCAAGCATACCCAAACTTTAACTTAATAATAAAGTTATCAAAGTTTGTTCTTTGTCATACTGTATAGTTTCATAATCTATGCTCGCTCTGAAATTTCTTGCTTCCACTATTCCAGTTTGATTTTAATTAAGATTTTAGTTTTAGTTAATAACGTTTTCATCTCGTTTAACATGTTTCACACTTTTGCATAGTTATCAGACAACTTACAAGTTCGTTTTATAAGGATAATGTAAGTGTTAATTACCCTACAAGTGGAAGATTGTTATAGTACTTGGTTGTTTTAGGTTAGATTATATAAAATAATAGCTCCTTCGCTACAGGTTTTTTCATATTCCTATCAGTTATGGCATCAACGACAATACTGAATATTTCTCATTTTTTGTATTAATGTTATTAAATTATTCAAGAAATTTATAAAACATAAATATTTAATTTGGCCATATTAGTAAATAAATTTGTGTCATACAGTAAGCCACAAATCCCCACATAGTGATAGAGGAAAGCATAGGGCACGCAGTAACATCAATAGCTTATCATACAACGATGTATCAAACTTTATCTCTCTCTTTCTCTAAAACTCAAATCTAAAGTTTAATCCTATTATTTAATTAATGTATTATATACATATATATTTGCACCAAAAGAGAGAGTAAGGTCTCTGCATCCGTGGGTTAAAACACACAGCTCGCCTTGCGCGGCGAGGCATAGTTACAACAGGCGGTGCGTATGTGAAGGCGACAACGCTTGCAGAAACTCACTGAACCGTTTCAGAGAGACGTTGAGTCAAACGTGAACGGTTCCTAATCGGCAACTGCACCGATCCTGTTCCATAACTCTACAAATACTGCAATCATTGCACCCGTGATGATACCATCTCCTGCTTCAAGGCGGGGCTAAAACCACGTGAGATTCGCGGGGTTAAAGCCACGTGTGATTCACGTGGTTCAGAGTCTACTAAACAGTCGAGTTAACTATAGAATCTGTTCTTGATTGCTACGGAATTGTTTTATACACGATATTTTCAATAAGATAAAGCATCTATGCCTCCAAGTCTGAGTCACATTTAAAGAACACTACACAAAATAGAAAAAGTCGATCAATTCGCCAGTTCGTACATTAGTACATTTGCAACAAACTTCCCCATTACAATTTAGAAAACTCTCCCAAGTCTAGATTTTTGTCTTTTTTGTCTGATTGTCACAATCTAAACTGAATAAAGCGCATGTAAAAGCTGTTTAAACTGCGTCTGCCTCGTCCATTACGGCAATTCAAACTAGACGTCGCAGATAAATAAAACAGGCTAGACGTAAATTAAAGTTGAGCTTCCGAAAGTTTTCGAAACAAAATCTAGACGAAGAGCGATTAGGGATTTCTTAGATCTCATAAGACTTGCAACTAGTTTTTGTTCTGTTGACCTACTGACTAGGCGCTTAGTAGAGTTTTGTGACATTTTCACACAACTGCAATGAATTGGACACAATTTATGTGTTGCTGGTTTACTGAGTATTCATATTTTACATGTCACGTCACTGTGGCCATAATAGAGAATGCTCATTGTTTATTTACATGCAATTAACCAGACCGGTCTGAGTTTAAAAAAAATTGAATTTCATACTTTATAAACCCTTCTTTGAATTGAAGTTAACTGTGAATTGAGGCGGATTAACAGGTTGTGACAACTTAGTAACCAACGACATAAGAATTTAAAAATTTACACGTTGTTGATGGTAACTTCACTTATAAAAGCCTATTTAAAATTAAATTTGATTCTGATACCTAAACTCGTTAATTTAACATTTATCAATGCAAAGTAAAATATTAAAGTATATTTGAACAGCTTGAATTGAAAAAAAAACAGTGGTTTTCAAATTTGCCTCGATTTGGAGATTGAAGTGGGGTTATACATGTTATTGCGAGATACTGTTCCTTATCTTGACATGATCGACATGATCTCGACTACCGACACGATCTCGACTACCGACACGATCTCGACTACCGACACGATCGGATTGGTCGAATAACCTTTGTTTCTCCGCACTAACGGAGGTTTTGTTTTCATGACAGCATCTCAATCGTAAATCTATTTTCAAAATCGCATCTTGTGCAATTAATTGTAGCTTTTTATTTAGAAACCTGTGGCAAGCACTACAATAATCAATCAATATTTTATATTAGCTAATTTGTAAACAATTACTCACATTTCTTCTCCTATCTCAACGTTATCAATGTCCTGCCAACCGTCAAACAGAGTATAATATTATTCTCGATCCCTTGCGTTTCTCTTGTGGAGGTTTGAACACCCTCGACAACCTCGGATAGATTAGTGACTCAATGCTAATCCGCCCCTGCTGTTTACCAAGCCAAGTTCCGTGTTTTATTGTTTTAACGCTGATTTATTCATTTATTCGAGATTGAGATCCGATTGTATTCATTAGCTGCACGTTGGTATGTACACTGTACACTGTACATACCCCAATATACATTCTTGCACGTAGCGTAGATTCTTACGGCCACCTCGCATACATCCAATGAGGCGTATACTAACGCTACGAGTGTCGTACAATGAGTTTCCGATAACAAAAAATGTATAATGTTTGATTGTAGTTTAGACAACAGTGAACAACTGATGAAAGTATCGAGGGTTGTCTAAAGAATGCATTTAGTCGTAGTAGTGAGCGCTTTCCCTTGTATCTTAAGAAGTATTTTGAAATGATACTTACTGGAATGCAATAGCCAGTTACTTTGGCCTATACCGAAAATGCTCTTTCAGGCTGGGCTCTTTAGAGAAAATGAGAGAATGCAGAAGAAAAAAGTGTTTGTCCTAAGGTTAAATTAAATTATTTTTTATGTGTAATGTTGTCCAAAATTGATTAAAATATTCAGTTTTTGTTTGACAATGTAGTCATTTTTTATTTGTTTGTAGATATTATTGAAATTGTTGTTAGCAAATCTGATTTGATTCACACGCAATATATTTTGCAACCTTCTTTTAACACTCCATGTCCGAATAGATCTATCATCGTTTCAAAGTTTCGATTACAAAATTTAATTTAATATTTTAAAAAATCGCCAACAAAAAATGTCAACCATAGAGTGCTTGAGCATAGATCACCCTAACGACACCTCTGGGCTGTTTGAGGACAAGCGCTCCATTGACTGGAAACCTCGCGTCATCTCCGTAGCTACATTATTCAGCCGCAAAGGGCCGACATTATAATGGTCGTTTAGTGTATGGCGGACCATTATCTGTTAGCGAGCTAGGAAGTAACCATTGCTCGGGGGCCAATGTTCCGCTTCCACTCTATCATAGAAGAGTAGATGTGCCTCCAGCCACCCTGCTTACAAGTTGTCTAATATTCGAAGTAGTGCACACGTGCTGCCCACAGAGGGTCTATACTAGCGCAATGCTTTGTGCACGGAGAAACCTGGGACTATAATGAAGGGTTGCACACTTGATAAAATGTGTGTAAACGTTCACACAATAGTTCTTCTAACACTGAGGTAAACGATCTATGGCTGAGAAAAGATAATAACTTTTAATATACGTTATAATAATATTCGTTCTCTTTCGTAGACAATCTGTCAAGGGAATATGAAGGGAATGCTAATTATATACGTAGAAAATGTGAGAATCTTAATGGAATATTGAACAAGACGTATAATCCCAGAATTTGTCTTTTGACTGAGGAAAACCTGGTTTTAACTTTCGGAAACTGAACCGGCGACCTCCAGAATGAGTGTATCGCATCTTACCGCTGAGTGATCTCTACCGATAATATTATCTGAGCGGAAACTGGGATAACTTCTCATGAAAGCAAATCCGATGAAAGCTAATCGAGTTGTAGGAGGAAGTCTCGTGTATTGAGGATTGTGTGGATCGGGTGGGCTGGGCGTAGAGTATTTGCCTCTCTGGGTAAAGTGTGGGTATCCACCATCGTGGAGCGCGGCTCGGATCAGCCACGTCCCTCGTGACCATGGCGTCGTAAAGCAACAAGCCTATGCTGCTAGGGCCCGCCGCCGGCGACGTGACGGGGTAACACGGGGGCCGCAACACTCCACGAGGCGCAGAGTATGAGAAATGTATGTTTGTTGGTCCCCAGCGCCGACCGCAGAGGTCAAAGTCATTCAATATTCCGTGCTGTGTTGTCGATGGCCGCCACACGCCAACCCACGATAGCAGCGATCATGAGATAGCCGAGGTTTCACGATCTAGATCGGGCGGATTAGCCAACGGACGGTTTTCCGAAAAAAAAAAAATGGAAATTGTGAAAACGAATGGTCTCCAAGTTGTTAGCGTAAGTCAAACGAATTGATTAACTATCTTATATTTGTATAGAGATCAGTATAAAACTAACAGCTATACCACCCCAAAGATGTGGACATTAGTTAAACATCTAGACATTCGTAAAGTGGGTGCCTTAACCGTCTACAAGATGTGGACATTACTAGTAAACGAATGGTTAAGCTATTGATCGCAGTAGAACGAAGGGTTTAAAGACCGCAAAGATGTGGACATTAGTAAACGAACAGTTAGGCCATCGACCGCAGTACAATGTAGGATTCAAAGACCGCAAAGATGTGGACATTTGTAAACGAACAGTTTAGCCATCAATCTAGTACAACGAAGGGTTTAACGACCGCGAAGATGTGAACAGCTAAGCCATCGATCGCAGAAGAACGAAGGGTTTAAAGACCGCGAAAGGAATTAGCTGGACGCGTCGAGTGGCCGGGTGATTCTCCCAAGACGCATAAAACACAGACGTGACTGCGGTACCAATCGCGATTGGTTTCCACGGGTCGGTATAGTTTCATGGGGAGGGGGGGGGGGGATCCCATTGCCCGAGGTCATTACTCATTATAATGTTAAAAAGTTGAAATGGTGGAGTGGAAGTTTCGAACACCGTTCGTTGACTGTTCAGACGATCTGACTTCTTTCATAGGAATCGTGAGAAACTATAATGAAACTCATCGCAAAGAAAATATGAAATAAATAATCGTTAATATTAATTATTAACATCATTGTCTTTTAGCTTTGTAAATAAGTAATGTCGAGGTCATACAACGTTCATCCAGCAATATAAACTTGTTCGCTAAAGCTAAGTTAATAATTAATCATTTCCTTGTTTTCATTAGTTTATGACCATTAATACTCGACAATCAAAAACTCTCTCCTAAACGTTCAAACTTTATACTTGCCACTATTAGTTATGGCACACGTGAGACGATCAAATGCTTGGACTTCCTGGCGGGTCAGAGATTCTCACCACGACATTCAGACCTGCCATCTAGTTACGATAAGAGGTTGTGAGTAGAATTGAAAGAAGAAGACAAAGAGAGTGACTGAGGAAGAGGTGGAAGCAGACATTATCATACCTAGAGTCAGGAAGAGAAAGCTGGAAGGATGCGGAAGAGATACGACTGTAGGAGAAAAAATGTAGTTTGAAAACACAGGATGACCCTGGGAAAGCGAAGATGGATGTTAATGATGACGATGACGATGAATGACCACACTGACTAGTGTTATGTTCTTCCACTCAAATATAAATTGTATTGTTTTATACAAAATATGTTGATGAAACAGTTTACTCTTAATAATTCAAGTGACAAACTAGGTCTGAATATCAACATGGACTATTTCCGATACGAAACTCAAATTGATATTCTCCAACTGTCGGACAGTAACAGGAAGATAACAGCTACGCCTGGAGCCGTGCACAGGTTTCAATAGCGTGTACGCGAACTGCGTCTTCTGTAGGCGATTTTCAATAGCGTGTACGCGAACTGCGTATTCTGTAGGCGATTGTCAATAGCGTGTAAGCAAACTGCGTATTCTGCAGGCATTTTCAATAGCGAGTAAGCGAACTGCGTATTCTGTAGACGAATGATTTTCCAAGCCTGTGTCACAGGAACGCAAACTTTGTTGTTGTGTTGTGTTGTGTTGGCAGTTCGTGTCCAACTCAATGTGGGCTGGTGTCGCCTGCATAACTTAGCGAGTATCGGACGTTGGAAACTAAACGTAGAGAGTTCGTAGTAATATGGATTGTAGATAGATTCATCGAGACAGCATATAGCGGCTTTGAACATGTGTTGAATACGACAGTTCAAAATAAATATGTAAATGGATTTAAATATTTCAAATATGTCGCATGAATATTTTTCAGTCTTAGTTCCCCTGTTCCCGAAATATTGTTTACAATTGAAAGTTCACAAAGTTTGGAAGATTAATGCCAAGATGGCGGTGGTTGTTAGCAATGGCGGAAGATTAATGCCAAGATGAAGCCGGTTGTTAGCAATGGCGGAAGATTAATGCCAAGATGGCGGCGGTTGTTAGCAATGGCGAAAGATTAATGCCAAGATGGGGGCGGTTGTTAGCAATGGCGGAAGATTAATGCCAAGATGGAGGCGGTTGTTAGCAATGGCGGAAGATTAATGCCAATATGGTGGCGGTTGTTAGCAATGGCGAAAGATTAATGCCAAGATGGGGGCGGTTGTTAGCAATGGCGGAAGATTAATGCCAAGATGGCGGCGGTTGTTAGCAATGGCGGAAGATTAATGCCAATATGGTGGCGGTTGTTAGCAATGGCGGAAGATTAATGCCAAGATGGAGGCGGTTGTTAGCAATGGCGGAAGATTAATGCCAAGATGGTGGCGGTTGTTAGCAATGGCGGAAGATTAATGCCAAGATGGCGGCGGTTCTGTGTGTGAATGTGAATATCAATCCCTCCATCCATCAATGACTTCTCTCTTTGTTCTTGGAGTCTGTCTTGCACGAAAGCCGAGCACGCGATGGCCGGGGCCGTCTTTTAGGAAAACGAACAAAGTGTGCGTCGACTAAAATTGATTTGCTTGCAAAGTATTTCACGGCGTGACAATGGCGGTTTACGGTTTCGAGCGAGCGAAAACTAGTGCAAACGACACACGGTTACAACTAATGGATTGCGCGGGATGATTACTGGTCGTTGTGTTGAACATCATGGTTTACCTGAGGTCTTGAAATAGCTAAACACGTGGAGAAAAGGCAAATGGTGCCATGTGGTGGCAATTTGTTATTCTATGGTGACTCATAAAACTTGTATGTGACGTGTTACAAATTGATCAGGAGAGCTAAAAGAAGTTTAAAAATCATACCCATTACCGTTACGACAGTAAATGGAAGACATAAATTTCTCTACGTTTTCAAAGTATGAAGGCCTCACAACAATGGTTTGTTTAGTATTTTTTAGTTTTACATGACACCGTTTTCAAACAACTCGACCGAGTCGGCGAGACTGTTTCCAATACCAATATCTGGTTAGCCAATATATCCTTATCGGATTCGCCAGCATCGATCAAGGTAGAAATATATAATATAAGTGTAACCAAAGCGTTGCAGTGTTGTTCCACCGCCACATACTATCTTAATGCACTACATCCAGTCATTGAATTACCGGTCCCGGTGGTCTAGGGGTTATGGCGCCCACCCGGCAAGTGGGAGACCTGGGTTCGATTCCCAGTCGGGGTTGGTTTTTAATTTCTGGATTTCACATAACAACCACGTCAAGAGTGTTCTTGAAAAATATTCAAATAGATATATATATATATATATATATATATATATATATATATATATATATATATATATATATATATATATATATATATATATATATACCTTTCTCAATTGACGCGTCGTTGTCTACTTTTTCCTTTCTACCTCGTATTTTCCTACACTACTGCATTTTCAGTACTTTTACATGTTTGATTTATAATAATTTTGATTTTGGTATCAAATTCATCAGTATTTTAGCTTTAGCTATTATACAACCTACATCAAATTAAAGGACACGCGGACATATATTCATACTTCAACAACTTCTTGTTTACACAGCGTGTAAAATGATCAAGGAATACGCCTCCTAAAATTAAATCACACAATTCATATTGATACATTAAAAAAAGAATCTTTTTTCAATACCCAAACTAAACCAAACCAACACATTCGCAAATTCAAACATTTAACTCTACCCGTAAATCTAAATCGCACTTGTGTTAGCACTAATATGGTCACGTCACCAATATAACAATATACATTGCACATACACATACAAAAAACTATCTTTAGAACATTACATTTATCAAAAACAAGCAAGTAAGTGAAAAATGCGATTATCTCGTGTAATTTGACTTTGTATACTATACAATACATAATAAAGGGGGACGAATGTGAAACGAAATCAATCTAAAGTGGTTCTTAAAACCGTGCGCGTTTGTCAGTTCTTATTGAATATCTTGCTAAGAACCGTTATTGCAATGTGCAGATGAGCGTCTATGAAAAGTAGCGTCATAAATAGTTAACATATTTTCATTTGTGACAGCCGTGCTGAAAACAAGAGCAACATTGCACTAACAAATCTCTGGCATGCGTTCCGTATATTAATATGGAACGAAAGCGGTGTTCTTGTCAAGTTTACGAGTGCATAGCAACTACGCAGCGATGCAGTGGAAATATTATTAATTTATCTCTGCTATTTTCACTAGTTTGAAATGTGTTTGTGTTCGATCTGTTGACTTAACAACATAACCCGGCACCTCCACCAAAGAAACAATATTTTTAAATTTTATGATTTTACATTTCTCAAGTGTGTTGGTTATCAATGTCAGTCGGTGAAAAGCTATTTACTATTTTATGTGATCAATTTATTTTTTATTGAATCTAAATACATTGAAATGAATTAAAACTAATTTAAATAATAGGAAATATATCGTTTTTAGCTTTCGGATATCGTCAAGTTAATACACGGTATTAAACATTTGCCATACTCTTTACGTATAGCCCCATGATAATCTATTACAATATCCTTATCCTTATCACTGTCAATAACACATTCACAATCATACGCGTATTTATATTTCAGTAAATGTGATAACATCATTCAATTTGATTACATGTTTTGATCCCTAATGTCTACAAGTCTTACTATTGTGAAATATTTACTTATTTATCATCCGAAAAATAGAACAGACCATTCCGGATGATAATGGTCACATATGCTAAAGAGTTAATTTAAAAAAAAAAGCTCTACAATAAGTAACCATTCATAATAAATGCATAGTACTATTTAAAAAAAATGAAAGCATTTAAAAAAATTAAATGAAAGAGAATGACGAGTATCAGAATTGATTCGTGAACTCTTGTTATCTATTATTTATCTACATTTAATATGTCAACATTTAATCCCACGAATATTTCTAACCTATTATAATAACCACAAAATACATGATGGCTCAGTAAGCCAAAAATACGGGCAATGAAAAGAGAAAGAAGATAATATTGTATTGTTAATAAAATAATCCTAAAAACTGGAGTATACCGAGTGAAATCAGTGACTCCACCTGGTTGAAGCGTTCAGAGGCGTCGCGACGCTTTCCAATAAGATCGAGCGACAGTTTGATGAATAGCTCGCTCTCCCATTGATGGGTCGGTCTCGCTAAACAGACAAGGATTGAGTGAGATGGGCGACCATCAATCTAACCACGCGTGGCTCTGACAATGACGCGTGGCTCTGACAATGACGCGTGGCGGTGGCTCTGACAATGACGCGTGACTCTGACAATGACGCGTGGCTCTGACAATGACGCGTGACTCTGACAATAACGCGTGGCTCTGACAATGACGCTTGGCTCTGACAATGTCGCGTGACTCTGACAATGACGCGTGGCTCTGACAATGACGAGTGGCTCTGACAATGACGCGTGGCTCTGACAATGACGCGTGGCTCTGACAATGACGAGTGGCTCTGACAATGACGCGTGGCTCTGACAATGACGCGTGGCTCTGACAATGACGCGTGGCTCTGACAATGACGCGTGGCTCTGACGATGACGCGTGGCTCTGACAATGACGCGAAGCTCTGACAATGACGCATGGCTCTGACAATGACGCGTGGCTCTGACAATGACGCGTGGCTCTGACGATGACGCGTGGCTCTGACAATGACGCGTGGCTCTGACAATTACGCGTGGCTCTGACAATGACGCGTGGCTCTGACAATGACGCGTGGCTCTGACAATGACGAGTGGCTCTGACAATGACGAGTGGCTCTGACAATGACGCGTGGCTCTGACAATGACGAGTGGCTCTGATGGTTCAAGGACGGCAATGTAGATGCAATGTCAATCACGTGACTATCTCCAGACCTCAGTGGTCTTGCGTCCCATGTAGAAGGCTGAGGTTTCGAGCCCCTGTTCCGGTTGTAATTTTTATTGGGAACTTGACATAAATCTAAATTTATATGTAAACGGTGACTTTGGAGCAGTCATATCAAAGGGATACATATAAATCCTATAATGTGGGGCACAGACCGTAACAGTTCTTGATACTGTACATTAAATATAAAACTTTTTTTTTATAAGTGTTCACCCCGATGATAATAGAAGATAATACAATTGAAGTAGAAACCTATTTGTTTTGGAATTTCATGTTCGTTTCATTTCTTCGCTATCAACAAGCATGATATTGGCTCACTATAACCCATAAAGTTATGCAAAACCAAACAATGAAAACTACACTCTCTAGTATGCTTGACTTTTGAAGATAACGCTATTTATTCTTTAGTGTTTATTGCATTGCTACAGTTGTAAACCATGCATGTCCCGTTGCCAGTAACGTTATTGTAATATTGATCTGTCCGATCCATCTTTTGAGCTCCTTTTAGAAGGCAAACAGTTGACACACTTTTAATTTAGGTCCAACTTACTGACGGGTACTTGCACCAAGGTCGAACCTCATTCAAAGCATTGGAACGAAGCGCACATTACCCCTGTAGTGCATCGTAAAGACTCCTCGACATTCCGGGTCAATCTCTCGACTAAGAAATACCAACAACTTCATAAACACCAGCCGTACATTTATTAGAACGCGCGGGCATTCTATCAGCACTGCACATACCGCACAAGCCAACAAGTCGCTGGAATGTCATCACATTGTATAAATGTGCACCATATTGGAGCTGTATAGTTGTGCTGCCGCCTCTCTACAGCTTTAATGTGATAATGTAACTTATGTGAGACAACGCGAAATTGCAGTTTACAAAGAAACTATAGAATTGTTTTAAATGACTTGGACGTCATGAGTGTTTGTTATTACATAGCACGACATTGTTGAGAGATTGTGTTTCATTTTTAAAATCTGTTACCGTGAAAATGCAGATTGTCTAGATTGAGAGTCAGAATGAACTACTACGCTCCGAACTCTGTCACCCGTCTCAGTTTAACGTCGCAATTATATTTTACTAGCTAGAAGAGTTCTTAAAATTTTACACCATTGTCTACGAGTATCACTTCGTGGAAACCAGTAGGTCGAGACACAATGTGAAACTCGAACCTTGATAGCAATCGATTCCAGTGCACACTTTACACTTGTACTGTGACAAGAATGCAAGGTCCGTAAATCCCCTGCCGGGGGCTCGTCGAACTCCGAAATCAGGTCGTCCCATCCATTTCCACAATGTTAAAAATCACATGTTATTCAAATGGGAGAATCATTCAGAAAAACAAATGAATTGATCAGTCAAAACCAATTCTGTTTCAAACCCGCATTACATCTAAATGAAATAATTTAATTATACTTGTTGTCTAACTTCATTTTTAAGTGAAGTATTCTGAAATCAAATTTTGCAAAATAAATTAGTAGATTTAAGTAATAAACTAGTTTTTGTAGTGGGCACGAGAATGGCGATTTTCGTGCCCAAGAGATCACCTTACTTTGAGGTTTACCGAACCTCCGCCAGGGGATCGACGGACCTTGACAAGAATGTAGGTCCCTAATATCCTGTCTTTGTGCAGTGGTGTTTCTTGACTCCATCAGATCCCGGCCCCAAATCCCTAATCGGGGGAAAGTTTCATTACAATTGCTTTATCTCCATAGTCTATATCTCCATAATCATTGTATTTACTTGCGTGATAGTTAGAACCATTCTGCAGAGTAGGAGGATTCTTAAGTACATAAATCAAACCCGTGTGACATTGGATGAGCATAACGGCTCGATGTGGAAAACATAGCATTGAAGTTCTCCGTTTTTCAAATGTAAAATTGGCGCCTTCCGTTATTTTCTCTAATGTCTGTAGCTCGTCTTTAGCTTTCATTAACCCCCCCCCCCCCCCCGCCCTCGATCGCCGTTGATACAAACCGAAGCGACTGGCATATAGATTAGACTCACCGGCCATGCAATGTTTTGTTTCGGTCCGCGCCTCCGCGTTGAGTCGAGGCGAGTTGACGCCTAACTCGGTCTCTCTCTCTCTCTCTCTCTCTCTCTCTCTCTCTCTCTCTCTCTCTCTCTCTTCTCTCTCTCTCTTTCTCAGACTCGCCAGAAAAACAAATGCGTTCGATATTTTCACACCAAGCACTACTAGCATCTGTTTTTTATGGAAAGTCTTTATACCAAACAATAACTTATTAACTTAGTTCCAGTTACAATGAGTATTGTCTGGAAGAAAAGCTACGAGGCAGACATTTTCAATTTCAGAAATACAATCAAGTTATAAGAACAAATGTTTTGTTAACTTGTGTGACGCATATTCTAGTTTAGCAGAAAGAGTTATGTAGCGTACGTAATAGATTTATTGTTCATTAGTTCTACTCTTAAATAAACATTTCCAGAGTGGAATTACAGTAGGCCTTAAGTATACTTTCGAATCATGTTTTAAAATAAATACAAATATGCGAGTTAAAAGTGTCAGTCTGTTGATAAGCACCAGGTAAACCTTTACGGCTGGGGTATTGAGAAGTCCACGAATTGCAGCATCTCAATATGCTGAGCGCCGAACATTGTCTTGGATCGGGGGGGCGGGGGGGGGGGGGGGGGGGGGGGGCTCGCCTTAACACGCCGACTCTGCCTCCGATCTAATTAGGATGGAGAAACTCAATAACAAACTTGACAAGATCTATGGACATGACGTGCAGACATAATAATATGTTGGCGAGAAACTCCGGTGAGAAGTCGTTGGGAAATACGTGTAGGGATATATCACACTTGGTCACACGCACACCACGTTTACAGCAGTGAAGTAGTATATTGTGTAGCATTGGACTATGCTGGAAGAGCGTGGCTGTGTTCACCCAAGTCTGACAGAGAACAACGTATACGTTTACCCAGAGGGCCTCTAGCTTACCGTACACGAAGACAGGACCGCAGGGGAAGAGAAAGGTGGTAGCTCTTATTTGAATTAATTTCTCCGGTATACTTACCCCGCAATCTTTTCAGTCTACAGGGCACTTCAATTTATAAAGAAAGAAGAGGAGCTCCGCAGATCTTTCATTAATTTATCTACCTACCCTCTCGCTCTCAACTAAAGAAGGGTGTTTTTTATTTTGTTTCTCTCTTTGTTCTGGCATTGGTTGCTTCATCTGAACATTCATCATTCTTTTTATATTTTCTTCAAAGGTTTCCGTCCAATGTTCCAGTATCTTCTCTAAGTTTGTGGTTTTTTGTCTCGTTCGCTGTAAATTTTCTTCCATCTAGATATAACGGAGTTTTAGATAGATCGCATCCTGAATGTACACATGTACTTTGGTTTCTTGCGCTGGTCTCGGACTTAATCGCCAAATGTTCACTTGGTTGTCTCAAGCTGGCGCCATTCGGGCACTGAGGATGGCGCTGGTGAGATATTGTTTTTGAGTCTGCTGACGAGGCGAGGACGTGGTTAATAACGTGATACAGTGGCGTATACAGGGGGAAAGGGGACTTCAGACGAACCCCCCCCCCCCGAATTATTTAAACTTTTATTTTATTTTTTTAATTTTTTTAAATTTTTTTTTGTTTTTATTAATTATTTAAACCGACTTAAATATCATAAACCTCATCATTGACATGTAATATATTGGTGAACACAGTAAATATGGTGGAGGCGCCGGGTCACTTGATACACAGAGCCGCACTTCTCGGGCCTTGTGAGGACGTCACACGAAGTATATGATCAAACGCAGGGATGAACCAGAACACTTAGAATCTAATTTATATAATAGTGACACAACAATGTCACTTTGTGTCTAAACTTGATCCTACGACAACCATTATGACCTTTAAGTTAGAGCTGGTGTACAAGGTTAGGAATATATAACTTATTTTTGTCTCTTCAATTATATAATCATTAAGTCATGTTATCTTATAGATGGGAAACGGCATTTCAAAACATATTTCAAAAGTTAAAATTGTTTGTGTCAATTATACCATTGAAAGAACGCAACATTCATTACACAAAGTATTATATGTATATTATCCTGGGTAGATGGCATATTGGTTTTTATGTTTTTGAGTTTCAAAGCATTAGAATATAATAATTTTAACCATCATAGGTTGTGTTGTTGTACAGGGTAGGTGAACACGTAACATTAAAATGGTTATCTCTTTTAGTTGCAATATAGGAGTATCTTTGTACCACGTTCAAGTGTACTAACTCCACGATTGCATCCGGCAGTGTAATACAGTTAGCCGTGCAGTGTATTATATTACACAGACTCCTCTCAAGGGGGTCACCCTATAGCCTGGGGCCCAGCGTTACGTCCCGTGACTTTCCTTTGATCTCGCGAAATGGCCGCTTCGCCGCTGTGACCTTCCCCTCTTGACGATGGAGGGTAAGGGAAGGAGAGGGGAGGATATAGGTCAATTCGCGTCTACTAGCTACGAGCCCACACAGCCCGCCCACTAAACGGGATTTTCGATCAGTAGTAATTCGAAGGGAAAAGCAATCTGCATCACAAAGAAAACGTCGACGCAAAGGAAACGAAACGATGGATCGGAATGAAAAATATGCGGAGATTGCTCAGGTTTATATATTATGTTGCTGTTTTATGCCTGACATATCTTTTGCCGTGTTTCTCATGGTATCATAATATCAAACAAAGCCAAAACCAATGATATGGCATTTACACAGATTTTTAGTACGAGTTGACAATATATTCAACGTGTAGAACCACCAATGAAAGTCACCCATTCATTGTTTGTAGCCAATAGTATAGTTATTACGGAAGTATCTAGCCTAACGTCACATTTGTCAAATCTGGACACTTTTTTCGGTTTACTTAATTTTTTTTTTATTTGAACTTAGCATTGCTCGAACCGACTTCTCTAAAACTTGGATATATATTATCCGTATACTATTTCAAACCTTAGTATCGTGTGTGCATTGACCATTACTGATTATCCTCATTTTCTTTACTACTCTGCCCAAATGTCTATAAACACCCCTAAAATCCGGTACAAATATTTGTTTTACACCGACAGACGAAACTTTCGTATACAAACACAGTTCGACATACCGTCTTTCACGCAAACATAAATCTATTAACAAAACGAAAAAACACTTTTATCTTGCAGCGAGCATGACGTTTTAGAAACATGAACGTTTTTTTTTTTGTTGAGGGTTTGTTGTACAAAATTTGTATTTGTTTCATTTTTAAACATTAGATAAAAAGATTAAACCTTATATACGGTTCACTCTTCGCTTCTCATTTCATGGATATCTCGAAACACGAAACAGCTGACAGAGAGATAGACAGATAGACAGTCAGACAGTGAACGAAACAGCTGACAGACAGATAGACAGATAGACAGTCAGACAGTGAACGAAACAGCTGACAGACAGATAGACAGATAGACAGTCAGACAGTGAACGAAACAGCTGACAGAGAGATAGATGACAGTCAGACAGTAAACGAAACTTGAACTAGACGACAACCGTCTATATTATCAGTGATCTCGCTTCCATCTTGAAGGATCGTTTAGCTCATCGAGGCGGAAGGAGAAGGATCTATGCACAATGGAACCGATGTAGATAAGAACCTTTAACCCGACATCGGCTCGACAACTGGAAGCCGTTTTTGCTGGGGAAATAAAGTCTTCTTGATGGGGTAAGAGTCCAAGAGAAACACGAGCTGGCTGTTACGTTGAGCGTGCTGTGTCGTGTGTGCAAGAAGGGGCCATCGTTAAGGTGGAGTGGAGTCCCAGTATAAAAGCAGATAAAAATTAGTGTCTTTGGTATATTTGAATAACACAAGGTCTTCAAAACGGTGACAACAATGATTACAATTTCTTCATTTCGTAAGCACTTAAGTCTACAAACAATTTACAATATATAAACAGTTCAGCAGCTACTTTTGATAAGTTTGGAATAGAATGAGTACGAAATAAAACCATCCCTACTGATAACAGCTATATCCAATACAATCAGGATTTTTTACTGCTCGGTTTTATAACAGAATTGGATTGACAATAAAGAAATGACGAAACCACATTGATACCATGATTCACTTTTTCGTTTTTATTTAACGTCCTTGAAACGATTAAAAAATGATAATTCTATTTCGGGTTTAACGGGAAGATTTACTATAGTAACAATTCTGTAAATGAGAATCTACAATTTCCCGACAACGTGTTTCTACAATTCGCATCAATAGAATGTCTTTAGTAGCAACACTACCAATGACAGAATGTCCCGATCGTTTCGATAAGCCTCTTTAAGCTTCGACTTCGCTGAGCATCACAATCAGAGACCAATCTTGCCAGGTCTGCAACCTTCACCCTTGTCCAATCAAATCCCCCTCTTCAAATTCTTTTTGCCCGAGACTGTCTTACCGCAAAAACTCTCTGACGGAACTGATGAAGTCACGAACTGATTAAAGCCCCCTAATTATACTTCGTTTAATCGCCGCACGAGCGCTGCTGTCGCTACTCCAAGTAGAAGGTGGACACGCATCCTTAATACAAGCCACTAGACTACTCGAAGTGTCATTATAACACTCTGCCCCGATTCTAAAAATGTTAGAAACAAAAACTGATCGAAAATTCCAAACTTTGCGTGAGACAAAGTTTCGGAGGGGGGTGTTTCATTATAATATGTGAAAACCAATGTTGTGAAAATTGGCCGAAAAGTCTGTGAAAGACTATGGTTCCCCTACCCCTAAGGGCGCCCGTGGTTGTCAGGTAACAGTTTTTTCATCCATGTTATATAGAAACCAAATCCTTATCAACAACGGGCGCCCTATGGTTAGGGGCCGACTATGAATACGGACTCATGTCTTTATGTCTTTACAGAATCGGTACCCGGTTTCAAGTATAGATATCAGCTATCGTGCGTGGATCACGTGTAGATTCCTCGGCTCGAGTAGACCCTAATTACAACATGCATAATCTGTTTGCTGACGTTGGAACAATCATTAGAGCTATCGGTCCCTCGCCACAGTATTCAGTGGGGTAAATGTTTGCACAGCCTTGTCAATTGTGGTGCGATGGGCGGTGGAATTGTGATCGCACAGCTAATGAGGGCGTGAGTCCCTCTTGCTCGGCCAATGCTCGTGTTAGCACAAACCCCCGTTTAGAATACGTAGGGGGACTTAACCGAACGCAAATTAGTGTTTTGTGTTGTTGTTAATAGTAAAAATCAGTTTGGTATCAGTAGGTTATACATGAGAGATATAAAATGAAATATAACGTAGACGGGTAAAAATTTCGTGTAAAATAAATAAGTAAAATGTAAAAAAAAAAACACACTTTTCATCAGCAGGAATTTTTAGACCATTCGTTCCTTTTTTCGTCAGTATTGGGTTTTTGAGAATGAGGAGGCAGAAATCGCTCTAAACATTTCTGAACAAATGTCAAATTATGTAATACATACTACGTGGTATATTGTGTTAAAATTGATTTGTTGTTACAATTTGTTGTTACAATTGCGTGGTACTCATATGATACATGACATTTTACAGTCTGTCTTAAACAATAATATGGAATATGGACTAACACAAACTTTAGGGCATTAAGGCGCGTTCAGACAGAATGACTATGGACTAAGACTAACAATAGAGTGACTAAGCCTTGGGAAAACAACGTACTCGAAATCATCCATCCCCAAATGTATTTCAACAATGCCAACAATCGAAAATCAACTTTCTTAATCACTCGTTCTTAAACACTAATCACTATAAAAGTTTGTTAACGCTTCAACATAAATCGTATACTTCAACCCTGTTAAACCTTAAATCGTTAGTCTTAAACACTAATCGTTAGTCTTAGTCATTTTGTGTGAACCCGCCTTTATTAACTAATATCTTAACAAAAGTAGCTTCGCTAAGGTACTATTGCTGAACTATTTTTTATCAAGCTCAGCGTATCCTACCATAATCATTAATTTGTGCGTCTTACTTAAAACCATCGCATGACCTTTGAAATACTTGAAACGATTCTAGTCCGTACGAAGTTCAAAATGAGTTTGACGAAACTAGAGCGGAATAGAAGGCCTGCGGGTAGGATGTGGAACCCACCGCCTTGCATGTTCTCACCGGGGACTCTGCCGCGCGTTATCTCACCGTCCTCTAGAGCTCTTATCTGCTAAGGTTATGCGCTCTATCGCCCGTCGTGGATTCATTACGTTTTGAATAACGTGCCCGTTCTTATCTTATCTAGCACGAAGGGACAAACAACACATCTTATGGCGCGAGTCGTCATCCTTTCTCGCAGGGTTGTTAATGTATACGGTCGTCGCTTGGAACAAGCGTTGGCCAGTGTTTTCAGCGTTAGAGACCTTGTGAAAAGATATAGGAATCAATTAATTTGTACTAATTTGTAGCTAATAATACAGGGCTTAAGGCGCTTTCATAGCAAGACGGCAACATGTTTTTTCCGGACCGGCAAGTCAGGTGAACCAATCAGGCCAGGCACGGCAAGTTTCTGATTGGTTCACGCGTGATCTGCCGGTCCGGAAAAGACGTGTTGCCGTGTTGCTATGAAAGCGCCTTTACACGAATACGAAAAAAAATGTACGACAAATTCGGACATATCTGGATTCATTATATAATAAAACAATAGCGTTAATTACGATTATAATAATAACCATGTGGCAGTTTTCTTGTTTTGAAGGCGAACATTGAATGTTAACAAATCAAAGAAAACTACAACAGTTGTGTTGCCTGGCAACAAATTGTTTGTCTGCATGTGATGTCACAGCACCATTAATCGTAACTGGGATCGAACCAAGATATCAGGTTATTACAATCGCTATCGCTTCGTACACTAATCATAAAGCTGATTTGAGCTTTAAAATAGTTTTATCATATAATATAGAAAGTCTGAGTAAAAAACATCAAATGTAGGCTATATATTTCTTTTTTTTCTGTTTCAAAATATTCCCAAGTAGTTTTATTCGTCTCATCAACGAGTGAAATGATGACATTGGCGCATAACATCCACGCGAGTTTCTGGTTTGAGGGGGACGGGGGGGGGAGTGTTAACGCGAAATTAAACCCAACCCGATTCAAAGCGAGATTTGATTGGATGTCCAGTTCCGCCGCTCGCTCAGAGATGGCGTTGCCAGTCGGGGGATCCCCAAGGCCGAACGTGTGGTGTGATGGATGTGTTATAGCGGCTTCCCAGCTTAATTGTCTCATCAACGTGTACGCCGTGGTCACAGAGGAAACCACTATATTGTGGAGGATAATATTTGCACAACAAAACAATACTCCACTAAAGTTAGCAAGAGATATAAACCCTACCTCTTGTAACACTTGGTAATTCGTTTTACATAGACTTGGTTCATTTCTGATCTTCACTTGGTACTTAAATGGACCCTCTTAAGTAGTAAAACACTTGTTATGGGATAAAATGCGTTAAGTGACCCACTTAAGTACCAAATGAAGAGCAGGTCTAAAACGCGCCACAACCACATGTAAGTGCTCACTGGCATTGTTTGTTGAAACGAGACAGCCATGAACTACCACTCCATAGCAGCCATGTTGCTTCTACAGGAAACAAGATGGCGTGAACGAAGCCCATTACGCGCACTTTAAATCCATTTCTAGAACACAATTCCTTCTTGTTCCAGTAATTATTTCTACCGATTAAAGCTTTCCCATGGCGAGAAATTGATTCGGTGTAGTGGAGAACAGCGCGTCTGTGTAACGCTAGCATTGCGCTGACGTATACATCACTTTGAGACGACAACTAGCGTTCACCGTATTTGCTAGAGGGTGTATTGTTTCCACTTAGATACATGGCAAGATGGCGTTATCAACGAGGTAGTCATAGCGAGCTATATTACCATGTCCAGTCATTTCAAAAACACTTAAGTCGTAACATCGAATGATGGTTTCAATTTGATTTTGTCAGTTATCCTAGAACAAACTGGAAGAGAGTATTTCTATTAGATGATGAATACCTAAGCAGGGAGTTTGACAAACCTTCGCCTGGCAGAGATCAAGCAAACCTTGCCTTGCTTATGCTCATGCTGTGTGCAAGTCCTTGCAGTCACCCGACGTGTGTTTACAACGTTGCCGTCTCTTGTTTCAGCACGCCAGCAACGCTGCCACCTCCTCTCAGACGAGCGTGGGCGGCGGGTCGGGCGCCGGAGGCTCAGCAGGCAGCGGTGCCAACCCCCGGCCACCCCCCGCCGACCACCACCACCACCATCACCACCACC
Organism: Isoperla grammatica; assembly: GCA_945910005.1. Classification (NCBI taxonomy): domain Eukaryota; kingdom Metazoa; phylum Arthropoda; class Insecta; order Plecoptera; family Perlodidae; genus Isoperla; species Isoperla grammatica. Next base: position 40,500,739 of record OX246738.1, on the reverse strand, counting down.
ACTTCCGGCACGGACTGTTGCAGCTGATGATCCACACCATAGACCCCATGCATGATGGTTTGTACTTACAGTTGGCCGTTGTACCTACTGCATGCGGCTAGACAGCAGCATGGCAGGCAGCATGCCGTACGGTGCGCGTGCGCGTGCGCGTGCGCAACGCAACACGTACAGCTATACTCGGTGTACATCCCACAGACGGCAGCCATTATCGCTGTCCCATTCACATTTGCCTTACTTGTCTATAAAACATGACATTGATAGAGAAGTCATGGTAGGGAAAGAAGTAATTTATCTTAGAAAAAGACTATATATTGTACAAATACCATGATGGTTAGTTTTGAGGTATTGGTTTACAATTTATTAAATATACATTTTTTTTAGATCTATTGTTTTCAGAACACATAAAAGTAAATCTAGTTAATCTACCTTTTCTAAAGTATTAACATTACAGTTCTGAAGTTACTTTCTCAATTCACATGTAAATATCATTGGCCAGGTTAGTTCTGACAGATAGTGGGATGATGCGTATTATTATATTCTCAAAGTAAAGCCAGACACAGGTATTGCGAGTGCGGTGGCTCTTACAATCACTCTAGACTCCACGGTATGGAAATATCTAATTTAACATTTGACGGACTGACTCTTTAGAGTATCCTGATCCATTAGCCAATCTCTTGTCTAAAGGTTTATAGGCTAGGATCTCTATAGTTAGCTGAAAGTCAGTACACCACCTGCGCCGCAAGATGAGGGTTGCTCTTGACTCAGCGAAGCGTGAATGCAGAATCAACTGTATTTAGTTAGTTATACCTTTAGATAACAAAATATGTTCTTAAAGTTATATAGCCAATGTTGTTGGGTACCTGAACTAAGTTGATTTAAAAGTTTCCACCTTCTCTTCAAAATCGCAGCTGTCGACTCTCGCGCACAATTTCCATTCAAACTCTTTGAATCGCGGATGAGTTTAACAAAAACTTAAAAATTATTGAAAGTATTAAAGAAGTATTGATATTTGGAAGAAAGAAAATTGTTTGCGAGAAAATAAGACATTTGCAACTAAAAAAAAAAAAAAAAAAAAACGGACAGTTTGCCGGTATTGATTCTCTAACATTATACAGGATGGATTTTGTTTGGCCAAACATGAGCCATGACTATACTTATGATTGCATTACCTGTCATGCACTATCGTTTAACGTAAAAAGCACCATAACCACACATACACACATATAACAAAGGAATACTTGTTATGTTGATCACAACGAAAGCTGAATGTTGTTTGCTGATATATCCCCGTGGTAAACGGGTAAAGCATTATAATATGTAATGACGGAAAACAATCGGTTGCTAGGTAATGAAATGATCGTATACCGGATATTCAAGTGACGTCATGGACATTGTTGGCGGCCATACTCCCGTAAGTCATTGTTACAGACAAATACCAAGAATAAGCAGTATAAATATATTCAAACAGTAGCGAGACTCGAACTCATTTTCTTACAAAAACACTTGCTCGCGCAGATCCAGTCGCCCCTAGTGGTGACCACGTGGAGTTACGTTTAGAGGAATACCACTCTCGTACAAAGTCTGTAACTTACTTGAATAAGATATTCTGTATAGCTGAAAATGATTGTAATAACTTCTAATTATAATATATCATGTTTCGGACGTACACGGTCGATCTTGGTGCAATAGTTAATATGTACGACGGGCTAATAATGACGACTTACATTGGTTTGTAGTTGAATATTAGTAAACTTACACACTAAATGCAAATTGTATATTATAGTATTTGCTAAGTCTAAGGGAATATCCCAAAAAATTATCAATCAGTATTACCGTTATTATTATTTTGGCTTTGGTGGGTATTCAATTTTAATCATAATAGTTGTTGAACGGATCATTTCAACGATATGACCTCCTTAATTGTAATTTGTAACTATTTAATACTGAGGTACCAGATCGTCTGGTACGCAAAGAAGTTTTCGTATTTTAAACCGTGTGTCAAAAGCTTGTTTTACGGCCCTAAATTTAAATAAGACTGTTATTATTTTATTGCACTAGATGACTATCAAACAGGGCGTTGAGCGAAGACGATTTTCTTACGATTTGTTTGGCACCACGCGATTCGTTGCTATGGCAGCGCTGTACGGTTACGTCGGATGTGACGTCAGGAGTTGATTAGGGCACCACCTTCTAAATCTCCTCGCGTGCTCTGCAGGAACGGCTGAGTCAGCTTGCAAGACGGTGAAATAATATTTCTAGGAATGGAGCCTGTGGAAATATTTCGATACCGAACATTGGTAGAAACCTGTTAACAATTTCTAAGAAACAACACTTGATTTCATATTGTGGGAATAGTTTCAAAATTATACCTATTATGTACTTAAATTGCTTGTCAAATTAAGTTAATAGGTTTTGGGTTTGACTCCAAGTGGCCTACAGCTTTGGTATACACTTCCGCTGGTGAATACTTCTTCAATTCGCTCCCAACACCGAACTTTACAAGTATTTTCAGCTCGGTTAGTTTATTCTCTTACACTGTTCATTGGCATAACCCTCCACAACAAGTATAAACATAGTTTGCATTACCTAGTTCATAAAGGAGAAATTATCTTGACTGTGTTTTCAGTTTTCCAAAACACTATTTTTGGGGTTGATGATATATGCAATTTGCGGTTACTCTTTTCTGTAGGTGCTGAATAATGAAACAGAGCATTGCATGACGTAACCAATGTGATTGGTATAGGCGCCGAGTAATATACTTAAAAGTAATACACCCATTTTTAAACTATGAAAATCAATTACGGTCGAAAAGTTTTGATGAAACAATACGAAAAACCTGTTCAAAAAAGTGTTTATTATTTTTGATGAAGTGAGTCACGAAAATGTGCTTTACCCATACGTACGTGGCACACCTGTATAGGTATAGGTAAATATTTATAATAATCTTACTATTAGTTTGACTGATTAATGGTCGACCAATAATTCTGTAACGCTCGTAGAAACGACTAAGGCCCGGTATTGAAACGCCCGGCTAAATATTCAGACCACCGCTAACTTGTTTTCTCCATGGCAACCGCCAATCAGAAGCGTGGTTTCAAAGGAGAAAACAAGTTAGCGGTGGTATAAAACATTTAGCCGGGCGTTGTAATAACGGGCCTAAGACAACGTATACACTGATGCTTGTAACGTATACACTGATGCTTGTAACGTGAACACACGGACGTACTTCCGGGGCTGCCAATCTAACCACCCGACTGACCCACTATTTGCATGAGAACCCACAGTAACGCCGGCTCGTAGGTTGGCACGGAGCGGAGGCTAGGCCGGGTTCAAAACCCCCTTAAGTTATTCGCCGAGTTTACTCGATCAGTTGTAGGGGGTGGAGGGTTGACATACACGCGAGGGGCGGCACTGCACGCGATCAGTGCGTGGGTTCGATCCCTACCTCGTGGGACGAAGACAGGATGTGACACATTTGCCGGTATTTTAGGAATGGTTGAAATGTGTCAAATACATCAGGCTTGACGTCGGCGACATGATTGTAACTGACAAGTTAATTCATTGGGTTTAGTTAATCGAGGAATATCGATTTTGGGTTGGTTTCTCTGCAAGGACTTAACATCTCCACATTTGTCTTTATGTTGATACCTACCCCCAGTAATTTTGTTTGATTTGAAAACACACCACCTACATTTACAATCCCATAATTATCTAGATATATGCAAATAACATTTACTTACACCTTTCGTTTGTTTGGGCGGCACGATCAATAATAAAACTGAATGCTTCAATAATTAGCCAAATTATCGTGCGTTTGATTAGTTCAGATATATTTGATTCATTTTGATAACGTTCCGTGCTCAATAACTCAATAAACGTCATAAAACCTTTTGTACGTGTTTCGGATCAATGTCTATACGTTTATTGACTCGTTTCTGCAAGAAACTTAGGTCTCTCTATTCAGTTAGACTCTTAGATACAGATTAAAATAAAGTCGTTTTTATTGTCTATTCACTCGGTTACATCAATGGATTTGCAGGAAGAGATATTATGTCCATTATTATTTGCCCCGTTTCTAAGATGGTTCCAAAATCACCGTGTACATGTATACGAATCATTGATAGACTGTCAATTTCAGAAGGAGAATCCCGGTTCTATAACAATCATTATCGCACATACTAATTTGGTATTTTATTTGGAGATTGAACTGTGAGTAAATCCCTTGACGTTATTGGAAGTAGGAATATACTATACCACCAGGACCAGCGAACCACACGGAACACTGTTTACACATTTATATCATAACGTGCGCAACGTACATAGCGTTTTACGATTATGTCCTTGTATGTTTTGTATGTTAGGTTGTCAGTCGAGAGTGGCATCTCATTTATCTAGTCAATCTCTTAAGTTTACACTAGACCTCCAGTTCTTGTTAGCTCGTAAAACGTTCCACGGCCTGTTTGGCAGAAGTTGTACATTATTAAAATTATATCCACACCGAAAGCAAACATCAGCGGAAAAAGAGCTTTGTTCAGTTTATTCAGGCTGTTCTTTCAATGAAAACACACTGTCAGTCATGGCGTTTATACACTTCAAATGTGAAGAACCTTCTAATGTGCTCTAAACTGTCATAGAAATGCTATTATTAACAAATTTAGGTTAATATTTCCTGTAGCGTATTCGTTGGGTATCGGAACAGGTGTCATGCTTGTGGGTAAAAGCATTCCTGCTATCTCTAATTTGTGTTCAAGTTTGTTTGTGCGGTTTTATTACAAAATGTTTTATTTTTTGCCGTAACCGTGTCACCGAGGGACCCTCACTGGTTTTTACGGTATTGATTTATCGGTATGCAGATTACAACTGTGCCAACTGAGTTTAGTTACAGAAAATTTGTTTTCCATTTTGCGACAGGTAAAGCTAAATCATGTTATTTATGAAGGGCTTAGTTTTCAGTCGGTGAAACTTGGCGCTTATATTCGAGTGCAGCTCAAAAGATTTTTCAAACTTAATTGGGGGTTGTTCTGCGAGTTCTGTAAGGAAATTGAAATATGCTTGTGAGAGTCAAGTTGAAGGTAAAGTAAAACAAAGACATCGTAATTTTAAAATGTAAATTACAACATTGTAACAGTATTGTTCTTTCTCGGTGAACGAAGAAGTAAAGCGATTGCGTTTGAAAGAATCGTTCAAGTTTCTTTAAAGATTTCAAATCTCATCAAAGAAACTGATTTCCATAAAGAACGTCCCTAAATCAATTTCAATTTGGTTTTGGTTTGGTCATTTCAATTGTTTTGTCCACTTTTATTTTTTCTATCGTAGAACCTCATTAAATATTCCGTTTATTGTACCGTATTTTCAATTTCATATTTTATAACTGCATGCTTAGTAATTTTGTTGTAACTATAAACGTTATAGAGGACAAATATAGTTTGAAAAAAGTCAAAATGAATGTCGAACAACAAACTATGGACGTGCCCATAGCAACGAAGTAGGCCTATAATAGAGGTATAATCTACCCCCACCGAAAATCAATACAATAATGCCCCGACCTCCTACAGAATAAATTTAAAATTAATTTTCATTAAGACTCTTCACAGAGCTTACCCTATCCATTATCTGTTCCAATTCAAAAATGAAAATAAGTCACATTGTTCGTACATAATTATAAATTATCCTCATATATTCACTTCCAGTTTTATGTAACTAAATTCTTTTAAATCATAGCTAAGTACGAATGCTATTTAATCTTGACACAATTTAGCCGCAAACGTCGACTAACAGAAAAAAAAACTGGAAATAGATTGTCCTACTTTTTAAAAGTATTAAACTGTTATTAACATAGGGGATTAATCCTGCTATTCATTTGAACATAAAAAGAGATAGGTAGTAAAATAAAATTGTTTGGAAAGTGTTAAGAATAGACACAGAAACGGAAAATGAAAGTAAAAATATGTCGGACGCCTTTAATGAAATACGAATGTAATGAAAAAGAAGAACAGAAGGAAAATGAAAGAATATGATAAAAATGCCCTGAAGTCTGCAGATAGGAAGATATTTTCACAACAAATAAATAAATACAACATTACGTATCGCAATAACACTCTGGTATACAGTTTTCATTTTTCTCTTTCTGACTGCGAGTAGAACATGAACACGTGAGCCTCATAGCGAACCGGAAGACGAACATCAATGCTAACAAACGCATAGTACATTAATTACTATGAACTGTCTTGGGATTCAATATTTGAGTTTAATCATCCAGCGTAGGTATAATTCCGAGCTTATTTAGAACTAGCCTGGTTTCACTCTGTCCATATCCTACGGCCCTGCTACCTCGATCTGATAGAAGCCACTTTGTATGCAGCGCCCGAACCGGCGCCCAATGTTACCCCCCCCCCCCCCCGCTGTAGGACCGCACAGAGCAAGAAGCACATGCAGATTGTGGCAGGAGTATATACGTGTCCCGGGGAGGAAGTAGGAAGCAATATGGAAATCCGCAAAAGTTTGGAATGATCCGCAGTTTAGAATATTGCTGGAAGGAAAAGAGTATGAAAATATCAAGGTATCTGAATATATGAGCTAAGATTAGGAGGACAGAATAACAACAGTCTTTTATAACAACAGTCTTTCATCGATGATGATTATCTGACATCATTGTTGGATGAACAGTAATAATTCTAATGATGATGACAATATTCATAATCATCATCAGTATCATCATTTTTGATTGTATTATTATTCATATTCTTATAATAAGGCTTTAACGATAGAAACCTATCCATAGACAACACTACAACCTTCTTCATGAGACTGATTACAGTTATAGAGTGTGGCGTGTGAGAATAGTTGTCAGGGAATGTTCAAGTATAAAGGAACGTCTTGGAACAAGCCTATCGCTGGTGTTCGTCAATCTAACTACCTGTATCGCCTTGTGCAATGAATCAACTTCATGGTATGAAATGATAACAATTCGTTACCCTGTATTATTTGATATCCTAGTTTCTGAGCGATGCGAGTTTGACATAGTTGTTGAAGTTATTGAAATATCTGGTTCGAGGATTTCGCCCAGTGCCATCGAGACGTCCTTAGGATGATCGCAGCATGGCGCGTGCATGCAAAACGGTTTAGCGATTTTCTTTCCAGCACTGGGGATGCCGTGAGGGGGGGGGGCTCAGAGGCCCTGAGCTACGAACGGAAGTACCACCAGCTTGATTTTAAAATTTGCATATCTATTACAACATGGCCTTGTCTCTTATACGGTTATGACTATCTGTCTTTACCCTTGACTCTTTCTACTATATTATTATGACAATCGTACTGACTCTTGTGTTTATAGAGTTGTGCACCGTCTGGGTCCTGGCTAGAATGTAGCTCTATCTACAGCAGAAAGCTGGAGACGATCTCTTACAACCTGCGTTTATTGCTCCAACCAACTCCCCGTCTTAGGAAGTTTTAACGTGACGTCACATCCGCCATATTAGATACCAAACTCTGCTCCAACCCATGCTCTACTAACCCATTCCCCCGTCTTAGGAAGTTTTAACGTGACGTCACATCCGCCATATTAGATGCCAAACTCTGCTCCAACCCATGCTCTACTAACCCATTCCCCCGTCTTAGGAAGTTTTCACGTGACGTCACATCCGCCATATTAGATGCCAAACTCTGCTCCAACCCATGCTCTACTAACCCATTCCCCCGTCTTAGGAAGTTTTAACGTGACGTCACATCCGCCATATTAGATGCCAAACTCTGCTCCAACCCATGCTCTACTAACCCATTCCCCCGTCTTAGGAAGTTTTCACGTGACGTCACATCCGCCATATTAGATGCCAAACTCTGCTCCAACCCATGCTCTACTAACCCATTCCCCCGTCTTAGGAAGTTTTAACGTGACGTCACATCCGCCATATTAGATGCCAAACTCTGCTCCAACCCATGCTCTACTAACCCATTCCCCCGTCTTAGGAAGTTTTAACGTGACGTCACATCCGCCATATTAGATGCCAAACTCTGCTCCAACCCATGCTCTACTAACCCATTCCCCCGTCTTAGGAAGTTTTCACGTGACGTCACATCCGCCATATTAGATGCCAAACTCTGCTCCAACCCATGCTCTACTAACCCATTCCCCCGTCTTAGGAAGTTTTCACGTGACGTCACATCCGCCATATTAGATGCCAAACTCTGCTCCAACCCATGCTCTACTAACCCATTCCCCCGTCTTAGGAAGTTTTAACGTGACGTCACATCCGCCATATTAGATGCCAAACTCTGCTCCAACCCATGCTCTACTAACCCATTCCCCCGTCTTAGGAAGTTTTAACGTGACGTCACATCCGCCATATTAGATGCCAAACTCTGCTTAACCCATGCTCTACTAACCCATTCCCCCGTCTTAGGAAGTTTTAACGTGACGTCACATCCGCCATATTAGATACCAAACTCTGCTCCAACCCATGCTCTACTAACCCATTCCCCCGTCTTAGGAAGTTTTCACGTGACGTCACATCCGCCATATTAGATACCAAACTCTGCTCCAACCCATGCTCTACTAACCCATTCCCCCGTCTTAGGAAGTTTTAACGTGACGTCACATCCGCCATATTAGATGCCAAACTCTGCTCCAACCCATGCTCTACTAACCCATTCCCCCGTCTTAGGAAGTTTTAACGTGACGTCACATCCGCCATATTAGATGCCAAACTCTGCTCCAACCCATGCTCTACTAACCCATTCCCCCGTCTTAGGAAGTTTTCACGTGACGTCACATCCGCCATATTAGATGCCAAACTCTGCTCCAACCCATGCTCTACTAACCCATTCCCCCGTCTTAGGAAGTTTTAACGTGACGTCACATCCGCCATATTAGATACCAAACTCTGCTCCAACCCATGCTCTACTACCTATTCCCCCGTCTTAGGAAGTTTTAACGTGACGTCACATCCGCCATATTAGATACCAAACTCTGCTTAACCCATGCTCTACTACCTATTCCCCCGTCTTAGGAAGTTTTAACGTGACGTCACATCCGCCATATTAGATGCCAAACTCTGCTTAACCCATGCTCTACTAACCCATTCCCCCGTCTTAGGAAGTTTTAACGTGACGTCACATCCGCCATATTAGATGCCAAACTCTGCTCCAACCCATGCTCTACTAACCCATTCCCCCGTCTTAGGAAGTTTTAACGTGACGTCACATCCGCCATATTAGATGCCAAACTCTGCTCCAACCCATGCTCTACTAACCCATTCCCCCGTCTTAGGAAGTTTTAACGTGACGTCACATCCGCCATATTAGATGCCAAACTCTGCTCCAACCCATGCTCTACTAACCCATTCCCCCGTCTTAGGAAGTTTTCACGTGACGTCACATCCGCCATATTAGATGCCAAACTCTGCTCCAACCCATGCTCTACTAACCCATTCCCCCGTCTTAGGAAGTTTTAACGTGACGTCACATCCGCCATATTAGATGCCAAACTCTGCTCCAACCCATGCTCTACTAACCCATTCCCCCGTCTTAGGAAGTTTTAACGTGACGTCACATCCGCCATATTAGATGCCAAACTCTGCTCCAACCCATGCTCTACTAACCCATTCCCCCGTCTTAGGAAGTTTTAACGTGACGTCACATCCGCCATATTAGATGCCAAACTCTGCTCCAACCCATGCTCTACTAACCCATTCCCCCGTCTTAGGAAGTTTTAACGTGACGTCACATCCGCCATATTAGATGCCAAACTCTGCTCCAACCCATGCTCTACTAACCCATTCCCCCGTCTTAGGAAGTTTTCACGTGACGTCACATCCGCCATATTAGATACCAAATTCTGTTTTAACGTCAATATAAATTACAAATACGCTTACCATGAAATATAAGAGTTTTGAAAGATACATTCCGAATAAAGTTAATGAAAATGATTATGTTCCCTTTGTAAACCAGAAAAAGAGGTGTTGAGACACAAGAGTTTCTTTGCGTTTCTTTCAGTCGATGTTATGGAGAAATACAGTTAAACTACAACCGACACCATCTGCAGCATTGAGAATAAGCAAACACCGTTTATGCACCCGGTATGGCCGCCACGCGCAATCCACCCTATACATGCACGATATCACGTGACTGCTAATTAGCCTGCTACGTAACAGCGGCAACACGCGACGAGAAGGCAGTGGATATATATATATCTATCTCAGTGTAGATATCGCCACCATCGACTCTCGCCTGCGTCGCTCGTTCATTATCATTGGTTAGAACAGCTAAACAACGCTCGAACATCTTACGAGAGTGAATTTTAATCCACTCTCCCAGACAAACATGACGCATTATTAATGTCCATCCCGTCCAATGTCCCCCACAATAATTGATGATACGAAAACAAAATTGCTATCGATTCTACTGAACAATTCAAATGGGATAATAATAGCGTTTTTATTGACTCGGTTTAGTTCAAGAAAGAACCAAAGAGTTTGGAAAAGGGAGTAGTCCACCAACAAACAAGCTCTTTGCATTGTGTTGTGCAAGGAGTGGAGGCGGCTCATCGAACTCTTCAGCCAGGTTTGACATTTATGCACATGGGATGGGCTGCTGAGCACATCATGTGATCTGTCAAAACAAATTGCGCCGTTCAAAATGGCATAATAAAGTGAGATGCTTACATTATTCTTGCATTCTATCAACATTTATTTAATTAGGAACCTCTTGTCAGACTCATGGCGCAGGTTTAGTAGACCTCGAGGAGGGATCGTCTCCCAGGCATAAAAACAACTGACTAAAAAAACATTGAAAACTTTCCAAGTATTGCAATGGAAGATATTGATAGAATGTATGAATTTTGGGTACAACACATGATTGTCATGTTGACGCTTTTGTTGGTTTACCAGACGAATCACAAATGTTGGTTTGGTGAACGACCCTCCCTTTCGAAATAACATTCTGAAAATGTTGGCTACGATCTTATTTCTTAGTTTGCCGCATATCCGCTAGGGGGTCGGCGGGCCTTGGTAGTTTTGAAAGACCAAGATCACCTAGATGGCCGTGCATGATAATGTGACCTCACAGCCCTCACGAAGCTTTCTAACACGACCCTCAGATTGCAATCATCACTTGGTGGCAAACCGTGTTGCGACTTATTGTCTACTCCCACGTAACTGTGAACGCTCATCCACAAACGCTGTCACATGTGCGGTACATCTTGTCATAGCCCTGCCTTACATTACAATTGAACATCAACCGAAAGTGGCTGAAAGATACGAAACGCAATCTCCACAGCTAATGAAGACGATAGCATTAACTGATTAATTGCATTAATTACAACTAACGAGGGTAAATAAGGTTTTTTTTATAAATTTGTATAGGTTTATTAATAAGCGTATACAAGTTGAGTAGCATCACAAAATTCTGAGATTTGTGATGGTTGTCGCTCCGTTGGATACACGCACAAGCGGTTGCTAGGCCAAACTACACATACAATTATTACGAGTAGGCCTACTTCTTGAGATAAGGGGGGGGGGGGAAGAACTTAAACCTAGCCTGTCAACTTAATTCACAATCCTTTCAAAATTCGATGCAGTTATTTGTTCCAATGCTAGATGTTTAACTTTGACATATAAAACACTGCCAAACACATCAATGCACTTTACTATTAGCACTTATTTCTTAGAACCCGATAGCGATCCATACAACGAGATGCAACCCAAGATTACAAACAAGTTTGTAATCTTTGATGCAACGTATATAAGCATACAAACGTGCATACAACCACCCATAATGTAATTTGCGTAGTTTGTCCAAAGATATTAGTACAGTAGTATAGTGTCTTCATGCACTGGTGCTGCTGCAGTGATAGAAAATTGAAGGTGGCTATTTATATGACATTATACAATATGGCTGATTAATTAAGGGACTACTATACTTGGATCAACCTGCATACTTTTATAATTTGTGAATTTAAAAGGATTTCATTTAAACAAATCTCAACACCAGGTAGGCCTATTGTTTTCTAACTGAAATTAGAAGCTAAAAAAATGTTTAGAATAATATTGCAAAATAAACTTACATATGTTTTGCTGTATAATATAAATGGCGGCATTCAATTTCCACCGCCTGTCACTATGGTGCGCTAGGATCTCGAGTGCGTCAACTTAGAATCCTTACAAACACAGAGATAAACGCATCACAGTGCATGGTATGGTCCCCAATCGGCTCATGGCGCTTAAGGTGTATCCCAGCCCTCATACCGCGGTTTAATCTACCCTAGAGATATTCAATATACACAGCAATTTGTCAACCAGATGAAACCAAATGTATACATTACTGCAATCATATAGCGTGCGCTTAGTTCATTTGCAACGCTTGATTGCAGACGGCAAAATAATTTCATATACAATTCTTTGACATAGTATGTGATGTAATGCTCTACTGTGCAAGCTTTCGTTCCATCTCCTCTATTTTACATACGCTTTACGTATTCAAATTCAACACACAATACACATGATTAAACAAAACACCAGGGCCCAGATTCACAAAGGTGCCTAAGTGCTAAGACGTTCTAGTTTAGGCAAATCTTAGTTATGTAAATCACGCATATATCGTTCTGCAATGTCATAAAGATATACTATAGTAAAAGATCAACGTTTTAACTAATAATATGTTATTTGTGAATGTGTATTATTATCCAGAGATGATTATAATCTTGATTTATCTAGTTAGGATTTGCCTAACTTAGGACAATTTCGAGTTAGGCATCTTTGTGAATCCAGGCCCAGAACCTTTGGCTCTTGTTTTAAACTAGTTATCGGTACATATTTCCTGGTGCATAACGACCAAACTACACGAATACAAAACAAAGTAAAAATCGTCATTGGAAGAACGCTTTGCAGATTGATTTATAAAGAAATACCAGTTTGGTTCAGAAAACTAGATCGGTTGATAAGTGATTGGTGCAATGGATTTTAAGGTACGTAGAACTGAACAAGGAAGAGGCGCGTGACGTAACGTCATGGCATTGACTCACTAATCGAGAAAGAGAGATAAAGATTGGAATTAAATGGTCAAAGACAAACCCGTATCGAAAACAATCTTGATAGTTCAATACAACAAGAAGTGTTTTTGTTTGATACCTTTTTGTCCTTGAATTATTGAAGAAGTAGGATTTAAACATTGGACCATCCCATATAAGCTTAGGTTTTGGTTTACGTTGCTAAACAAGATCTCATGTTATACGGGGTGTTAGGATGGACTTCTCGCACAGCTTCGAGTTGTAGCGCCACTGTGACGTAGGTTGACGAAAACGCTGTGTCCTAATTACTGGAGAACGCGTTGAAGGTAAAATAAAATAATAGCAATTATTTTGCTTAATCTTATTTGGCACAACATATCAAAATATTGTATTTTCATGTCAGCCCGCCTTTTGAAAATAGCAATAAGATACAACATACGCTTGATGATCACACGGGTCTGTGGAATAGTAGTGGTAGGATGGGTGTTTACTTAGCTTTCGCTCTTGTGGTATTAGTTAAATATCATACTGAATCATTTAGCTAACATTTGCTATGACCAAATCAATCATCTTTCCTCATATCTATATTAAAAATAAACGATATAATAATAGCAGAACTGTTTCTTTTTACTTTCACATCAGCCACGTCTATAAGTTATTCATGTCTCTTCTTGGAGAAGCTTCAGACTTAAGAACCTCGACGTATTCGTTCCTCTGTTCTATAACACACGCGCGTCTTCAGAACAAAAACGTTCGAATCTTCCACGCGCGAATCATTGAATTCCCTGCGGCCAACACAGATAAAAGAATTCCCATGTTTTCCACTTTGATAAATTGTCTCGGAAAACGCAAAGTACAAACGGACTCGCTAGTTATTCCTACGCTGTCAACCTTTATGTAACGCTCCTTTTAGTTTCCCGTTTACAAATGGGACGTCGTTCATTTCGTGCGAGAGCTTGTTCACACACTTAGGCCTACCCCACAGTTTCGTGCGAGAGCTTGTTCACACACTTAGGCCTACCCCACAGTTTCGTGCGAGAGCTTGTTCACACACTTAGACCTACCCCCTACCCCACAGTTTTGTGCGAGAGCTTGTTCACACACTTAGGCCTACCCCACAGTTTCGTGCGAGAGCTTGTTCACACACTTAGACCTACCCCCTACCCCACAGTTTCGTGCGAGAGCTTGTTCACACACTTAGGCCTACCCCACAGTTTCGTGCGAGAGCTTGTTCACACACTTAGGCCTACCCCCTACCCCACAGTTTCGTGCGAGAGCTTGTTCACACACTTAGGCCTACCCCCTACCCCACAGTTTCGAGCGAGAGCTTGTTCACACACTTAGACCTACCCTCTACCCCACAGCTGCGTGCGAGAGCTTGTTCACACACTTAGGCCTACCCCACAGCTGCGTGCGAGAGCTTGTTCACACACTTAGGCCTACCCCACAGCTGCGTGCGAGAGCTTGTTCACACACTTAGGCCTACCCCAAAGCTGCGTGCGAGAGCTTGTTCACACACTTAGGCCTACCCCACAGTTTCGTGCGAGAGCTTGTTCACACACTTAGGCCTACCCTACAGCTGCGTGCGAGAGCTTGTTCACACACTTAGGCCTACCCCACAGTTTCGTGCGAGAGCTTGTTCACACACTTAGGCCTACCCCACAGCTGCGTGCGAGAGCTTGTTCACACACTTAGGCCTACCCCACAGCTGCGTGCGAGAGCTTGTTCACACACTTAGGCCTACCCCAAAGCTGCGTGCGAGAGCTTGTTCACACACTTAGGCCTACCCCACAGTTTCGTGCGAGAGCTTGTTCACACACTTAGGCCTACCCCCTACCCCACAGTTTCGTGCGAGAGCTTGTTCACACACTTAGGCCTACCCCAAAGCTGCGTGCGAGAGCTTGTTCACACACTTAGGCCTACCCCCTACCCCACAGTTTCGTGCGAGAGCTTGTTCACACACTTAGGCCTACCCTACAGCTGCGTGCGAGAGCTTGTTCACACACTTAGGCCTACCCCACAGTTTCGTGCGAGAGCTTGTTCACACACTTAGGCCTACCCCACAGTTTCGTGCGAGAGCTTGTTCACACACTTAGACCTACCTCCTACCCCACAGCTGCGTACGAGAGATTAAGACCGCTAATCAGGATTAGGAAGCCAGACTGAGGTTGCCCTAAGCTCTCGGTTTTCAGGGGTAATTTGGCAACAGAGCGCGAACCATATCGTACATTTTAAGTCATTTTTCACGGTCTGTTAAATGTGGCTACCGACCCGTAGCGATTATCACTTTTAGAAAGTGAAATTATATTCTAGATTTTTGTTCATTTTCGCTCATTTTGTGAGAATATCGTGACAGAAATGTCTTCGTGGAAAAAATAGTTTTATTTAAATGGAGACCTAACTTGAACGAAACACCGGCATGTCGAGCTAGAAAAGCGTTCTAAAACAAAACAAACACAGACATTGTAGGGTAGTGAAATCAATTGAAAGCATCGAGACGTTTGAGAAATGTACGTATCTGACATCTCCGTTGAACGGTACCCAACCTCCCCCCCCACCCCCTTCCCATACCAGCACAGGTTCCGCGGTGATAAGCGAGCTAAGATACACACAGTTTGATTTTATCAACGAGGGTGAATTTGCATTGTTGCTATTTATTAATCTATTAATCTAGGCTTATATTTATTACTGCGTATAATAAAAACGCAACTGCTCTTATAATATTATTTTATTATAACAATATCAAATATTTA
Source organism: Isoperla grammatica (assembly GCA_945910005.1). Lineage (NCBI taxonomy): Eukaryota > Metazoa > Arthropoda > Insecta > Plecoptera > Perlodidae > Isoperla > Isoperla grammatica. The sequence goes on along the minus strand of OX246738.1, from coordinate 40,484,986 downwards.
TCAACATTCTGACAAGTAAATGATCTAAAAAGTAGTAAGTCATCATTTTCGTGATCTTGATAGATGGTAATTGCTCAGATGCAACACAGTCAAAAGCGTTTTGTCAAGTCTTCAAGAATGTTATTCAGGTGAAGTTCAAAGGTAAACATAGGATATATATTATGTATATATCCTAGACAGTTTACTGGAACGGACAGAATGACAGGTCCATGTCGTAAAACAGGAGAGAATGAGGAACCGATCCAAGGATGAAAGAACAATGTTGAGCAAGTCTACTGTATAGTAAAGCTTGAAGTTTAAGTGTCCAATCGAAGGTCAACACTTACTACTTCCCCTAACCATAAAACCTAGGGGTTGTGTTTTCATTCCAGCCAAGCGACTTTCTTCACATAAATAAAGTATTTCCTCGACAACAACTCCACCTCGCACTGGCCATTACCTCTAATCACCAACCCGACTGCCTCAACACAGACACGCGAAGTGACCGTCGCTTGACTGAGCGGGAGTCAGGCCGACAGTTGTCTCTCGCAACCTGTGGAGTGTAAACCTTGTTGCATACGGACGCGTCAGACCCGACGCTAATAACATGCATCAGTTTGTGTGGCACCAGTCAATACTTTACTTTACTTTATTGTAAGGCACAATGCCCTCTTTAGCCTGATGAGTGATGATTGATGAATGATAATGAGGAAGGGAGGAGGGGAAGCATCCCTGCTTCCAATGCAGAAGGTCCCGGTTTCAAATCCCACTTCAGGCAGAAGTTTTTTTAACTTCTAATGTGCATTCAATTCCATTATTTCTTGGCTTAGGAATAAGTAAACGGTGACTTTGGAGCCGTCCTAGCAACGAAGCACTCAATAAATTTCAAAGTTGTTCTGAATAGGTCTTGTTGATTCTGGCATTTGTCCGCAGGTGTTCGCACTGTCCAATCATTGATTCATATGTTTCGTATTTGAAATATCGATCTTTGATTGGTTATCGCTCACTAGTCGATGGTGTTTGAAGCCTACAGGGTTGGTTTAGTCACTTTAAATTAAAGTCCCCCACTGCAAATCAGGTTAGTTACTGAGTGGGTAGACTCTAAATGTGAATTTATTTATTTTATTTATTTAAGCCTGGTACCGGCACGTAGCCTACTTATGTCGAAAAGTACCAAGGGGATCATCAGCTTTACGTCCCATCCAAAAGGACGCGGTGTAATTCTTTGACCAGTCATATAGGTTCCTCCACTAACCTGGACTGCCGAGCAGTTGACGAGAAGTACGATAGCTGTTACACAAGCTTTCGAACCCTCCAATCTGCTCTAACCAACGGTAACTAGTGTTAACATGTCTTCGAGTTAAGCTTGAGTTCCTATATCAAGTGACTTTGCGATTCCTATGTGATCTATGAAAGGTACCAAGGGAAGCGGATTGCCTATAGTATAGACCAGTACTTGCATATTTCAAACTATAAACAACACGTTCTTTGTAAGTTCCAGACTTGAAATAAGCCAGCGCTAAAGTAAGAACGTGTAAATATATGTCAAGATTATTTAAGTATTCTCTCCACCCAGGACTAAGTATTTAAAAGTTGTAATATGCAATACGATAACCAAACTACACCAGCCAAATTGAATCTCGTTATTGCTATATTCACACAAGTCACAACTCGCGAAGTAACCCGAAGATGAAGCTGGGTTGATCGAGGTCTGTACAATATTTGATTTATGTATGGATGGATGTAGGCGAGTGTATTAGTAATTTCTTAATTTAGTTAAAGTACTAAAAAAATTCAGACACTTAAATAATTACTGGGTACTCGCTAAAACACTGCCTTAGAAATATATTTTAATCAATTCTTATTCATGCCATATATTCATATATTCACAACGATAATATTTTGATTCCGTTACTCAAGTTTGGTATGTGACAGTCGTGTCATGAACGTTTTCGTACACCACGGTATGAAACCAAGCCGCCATGTGCTTTCTACCTCATACAACAGCTGAATATAAACCCAGGTTCCATAAAGGAGCTCCCTCCCTGTGGTTACTTCTTTATGGACTAAGATAAAATCTCAGTACAGTCAGAACTCAGAAATACGAGTCTAATAAAAAGAACCTTTAAAGATGTTTTTAGACAGTATAACCCCAGAATAGTGCTCACAACTCATGTTAAGCCCCTAATAGAGGTAATACCCGCTCCAAGGTCGCCTACTCGCACTCAAGGTCATAGATCGATGCCAGTCAGACGTGACGTCACAATAGTAGGATGTATTCTTAGAAGAACTTCTCCATTATTAAAGACGTACCCGAAATGTGAGTCATCAATAAAGCTTTTCATTCGAGTAATCGATGGCGTTGCCGACTGCTGCATGAATCGAGATATTGCGATAGTCTCGCAGTTCGAGTGAGAGACGTTTTAGGGCAATGCCATTGTAGAACATCCCTCCTAATCCCAAATCCTCTCTCCATTTTCGAATACTTGAATTTATGTGATCCATGGCTACAATTTATAACAGTTTTTTTGTAGACTATTACAATATTTATTAGTGATGAGAAATATGGTAAAATTAATTGAATTGAACGTTTTATTTGCAACTAAATGTCTATCATGTTCCATTGTAAAACGGATTTACAAACGAGGCAATGCATGCTATGATACAAGAAACATGCAATCAATAGCACACAACAGTCAACGGTTCATATTTTATGTGCAGGAAATAAACTGTTTTTTAATTCATGTTATCAACTCGTGGACTAGTTCGAAACAGTTGCAGTTGTTTCGTTCCTTACAATCCATTGAATCGCCTGTACTGGAATATCTGTTGCATGCATTCTAATTCTGGTCTATCTCTAGTCTCTACTACTTTTTCCTTCCACTTGTCTCTTAAATGTTATTATTTAGCGCTTGCTGCGTAGAATCTAAGAGACGCACGGTAAACGACTCAATTGACGACTTTATAGTTCAGTTACGCCAGGAAGCAATAGAAAATACTGACATCATAATGTGAACTGTTTCTGCTTCAGTTTAGTCAGCAACAGTTTGCACGATAAGTTTATTTTTACACTTTAGTTCGACGACAGTTTTCAATCTTCTTTTTTGTTAACCAAGTCTACACGCTCTCCACGACAACGAAAATATATCTTTATTACTAATGTGTTACAATCCTATATTTCGTAAAGAAGTCACGAACTGTGTTAGAGGCCACACTGCCCCACATTGTCATTGGTGTACACTAATAACTGGGTCAAGTACTTAATTACTACTTTAATCAAGCGGGCTGAGACCGGACTAACGAGCTGAGTTTATATGCGAACATACATTTCTCATAAACACGTATAAGCTTGAGCTTCTTTCAGTTTTGTTTCGATTCACAATACACTCTGTTTAGAAATGGTTGAGAACATTTTCTTGTTGACATTCTTTGTTGCAGTAACCATTAACGGCATTAACTGTATAAAATTTGTAAAGCGAATGCAAGTTTGCGAGCGACTAATTAAAAAACTGTGTTGACAATTTGCTTCATTTACAGCATTCTGCTGCTTATGTGGTAACCTCCCCCCCCCCCATTTCCCACCCTCAGATTGGTCCAGAAAGTATCCGGTCACCTCATTTGCGTGCGTGAAAACGAGACATGATTTCTAACTAAATATATAGTTGTCAGATAGCTTGATATCAAAGCTTCATGGTGGGTGGTGTCTAAATAGTGAAAACAAATGGCGGAAGTCATAAGACCTGGCATGAGAGAACTAAAGCAAGACATATTGACGATGGGAAGCGAAGAGTTAGAATGAAGGATGAGAGATTAGATTAACCCACATGCATAACAGAATATAATGTCATGCACCACCATAACGGTCCCATCAACTGGCGGGCATATCTATTGGATCGCTGTCCAGTCTAAATAGCGTGTTTGGTATACATACATGAATATTGAACAGCAAAAAAAGTTTACATTTCCAAACCTGGCTTAATTCCGTACGCCCAATTAACAAAACATGTCTTCACAAATACACGGCTAGAAATATCTAGAACGGGCGTACCGACAACCTCGTCGGTAAGGTTTGACCTTTCCCCGTCGGCGGCAGCACGAGCGCTGGCGTGAGGTGGACGGTGGCACGACAGGGGCAGGGGGAGGGGGCACAAGGTCAAGTGTATCGCACCCGCAGTGAAGACAATCTGTTTATGGACGCGTCGTCCTTCCGTACAAGAGCTGTGGTCTGGCACCTCGGACACGGAGCGACAAGGGCTGTGGCACATCGGACACGGAGCGACAAGGGCTGTGGCACATCGGACACGGAGCGACAAGGGCTGTGGCACATCGGACATGGAGCGACAAGGGCTGTGGCACATCGGACACGGAGCGACAAGGGCTGTGGCACGTCCGAGTAGGGTTGACAAGGGCTGTGGCACATCTGACACGGAGCGACAAGGGCTGTGGCACGTCCGAGTAGGGTTGACAAGGGCTGTGGCACATCTGCACGGAGCGACAAGGGCTGTGGCACGTCCGAGTAGGGTTGACAAGGGCTGTGGCACATCTGACATGGAGCGACAAGGGCTGTGGCACGTCCGAGTAGGGTTGACAAGGGCTGTGGCACATCTGACACGGAGCGACAAGGGCTGTGGCACGTCCGAGTAGGGTTGACAAGGGCTGTGGCACATCTGACATGGAGCGACAAGGGCTGTGGCCCGTCCGAGTAGGGTTGACAAGGGCTGTGGCACATCTGACATGGAGCGACAAGGGCTGTGGCACGTCCGAGTAGGGTTGACAAGGGCTGTGGCACATCTGACACGGAGCGACAAGGGCTGTGGCACGTCCGAGTAGGGTTGACAAGGGCTGTGGCACATCTGACACGGAGCGACAAGGGCTGTGGCACGTCCGAGTAGGGTTGACAAGGGCTGTGGCACATCTGACATGGAGCGACAAGGGCTGTGGCACGTCCGAGTAGGGTTGACAAGGGCTGTGGCACATCTGACACGGAGCGACAAGGGCTGTGGCACGTCCGAGTAGGGTTGACAAGGGCTGTGGCACATCTGACATGGAGCGACAAGGGCTGTGGCACGTCCGAGTAGGGTTGACAAGGGCTGTGGCACATCTGACACGGAGCGACAAGGGCTGTGGCACGTCCGAGTAGGGTTGACAAGGGCTGTGGCACATCTGACATGGAGCGACAAGGGCTGTGGCCCGTCCGAGTAGGGTTGACAAGGGCTGTGGCACATCTGACATGGAGCGACAAGGGCTGTGGCACGTCCGAGTAGGGTTGACAAGGGCTGTGGCACATCTGACACGGAGCGACAAGGGCTGTGGCACGTCCGAGTAGGGTTGACAAGGGCTGTGGCACATCTGACATGGAGCGACAAGGGCTGTGGCATATCGAGCACGAAGCGACAAGGATTCCACCTCGGACACAGAGCGACAGGGGCTGTGGCACTTTGAATATAGAGCGACAAGAGCTGTGGCACGTCCGAGTAGGGTTAAGAACAGCTGTGGCACCTCTAATAAAGAGAGAGAGAGGACATAGTCTCTAAAATATTGCGCCACATATTATTGTGTCTGGCAATCAAAATATTTATTTTCAATAACTGATAATCGATTTGCAGCAACGACGTTGATTATTACATATTCAATTTTTATGGCACTTTTCAAACTAATGTTAATATCAGTTATGATTTACGTTCCAGCACTATCAGCGGCAATAGTAGTATAAGCGTTATGTTATAGCGTGGGTCTGTGATAAACTCAAGTCCGATAAGGAGGTTTGCACATCAGAGTTTACGGTCGACTTCCTTTCTGTGTGGCTGGCGAGTGGCGAGGTCGTCAGGAGGCACGTGTCCCAATATAGGTCGCATCAAACTAAAATCTGTCCCGATTGCGAATATTGATGACCGGTCTGTGCTTAGAGGCTGAACTAATGCGAACTGAATGCATGTCCCTCGAGGTTGGTTACTGGTTAGCCTGTATTTATGGGGATGGGACAGTTAAGTACACACGGGACAGTTAAGTACACACGGGACAGTTAAGTTAGCTCACTGGAAATACATTACTGATTCTTAAGTGTTTTCTAAGGGAAGAGAAAGATAGTATGCAATTATTGTTGATTTTGTTGTTAATGTTTTATGTTTTATTGACATTGTTAGTTAACAAGTGCATTGACCACTTCATTAGTATGTTTGTATGCCTCCATAATCATCTAATTAAATATTCTCAAAATATATTATTGACAGCAGACTTCGACCGACTTACAAAACGCTTAAAATTGCTCATAAAAGTGATGAACGTTTTGGTGGCGAGGAGAGTCAGTTAACTGTTTAAACGTTTAGGAGACCCACTTTCTAAGTCGGACGGGGTGTGCGGTAACATCCCGGTAGACTAGCGGTTACACCGTTAGCGACTAACTATAGTTAGTGCCTGATTAGTTCTTGTTGCAAGGCACAAGAACTATTTGTGATCAGTGGAAACTATTGTTGCACTCACTTCACTATATAGTCTATACTACACCTCTTATCGGTCAACGCTATCCACGCTGGGAGCAAGACTGTATAAGTGGGCGAGGGAGGAAGAAAAGGAGGCGTAGACGTAAGTAAATTATCATATTTGGACATAGTTTGGTATCGATGCTAATAGCATGGATTTTAGGTTGCTACACCCGTGACCACCCGTGACCAAGCTAGGGTGAGAACCCAAACCAAAGCCAACTGTCAATACGTCACGACTAGACAAAAATAAAGGCGATGAAGGCGATGGAGCTACAATACTAACTCGTAGGACTTATCCTATACTGATTGATTACTATCTGAGCCTTATCTCACACTTTCAACGATGGCACTAATGGTGCATGAAAAAGAATGTGACAAGTTAGACATTGAGACTTTGAGCAAGAATGATGGATGCATGGCGATGATATTAAACTAGGTTGAGGTAAGATGAGGCCGCGTACAAACAACTTGGAGTCAGACTCAGATGATTTCGGATACGTGTCGAGTTATATGTGAGGGGGGTAGTGTTAGAGGAAACAAAAGAATGAACAACCGAGAGATGAGAAGATGTTTTGATGAATTAACCCACATTACACGGTTCAATACCGGTACTTTCGTCAAACTTATTGAATTCAAGGACAAAAAAGCATCAATTAATAAAAGCTCTATTGTTGCAGTTTTTACCAAACTGTTTTTGATTCGCTTTTGTTCTTGAATTCAATAAGTTTGACGAAAGTATTGAGTCGTGTAATGTCGGCATTCTACCTTTGAAGTTTGAATCCATCCATTCAACATTTTTTACAATCACTGCAACACTAATATTGCAGACAGTGTCCCAGCGTTTTGCACTGGCTGGAGTTATTGATTAGAAGAAGATGATGATAATGATTATTATTGCATTATATCTCTAGATCATTCATTCACGTCTATGTTATAAGGGTTATGGTTGGGTATGCTCTAAACTTCTTTATATTGCCGATAATATGTCAGTTTTGTTCATAGCCGGAATAATCAATTAGACATCCGTTGACTACCTCAATATTTTACGACGCAAGTTTCGATTTTAATCACGAGACCGCATTTTGTTTGATCCACCTCGTTAGACGTTCCCGCGCGCAACAAACTCCAACTTGTGAAAGAACTGGCGCTACTACAACATAAAGGAATCGACAGTGACAAACGATCTTTCCACGAAGATTAATTATGTATTCAGCGCTATCACGGGCGACGTCGGAACTATCTTCTCGATGAAAATGAAGATGGCGGCCTGCTGGATGTAATGGCGGAGGTCGCCATGAAAATGGTTGCCGTTGCTGTACCTCGTAAACATATCTATCAATGCATCATTTCGTGCTGAAGTTGTACTATATTTGTCTTCATAGTAAAGGGCCAGGATTTCACGATTGATGAGGAAGATGATTAGATTTGGGCATTAGATCTGTTTTTAAGGGGGGGTGGGGGGGAAATTGGAATATGAACTAACGCTAACCTTAAACAGTAGTGCATATCATAAAATGTCTGACCAGACGTAAAAAGCTCTATTATCATACGATAAACGGTACAAACTTTCAAAATTTCTTAGCCTATGTCAGAAAGCAACTTAAGGATAGTTATAATTTTATATATTACATGAAATAAATTAAAATCCAAATATTTAGTGTATTTACGTATAGTAAACTACTCAGTGATATACATTTCAAAATATTTCTGTGGCGCAAAATGATCTTACCGGCTGACGCGCCCTTAAACCCAATAACTTTTCACTTTCAAGTGGTATGTGTAGCAATTGCCTTATTTTCATCCAGGAATCTGATATATCGAACACCAGCTCCGCCACCTAGGTTTAGTGAAACTCCTTAGTGTGCGAGTGAACCTGCTCTATTATTGAAAGAATATCGCAGGGGCCAACACCAGGCAAATAAAATACTAGTGCACTCCAAGTGACGATTTCTAGCAGTAAGTGCTCAACCCTCCGAGTGGCCGTGTCTTCATGAATAACCCATGCGTGAGCCTGTGAGTGTAATGACGAGACTCAATAGTCGCCGTGAGGCTGAAAGCTGAAAGAATAGAGATATAAAACTTACATTGAATAAATCACCATGCAGAACGTGGAAAGTATTGGCAAAGTTGTTCAACCAATGGTGGGCTATAGCGTGAACAAAAAACAAACAAAATAACTGTGACAAGACTCTATAAAACCCATCACTTCATTCGATCAAGAATACAAGAATACAAGAATAGAGAGTAGAGAATATAGACAAGAATATAGACTCGACAACGCGATTCAGCTTTATTCTACATCAACCGTAGAGGGCAGCAACTAGATCACACATAAGATACTATCGTACATCGTGGCACACAATTGACAATGTTGCGCCTTGTCAACATGAATGTTGTACTGCCACCATATCTACACCTAAATATAAAAGGGAAACCAAATAAAAACGTATATTTTTTTTGGATTAACATGATATTTCATACAAGCATGGAGTTCATGCATGCTCTCCTTTATTCTTCATATATTTGAATTGATTATTTACCTTGTACATTTACAGAAACAGTCGTTTAAATGTGTACAATTTAAAAAAAGTGAAAATAAATTTAATCTTCAATTATTATAATATGATTAGAATAATTTAATAGCAAGGTGTTAGTGAAACAACTAAACGCAATGAAAGCTTTGTCGGCGAGTCTGCAAATATACCATCAAATCGATTGAAAATATGCAACCATTAAGCTATCGCGTTTTAAAATAAATTCACTGCTAATTATAATTCCCCCTAACAATTACCATACAACTATTAATTAACTGTTAAACCGCGTTTACAATCACTTAGCGCTCGTAAATTAACTTACTTGACGTACGCCCACGAGTTGAGCCTGTACAAATCATATGGCATCGTCTACATTGAAATTAAGCAAATTAACGCTACGTACGCCAAGCCAAGCTGAGACGAAAGTTCAATCAAATTCAACTTTTCGTTAATTTGACAAAGTTGGTTAAGTGGCGCATGCGCAGAGCAAATTCTCTCCCCCAGAAATGTTCTGATTTGTTGATTGAAGTAAATTTAGCGAAGTTCATAAATTGGTTATAGACAGCCATCTAAATTTGACGAATTCGTGAAATTCACGTACGTTAATTTACGAGCGCTAAGTGATTGTAAACGCGGCTTTAAGCTGTAATTTAATTATAAAGTACGCAATTTAAATTTTACATTTTAAACCAATTACGGCGGTTCGTAAATAATAAAATATTTGACGTATTTACCATTATTGTATAAACAGTAAGAAGATGCATACACAAGACTTTCAAAAATCTATCTACCTCCTTCATTCCACCCACGAGAATTACTAAGGTGGTTTTCACTTTTCACTCTACGACACATCTTGTTTAATAAGTGTTTTGTTTTTGTCTCATTTTTGTATAACGGACATAATTATCATTAGATAATGTCCCAATGCATCATTGAACATCTTACCAACTTAGCGACAAAATATTATTATCATGATACTGTAAACTCAAACTGAGGTATTACGTATCCAGACATCAGTTATCACAACCTTGAGAGCTAATCACATCAGCAGCCATTTTATAAGTTCGAAAAATGATTAAATTGCAAACAAACCTCTCGCAGTATTGTAGGAAAGAGTTGAGCAGAGGTAATTTAAATCATTTATCCTAACAAAGCAGAGATTCAATAGAATGCAAGCTCGTCACATTTCTACCTTTAAAACATGATTAGATAGAATGCAGACCCGCCCGACATTGATCTAATACGTTGCTACGGATTGGCTATCAGGTAATGTAGCAAGTATTAAAACCTCTATTCATTGGCGTCTATCCTGCGGTAAGAACGACCCGACGGATACGAAAGTTGCCTCCTAGACAGAAATTACGCCAATGGTTAACGGAATTAATAAGCTAATTCGTATCTGGCCCACCGATGCAGGCAGTATGGCAAACTTGCCTTAAGGTCTCAGAATCGATCAATAATCCACCCCCTCGCTCCTCCCCCTCCTCCTTTTCCGCCCCCCTTATCACACTTGCCGACCCAGATACGCGATCCTTCCTAAAACGCAGCGGACGCCCGTCCTGCGGTTTACAATCGAGTAATAACGTAATTGCAAACAATTGTCGGCCGCTTACAGGTCTCATATAAGGGTGTCCAATGTTGAGAGTTGATACTAGTTCAGTACTTCTTAATCCGATTAGCATTGTAATCTATTCAGCCACAATAGCACGGGCGCAGTTGAATACATTTAGTCTCGTTTATATTAATGATAAAGACAAAATGTACGAAAACCATTTATTTTCAATATTAGCTTATTGTAAAACAAGATGGGCAATTCTCGAAGTTTACAACTTTTCACCTGTACTTGTTAGTAAATAGTAATAAGTAGGAAGTGCTGACACTACCTGCCAGCTTAAGAACCGCGCACTATACTTGCAAGTAGATGGAATGGACTTCACAAGATTGATGGAAATCCAAACCAGACATTCCTTACCAGACAGGTGCGCTGCCACATGGCCACCCTTCCGTTCTGTTGACATTGACACTGTGCAGTAGTGAGAACCTATGATCAATAGAAAACTTGATTCATCTTTCACACCGATTTTCAGAAAATCTTAAGTTTTTGTCTTGATCAATTTCATAGAATTGAACATTTTCTAATCATTTCATTTTCTAATTATCATCAACGTAAATGGAGATTTCCCTGTCTCACAGTGGTTGTTTGTACCCAGCTCCCGGTTTATCACTCAGATCAGTATAATAATTAAGCAAAAAACCTAAAACCAAGAATTTACATCACCCAGACCCGCTTGCCTTCGCTCGCCAGTTCCTGGTATTGTTGAGGCAGACATTGAATTAATTATGAAGACAACGTACCACACACGACAAAGTCAAGGACAAATAAAGAACCACTTTCCCAGGTAATCGATTTCCTATCGGAAACAAACCAGCAACATAGGCGGCGTACTTTTATGACATCTAGGTTATCATGCTTGAAACAAGAAAACCCCGTTTTGGTGCAATAATTTCTAGTTATTTAGTCACGTACACAATCTTTCTGCAGTAATGTGTGATATTCCGTAACCAATCTGTCTACCACTACAAGCGAACTGAAAAAATAAAATGAATACATTCGTATTCATATCGTACTCAGTACCAAGACTGATTTTCAGTGGGGGACTTTAATTTAATTTAGTATTGGCTTTACTGGCGTTGACTTAAATCGGTAACACGGTTAGCGACTTACTATGGTAATATGGTAGTTTAACCTTAGCTTCGCACTAAATAAGCCAGATTATTTATAGCGTAACAAAACACATAACATATGTCTACCACTTCAAAATTCTGAGTGATTTATATAATTTAGCAAAGACCCATCAATGTTTTTCGCGGTAACGGTGGATTTAGGACCCTGAATAAAAAATAGTAAACGGAATTTCAAGGCATCGAAGGGTTTAAACGAAAATAGATAGCAAATATTAAATGAGTTTAGGTAGTTAGTATCCACTGTAGTAATTATTACAAAATACTTTCAGAATGTCTCGATGAACGCTTAAAGTAAATCTAGACAAAAAAATTACACACGAACAAACCAACTCATTTTGTTTGTCCAACCATTAAAATAAAAACACAGAAGATCGAAGCATAATTCCACACATTATTATATTTTACAACAGTAAAATATTGTTCAATTATGTCTACCAAGACAGATGAGGAACAGTACAACATATGCCCTGACAAAATGAAAGATAGAAGTCTACAAACATACTCCGACTTGGAACAGGCTGAGGGTTTTATGTGCAGAGTTATGCACTCTCTATACTAACCCACAAACAAGACATCCGAGAAGAATATGCGTATATTCTCTCGCAAGATGTTGCTTATGTAAGGCCGCTCTGGGAAATATAAAAGCAAGAGTTTTATCTGGATCTGAGATGGATAAATTCCCATACGTAAATATCTCTCCCATCTGTTAGCTAGATTTAACGCCCTCAAGGAGTGGAAAGGGCATGCGTCATACATGTGTACGCGGATCTGCTAAGATCTTTCTTTTTCTGGCAGATGTAGAGTATGTTTCACGGCCTGTCGGAGAGTTTCACTCGTGTTTGGTGGAGGTGCCAGGTCGGCTCGCGTGTATGGTATGGCAGTACCAACATCTGCTACGCAGCTCTATGGGAGACCGTATGACAGCAGCGCTGCGAGCGTTCACACCCACACAAATGTCAGTATGCCCTTCACTTGACGCATACAATAATGATGTCGTGTAAATACAGATGGCTGTGGGACGGCTTAACCTTACCCTCACGCGAAAAGTGTTGTAGACTGTGTTATTCCGTCAACCATTGTACTAGGTGTCACTTGTTTTCTGGATTCTTCGGCTGATTGTTATTTTAATTACATAACAATCATTAATAATTCAGTTTTAAGTGCTTAAGTATGTCAATAATAAAAACTACTGTAAAGGATATACTAGACATATAAGATTTGGAGCATTTAACTGAATCTGAGCTAGAAATAATAGGTAAACTGAACGTCATCGCTCACAGCGCACTCTACCTGTCATACGGTCTCCCATAGCGTCGCCTCCGCAGACCTTGTAATTATGAGTCTATTGGTTATGAGACCCGGAGACTGTGGATGCGTGAGGTCAATCTAGAGGACTGAACCACTACACAGGCGTATATAGTTTTCATTCCCTTTCATTCTTTGCTAATGCACATCTGCAGGCTACGTTCTTGTCTATGATTCGTGATGTGTTTTGACATATTATCAATCAGCAAGCGTGTGAATTTGAAATATTAGCAATCACCAAGCGTAATAGGGAAGGCTCATAAAAAATAAATATTCCTCAAAGTACCTAAAAACAGAAGGCCATTATCAAAAAGTACGGGCTATATAATTTTTATATCTGAGAAGTGTATATTTCCAATTCTATTAGCTTTTAAAGTTTGAAATTTGGAACTTACCGCTCCGTAATTGAAAAACGGCTCGTGACGTCATAACTCTTGTCAACAACTGCCTCCTTGAAGTATTCTTAATAATATCAACGATATTAAGTTGGACATTTTACAATATCTAGGATGCAGTGACTTTACAACAATGTCTTTTATACCACTGTTTTCTTCAGAAAATACATTTTGATACAGTATTTACCAAAACGTGTTTAAAATAATGCAATTATTTAACATATTGTTGTAAATTAATGTTGAGCAGTGTTCATTTACTAACTAGAAATAAACGTTGATTCAGTTAAAGTCTTATGAGAGCAATAATCTACTAAATTGTGGGATTTCAGTACTATTTGTATGATATAAAATGATAGTTTCCAGAGTTATGACGTCAGAACCTTATAATCACGAGCAAGATGGCGCAGGTCCGTTTCTGAGCGTGTTTTGACAGCAATATCTTTGACTTGCTGTTAAAGCGACGTTAATGCACCTTTTGAGCCGAGACCAATTAGTTCCCGTTTATTTTAACTTGAGGTAACCAGTAAGCAAATAAAAAAAATGTGTGAGCCTTCCCTATTCTTCACTTAAAACTAAGTAATGTTTAAAACCATCAATAAAACTTTACAAAAATTGGACAGTTACTCTTTGTTTCTCTCGCGTTATTTATTTTCGAACGATGGTATTTTCTCAACAAAAATGCAACATCCTTTTAAACTTGCACTCACTTTTCGATCCTCTTGTACATAAGGAGTACTTAGCTGCATCCCGCCTCCAGTTCTATCTTGTCGCTTTGATCCCGTCTGCCGCCCCCCCCCCCCCCCCCCTCCAGCGCCGTCAGCTGTCTGGGAGGTCGAGGAAGATGTTTAAAGGAAATCATGAGAGAATAAACCGCTTGCGAGATAAGGTCAGCTGACGGGTGAGTGAGTATTGCGCCCCCTGACATTCATCTTGTGTTAGTCGAGACGTCTCGTACGACAAGGAGAGTTACCCGAGCGGGACGGGGCTCTGCAAGCGTTCGTTACAGCACATTCTAGTATACTTGGGTTTCAAGTATCCGCTTTGGTCCTATGAAAACTGTTGACTATATTTAATAGTATTTTCGCACAACGCTTGCAAGTGCAAGCCATGCCTTAAAGTTGCCGCAACGAAAGTATTCTGATGCTTACGACACAGCCGAGTCCAAGGTGACAACTTAATACTTTACTGAACGCTCATTCCTACCATCTAATCTAAACAGGTTTATTGGGGATAATTTAAAACCTTCCGTTGATTACGTGTAACGGCGGGTGTGGCCAAAATGCATTTACGAATGTGTGAAAGACACCAGGTATTGTTGATTTCCTTTCAGTTGGCGCGGTTGAAAGGGGCAGTAGACAATGACCTGAGATCGGTTTGCAAATACTTTTGTTGGGACTAGTATACTTACAACGTACCTAGCTGGTATCATGGTCAGTGGGAGACCCGAATTCGAGTCACAGTTGAGGAACATTCTAAGAGTTCGCTACCGACATTTGGTGGTGTGTCTGTAGATATACGTACCTGTATGGAACTCAACATATTGTATATAATGCAGTAGACGGCTGGCTTAGTCCTGCGCTATGCTGTAATACCATATACTGATGCTTAAGCCCTCTCTGGTACGGATTTAGAGAGTGTCCCCAGAGATCGCCAGGTAGCTCCAGGTGGGAGGAGAAAGTAGGAAAGTTCTTTACCGACGAACCATCAATGGGAGCAAAAGATGGAACATTTCAAATCTTGCTGTTCAAAAAGTGGTAAAATAATAAGATGCTGATAAATACTGTTGACGGTATCCGATGAAGATGCTTTCAATAATTCGTGGCCAATGGCTTTACGCTAATTTTGTATGTAAAGTTTTTGTTTCCAAGAAAGAGTAGGCTTTTGGCCAATAGCTAGAATGCCTGTTTATTTAAAATATTTGTTTTTAAGTCGGAGTACACGTTAGGGAAGAACGTGTGATGGACGTAGTATCGTTTCAACAACAGAAGTTAAAATCACATTTATATATTGTAAACCTACATAAATTGTACCAGATCGCTCATCTGTCAACGCCTATCCTCATGTTATTGTTCATAGTACATAAACACTTACAACACAACTTATACCAGCTTGATCAACGTTCTTCATGTGGTCTCGGTTTCTGAAATGTTATGTTATGTGCACCGCGTTACGGATAACATATGTTTGGGTTTAAGTCCTGCTAGATCATAGATTTACTTTCATCATAATTAGTAACACATCACAGTATTAATGCTACTACTAGCCGAGAACATTGGTGTATTGTTTTAAGACATGAATTCACTTTCACGAGGGCAACATGACAAACTAAAGATTAATCAGGCTGCAGACAATACAAGTTTGACGCTCTAAAGCGACAGTAAGCTTGAAGATCTGACGTACGGAAAACGTTTGTCTAACACTTGATGTAAGAAATAACGAAGACAGCTGCGATGTGTCTTGTTGCATCCAAGTGCAGCTCATGAAACAGAGGTTGTGGAATACAAACTGCCGCATTGCCCCAATATAAACTTGACGTCTACCGCGTTGGCTAGCTTGAGACACATTTCTACAGTCAGGCGGTATTAGAGACGTAATGCATTGCCCCGACTGCGGCGGTACTTTGTACAGGGTACATACAGCGCCCCTGGTGGTAAAGTGGGGCAACATTGAAATACGCGTCTTCGCGAACAGTCTCGATTTATCGCCGGTTAGCTTCGACCTAGGAGAGTGGAACGATTAGTAATGGCGACCGCGACCTCAGCGCGTCTTGCTACAGACACAAGGTTACAGCGGCTTGAGATGCACGTGCCGCCATTTTGTCTGCTAGTCGATAGCAGAGAAGGTATACCGGCTAAACTGCCCATGAGTCAGTGAATACAGGGCACGGTCTGGTTCGCGAGAACTTGCTAGATTTGGCACCGGTTGCAATTGATCGCTTCTACCGGAAGCGAGGCAGAAGTAACTCTTGCCAACACCTCTAGAATAAGTATTCAATGTAAAGTTCGTGAATTACAAAAATGGAATAAATCAAATGAATAGAAAGAAGACAGTCATCTCACAATACATTTTTAATACGACGCCACATTAGAATATACAAACGTTCAATTATTTCAAGTACTTGTGGGTTTGCGCTCAAAAGATTCCTGTTTTAGTAGGATCCAAGGAGGTTATGGTAGGATCCCTACCGATGACTGGGCTAAGGGATTACAGAATATTTGACTTGAAAATAGAGTTTTGTGATCTTTTGCCATAACTCTCAAACCATGTGGACGTTGTGATGCCACTTATTTGATCCAAAGGTGTTAAACCGACTTTTCAAACCTGAGAATTGTACAAGTGAGACTGTATGCGTTCTTACGTTGTGCAGCTTGGACCTCTTGGAGAACATATCCATTACAATATGAGCTCCATGTATTGTGATGTAGGTGTGACCCTCTCTGCTAAATAAACTATCGCGCATGGTTGGCTACTTCACAGCACAATATCGCTTACACGAAGCAGTGAAGAAAGCTAATGATGTACCCGAGCCAGTCGTAAACAAAGAGCGGCTTATGAACAAGAGGCAACGACGAAAAGAGGAGAGCAACTTTATAGCTCCACAACAAGTACTACATTCTTATTACTACTTTATGGTGGCCAGAGCGTGCAGCGTATAATAATATACTGTCAAAACACACGCACACACGCACGCTTTACTTGTTTGTGTGTGCGACAAGTGTTCCCATGGGACCAGCAAACATTTCTGCAGGCTGCATTGTACTTTCGCTTTTATTGAAATCATATTAATTTGCGTGAAGCCATTTTATGGTGATATTTTAGCTAACGCGCTTACATTTTTCCAATACCTGTTACTAAAAATAGCAATCGTTAACTGGTGGAGTAAAAGGGCCAATACCCACAGACAAACAATGAGAATTAAACGGCTCGCGGTGTAATAGAAAAGCAAAATTTAATACTTTGTCTCTCGTAGGCTATTCAGGAAAAATTATAATGGACAACGGGATTGTAAATATTTATCACAATGTTTTTGTACCTGGGTTACATCAGAGTTACTTACAAAGCATACATATCAGTTTACAACTCCCAAACCGTTGATTCCACGGAAAATAACGCCATTACTAACATTAAAAATAAACAAATTCTTTCCGCATGGTCATTCAATGACGAGTCGACAACTATATTGGCTGCAAGCTCGGCCACCAGGTAGCGCTAGTGGCCAAGAGTCACCGCTTGCTATAGGTCATACCACGGCACGGTTCGACAACTATATTGGCTACAAGCTCGGCCACCAGGTGGCGCTAGTGTACTCGAGTCACCGCCCGCTATAGGTCACACCACGGCACGGTCCTCTTATAGAGTATAGCTCATCCGTTGAAGCCTTGCAAGAAGTGTCCCGTATGTAATGTAGTACGGCTTCATCTAAATCGAAGCGACAGTTTGAACTGGGATTGCTCCCTGATCTTGGGGGTGGGGTGGGGGATATTACGCCCTCATACGCCCTCATATAGGGGTGAACGGTGTTATACCTTCAAAACTTCAGTGGCGTATCCCAAGCAGGGGGGGCGATGTTCGTTACATGATCATTTAGTGGCGTGCGGTTATGTCTCGAGCAGCAATGCAATCTTTGTATTAACTGTAGCCGGCTAAGAAATCTTTAGCTGTTGTATTCCTGCAATTGCTCATTTAAGTTCTAACCTTTGACCTTCCTTCACTGACTACGGCCATATAAAACACTAATCGATGACTTGAATTTAATTAAGGTTTACCAAAATTCTCCCAGATGAAATATTTGTTTTTTGATGTGCTGTAACTTTTGCACTGCAACAGTTTGTTGCGTAACGTTAATGAGTAGGCCTAACATCTCGCTTGGTTTAACTTTTAATGTATCATTCCTGTCCGTGAAGCTGTAGCTAATAAAACTCATTAGGCGGCGCTCCCGTTGTGGCATAAACATGTAACTATATTTCCTAGCACTCCAACACTGATTACAAGATCTCTTTGGACACACTTTTTGATGGATCTATAATGGTAGTGCCCAACACGTTTGGTCATTGAAATGGGAAGCAAATCAGGGCTCGGAATCGATTAGAAGAGGACTTGTACCGCCAGTATTGATATACATGTGCGCATCTATCTGGCCGCCATTGTATCAGCGCTAGTGACGTCACTGTTGGCGCACTGACTGGGCATGTCGTGCTGCGCTATTTCTAACTCACATTACAACGGCGCCAGACATCCAATCAAGCTCAAGTAAAGACAGATATTACACGAAATTGAGTTATTTCTGATATAATATCGTGTGCCGCGACCGAGATGAGATTAAGACATATTAACCTTCAATTCTCGTTTTCATGCACGCATACGAGATAGAAGTTTCTGGACCAATCAGAAGGACGAACAGAATAACGCTGCCAGTAATCCGAACTGTCCAAATGTTTTTAACTTTGGCCACTCACTCGATACTTTCGTTTGGGGCAGTTTAAACTCTAACCAGTTAATGTCTACGACAGCAAAGTAGGCCTATAATGAAATAATGTGTTACAGTTTAAAACAAACAAACGTTGATAATCTTGCGAAAGAAGTATTCGCTCATCATCATGAAGTTTACAACGGGTCGCCTTTTACGCATATTTTGGCGAAAACAACGTTCCTTCTAGTCTATAGCACGTGGGTTCAAAACTAGCATAGATACAATATCTACTATAAGTAATTGTTCTTGAATACAGTGACTGCAACCATGGATACGGAAAAACACACACAGACACATTCTCGCACGATGTCCTCTTATGATCAAAGTATACTCACCCCATGCATATGGCCCAGAATAAAATGAAATATTGAAATATGTACGCGACAAGGCTTTTATATCGATCGTAATATCTAACAAGTAGAATTGAACGCACAATGTAAAGCCACAACGGGTTTAAGTTCAGTAAACCCGTACAGTAATCTACATGGCGATCTCGGTGTTGTTGAATCGTCACAGAATCGCGATGTATAAGATAATCGATGGGCTGTCATGTTAGGCTATACGAGACACGCAAGGCTGCCAACCCCTACACTTCTCTTTTTAAAAAACAATAAACTGTCCCGGTTGTTGATCTTGGAGAAAAAAAACATAACTGTTTTGGTAAATATCGTGCAGACTCATTTGAAAACAAGAAACACGAGATGCAGATTTACTTTAAGTCAACAAAACTTATTTTAAAATAAAACTAGACAATCTAGAGGAATACTCGATAGTTTCAGCCTTGACATGAACATGTCTGCTGCTGATTACATAACAATGGACGAAATATGTTTAATACCAGGGAATCTAACAGAATGAGGTAACAAGATTGATGTGTAAAAACACATACACACACAATCACACGCACATATCCCTACGAGTTCAATCCAATAATCAATCCGCACGAAAGCCATAGTACACCTTTCTAACCGTCTCCCAGCTGTGAATCTGATGACTTTTAGTGAACTCTTTCAGTAAAATAAACGCAATGACTTTTACAGGCCTCGGTGAAACCGTTACACACCACAAGAACCAGAAGGTACGGCAGCATTCACTCCAGACGGGAACTATACATAGTAATAGTAGCCCAACTCAAGCAAGCGTTGAGATTCCACAGATCTATCAAAAGACAATGACTATAATCTCGGCAGAAATTAACTAAAGCGGTTAAATTATTCGTTTGTTCATTTAAAATGTTTCTTCGTTGAGGGACACTAAAGCGATATTATGACTGAGCCAATCACTGGCCTTGGGCTGTAAGTAGAGAGCGAGACTTCGATTGGCTGAGTCAATCGCTAGCCTTGGGTTTCTCATAGCGAGCGAGATTCTAATTGGCTGTGCCAATCACTGGCCTTGGGCTGCTCATAGCGAGCGATACTCTAATTGGCTAAGTCAATCACTGGCCTTGGGCTGCTCATAGCGAGCGATACTCTAATTGGCTAAGTCAATCACTGGCTCTGGGCTGCTCATAGCAAGCGAGATTCTAATTGGCTGAGTCAATCACTGGCCTTGGGCTGCTCATAGCGAGCGATACTCTAATTGGCTAAGTCAATCACTGGCCTTGGGCTGCTCATAGCGAGCGATACTCTAATTGGCTAAGTCAATCACTGGCTCTGGGCTGCTCATAGCAAGCGAGATTCTAATTGGCTGAGTCAATCACTGGCCTTGGGCTGCTTATAGCAAGCGAGACTAATTGGCTGTGCCTATCACTGACCTTGGGTTGCACATAGCGAGTGAGACTTTGATTGGCTGAGCCATAAACCAGCCACCTTGCGTGTAGCAAACCTTATTTACAAAACTATATTTATTTAGCAATCCATGCTCAAGTTATGCAAAGTAGTGTAAACTGTCAAGTTAGCACTCGCAATTTGTCTCGGCAATCTTTGAATAGAGAGCTTGTTTGTCCCTATTAGAGTTTTGATCTAGAACATAAAATAGCTAAAGTCAACAGTAAACGATTATGTAAGCGGTAGTTTGTTGTACGCTAAGGACTGCTGTGGGGGCCTTGAATGGCATGAATAAACTATAGGTAGGGTACACAGTTTAGCGCTTATTTGTTTTATTGATTCGCTTCTATCCTGTCTGATGCTAAACACGACCGACGTGCATTATTAAGCGTAGCCGAGTACACATGGCGCCGACTTCCGTGTTGCCACGTCACAGACGTTTCGATGTATCCGCTCTCGTCTGTAGTCGGTCGAAACGTCGCTGTTAGTCTGGACTAAACATGCCGTTGACTTCTGGTTTATCACGTGGGGCGTATTTCACCTCGATTATTGGCGGTTTATCATGCTTTTACGTCGGACGTTGACTCCGGACGTTGGCCAACCGTAGCCCGTATGTAGTATTCTCGACGAGCGTTGAGAGGGCGGTGCCAGCGTTGGAGTAAATGTCTACGATTGTTTCACAGCCTTCTCGACGGTTCAATGAGATGATTGACCCGTCGAGAAGGCTATCTTTTTTTATTATTTCAAATCTATTCTATCCAGTTCTAAAACTGATCACAAAAGTGTACAACAAATACAAAACCATAATCAAATACCGGACAAACACAATAAAACTGCAATAATTAAATTAACACGAACCACAAAACAAAACTTCTATATAAAGAGGAAGAAAAAAATAATAAATGGACAGAACATCAGAAAATACACATAAGTAAGTTATGAAATGAATGATCATTACTGACCGCGTAAATGTTTTTGAATTGGCGTCTCTAGAGAACCTGTATTATAAACTATTATTA
Organism: Isoperla grammatica; assembly: GCA_945910005.1. Taxonomy (NCBI): domain Eukaryota; kingdom Metazoa; phylum Arthropoda; class Insecta; order Plecoptera; family Perlodidae; genus Isoperla; species Isoperla grammatica. Next base: position 40,463,291 of record OX246738.1, on the reverse strand, counting down.
TAAACTAATAATGGAGCCTGTGACATTTTATTCAACAACTGAACTCCAACGCGCAATATTGATGTAATCCTCCAAACACAAAGACGCAATCAATTACTGAAACACCCCGTTATGTTTTGTTGCCGCCGAAATGATTATTCTCATTGGGATGCGCATTAGTTTCTTGCAATGTTCATTGTTCACGCAACACCTTAACCGTGTTGCAATAAAAGCAACGCTTATGCTGGCGCCTTGTTTATTTGCATTTGCGTTCTTCACTGTTCGTGTTTTGTTCTCATATTATGGTATCGAACACTTATTAATTACTAACGCGAATTATCCTGTCGCATTTAGTTTCTTGTTACTCTGCACTCGTTGTTTATGGGGGGAGAGGGGGGGGGAAAGCGGGCGATTAGTGATGTGCCTCGTTGCTATGACGGCTCCCAAGTCGTCAGTTGTACCAGCAGTTGTGATTGATAGGATAGGGATCTGTGAATGAACTACGTCAACATGGCGCGGATATGCGTGCGTGTAAGCGCTACTTTCTGCATCGACGAGACGCTACAATATCGTCAAGTAAAAAGTAATCTTTAGGAGGTCATTTTTCATGGTGCTAGTTTAATAATTATGACAGGTCAATAGATAAACATCTAGAATACGTAATTGAAAATAATAATGTGACCCTGTACAAAATGGCAGCTTATTAAATGGTGAATGTCCGCTGAACTTGTTTTAGTTATTTGTTATGTGGTTTATATTAATTGCGTTTGTTGTTATATGATGTACTCGGCAATAAGACAGTAGGTAATTTCATACAACACCCAGAGCTCCTGTGGGTTAGAGTAAAGGGGGCTTATACTGCATGCCCTAACTTTGGGGAACTATGGAATCTAGTGAGAAATTTTGTCAAAGTTGGTCATCATTATCAGATTGAGTAAATCTCAAATATCGTAGACCAATTTAAACCTGTTGTTCTGGCTGTCACAACACTTCGAACTGATAGCATGTTCTGTTTCAATCTTAATAAATTGCAGCTATAGCCTCCAACTACAAGTACTTTAGAGGAAACCTTTCAGTACTGGAGTAACAGAAGAGCATGTTGGAAAAGAATGGTTCCTATTTCTACTTACCAAAGTAATGTGTCACACTCAACGAGATGTTAATATTTTTTAGGTGGTGATGGTTGCTTGACGTCCAAATGTAAATAATCGCACCTCTTTCTGCCATCGAAGATAACTTGACGAAATACGTCAAGGTTGTAGCCTACTTCACACATCTTGGTGGTGTGTGCATGTTGGCATTACTGTCGCTTGTTGGTGCTTTCAAGACTCTGAAACCTGTAACGTACTTCACACATCTCATGGCGATGTGTGCATGTTGGAATTACTGTCGCTTGTTGGTGCTTTCAAGACTCTCAAACCTGTATCGATCTTCACACATCTCTTGGCGATGTGGGCATGTTGGCATTACTGTCGCTTGTTGCTACTTTCAAGACTGCAACATACTTCAAGCTTCTTCCTTTTGGTGCTGTATGCATGCCACAGCATTTCTGTCGCTCTGTGAAAAGCAACACAAGTGCAACCAACTTCTTCTTACATTTGGCGACGTGCATGTCGACATTATTGTTGTTTCCTGTCGCAATTTTTTTATTTTTCATCATCCTTCCGTTTTATAAAAGTGATTGTTGTTCACTTGAAGGTAAATGTTACGTATCTTTTCAGACTTGAGTTTAGCGCATCTTCTCCTCTCTCCTAATTACCTACGTAGAAGGTACCGCACTCGTAATACAAGCATGAAACATGTAGCGTACCGCATGTAATTGTATCAGCACTATGTTATGCTGGTGTATACATTTAGCATGCACCTATATGTTGTATCGTCATTATCTGTGTAGTTTTAAGGGCAATACAATGTTATTGTTTATATAACCTAGAGCTTGTATTGGCAAGCACAATATCGATGTGTTGTAGTATTATTTTGAGGGGTGTTTAACACGTAAAACTCTACTCGTGGTCGTAGCAAGTAGTTTATACGTATAGAGAAACATGGGTCTTCTTGACTCTATTGCACATCCTGTAATCCATGTCGAGGGGTGAGATCTGATCTGTTGTCTTGACTCTTTTCAAAGCATTATATATGCAACTACTTTATGTCCGAATGAAGTTTATGAGGCCACTAAAGTGGGAACCTGAGCTACCATCAATATTGAGAAATGTGTTCTGTAACGGTCCATTTCTAAATCCCAGTCAGACAAACCGGTCTTGACTATTGCAGAGCATAATTATAAAACAAAGGATTTCAGAATGATCTACTTTTGAATTTTAAGCGTTACCAATTCGATCTTTTTGTCGGGAGAACAGTTCTTTTCTGGCAACCACCTTTCATCATGTTTTGTAAATGATAAGAGATAAAGAGATACTATACACTTAGTTCATAGTATAATTAGTGCATATGTCCATTTGTTCCTGTATAAATACCTAGTGCATATTTTACGCGTGTTTTGTATTCAATTAGGTCTACTTTAGTAGATATTTATTTTCAATGCGGAGGAGTAAAAATAGATATGAAGTCCCAGTTTTACAACAGTGCGACATTATTGAATTCCAGTCATTCCAAAAGTAACAATCTCTACAAAAACCAGTTTGATTTCCTAAGAACTATACAGACTGTATGAAAAACATGACAAGTTACTTACGGTCAATATTGTAGCTGTATTTTACTACTATTGGATGAGATAAACACAAAATAGAAACCATATTGCCACGGAATGCAAAATTATAAAATGTGTTTGATACAGAAAATTTGTAGAGCTTCAAGATTCAAATTTGTCAAACCATTCACTTTGACGATATTGTGTGGCTTATGGAGATATGATTGAACCACTGTTATAATTTTTGCAGGGACTTAAGAGTTATTCCTCCGCCCTAATACATTCGTTTTGGTATAATCTGCTGCATACGTTCACTATTTATCATTAATTTTAGTATAGCACATAGTGCAAGTAAATTTATCTATTCTATTAAATATTGATGTAGTGTTTATTTTAAGTGTTTATTAATTAAATATAAACTAGTGCACATTTCCAGTGTATTTTGTCTGTTTTAGTATATTTTAGTGCATATATTGAAGTGATATTCAGTCTTTTCCATATATCATTTAGAGCCACAATTACAATGTCCACTGAATTTTCTAGGACCGATTTCAACAAATTTTAAAACACTCAGATTTGATTGGTTGCCATTGTTTCATGCATGTTGTCCTCAACGCAGGCGCTCTGCTTGCCAGGACTTAGACTAACGACTAATCTAAAGCGAAATGTTTGGTCAAATCGGGTCTAGGGGTTCTAATGAAAATATGCCAATTGTAATTTAATGATCTTATTAGCTACATTTAGCATATTTTCTACTTATTTGTTGAATGTAATAGTGGCACTAATTTAAAATTGATATTTCCTCCATATCCCGATTCTTTCTATCAATGTAGAAAACCAACCCTACCCTTAGAGCTTATCAAACTTTATTTAAACACAAATAGTAACAAACTTAATGTATTTGTTTGCAAATTAATACAATCGATAACCTATCAAACCTAGTTACCGAGTAGTTTGCACTGATGAAAATAACATCTAGTCACAATAATATTACACACTATTAGATGTTAAGAAATGATAATTAAAGCTTTCCACTGAATGTCACATGCACACTTGAGCTTTATTTGCACGTTCACGACTTGTTGCAACATGTTTTATTCTACGAGCAAACTTTGGTCTTGTTTTCTCTCTTCTTCAATCCATTGTACGTAATTAGCCTTGTTGCACGACAACATTACCCGACAAAGCCCTCGTCTGTCTCATTACTTCACATTTGCAAGCTGCACTAGCAGTGCTTGGCTGGCCCGGGGTGTTAGTTTAGATACTATATACACAGACATTGAACTCTCGTTAGAGAAATATTTCCTAATTAAGCGAGCGAAGCGAGCGTTTCCACTTGACTCTTATGGCACTTCGTTCTGTTTTTTTTTTTGTTTGTTTGTTTTTTTTTTTTTTTTTTTATGTCTGTCGATAGCGGTCGAACGGAAAGTCCGATCAACTTGAAATTTGGACCATCCACAAGCCTCGATGTGGATTGAAGGTGTATAGTTTTGAGGCAAAATCGTTCGAAAAGTTACAAAGTTACACCATAGTTACTGCAAAATATTTTTCTGAACCAAAATGGCGGCAAAATGTGAGAAAGCCAGATTTTTTTACAGATTTTTCCGGTCACGAATATGTTAATGTAATGGCGATCTGATAAATATTGGCAAAGTTACACGAAAGTTACTCGAAAATATTTTTCTAAAACGCAGTAACGGCAAAATGTGAGGTGTCTATCTTATAGTAAATTTTTGTCCGGAAACGAATATACTAATGTAAACGCGATCCAATACATATTAGAGGCAGAAATTACATTTCTATTGCTGTCAATAAGTGTTAGTAACGGTGGCGGACCGTGTTGAAAACATGACCACGAAAATTCTTAGCAACGCACATTGCACTGCATACAACAATGTCGGGAAGTATAATAGCTATGGAAATTAGAAAAAATTTTGCAATGCGCATTCTTGAATTGTTGTTAATTGTTGTTTGTATTAGCATTGAAGTCTTTTCGCCAGAAAGTTCGTAGATATTGACGCGCTCGCTTATCAACGCGTCAAACAGAGCGTTTTCCTAGTTTACATAAAACTTAAAATTTTAAAAATTTGAATACGTCCTAAGTAGAAGGCTGCATGATTCTTTTAAAATATTCGTTCTCATGTCAATTTCTTTGCGTGAACAGCTTCGATGAAGTAGAGGCAGTCAAAATCTGTTTCAAAATTTATTAAGCGAGCGAAGCGAGCGTTTCCACTTGACTCTTATGGCACTTCATTCTGTTTTTTTGTTTGTTTGTTTGTTTGTTTTTTTTTTTTTTTTTTTTTTTTATGTCCGTCGATAGCGGTCGAACGGAAAGTCCGATCAACTTGAAATTTGGACCATCCACAAGCCTCGATGTGGATTGAAGGTGTATAGTTTTGAGGCAAAATCGTTCGAAAAGTTACAAAGTTACACCATAGTTACTGCAAAATATTTTTCTGAAACAAAATGGCGGCAAAATGTGAGATAGCCAGATTTTTCTACAGATTTTTCCGGTCACGAATATGTTAATGTAATGGCGATCTGATAAGTATTGGCAAAGTTACACCTAAGTTACTCGAAATTATTTTTCTAAAACGCAGTAACGGCAAAATGTGAGGTGGCTATCTTATAGTAAAGTTTTGTCCGGTCACGAATATACTAATGTAAACGCGATCCGATAGGTATTAGAGGCAGAAATTACATTTCTATTGCTGTCAATAAGTGTTAGTAACGGTGGCGGACCGTGTTGAAAACATGACCACGAAAATTCTTAGCAACGCACATTGCACTGCATACAACAATGTCGGAAAGTATAATAGCCATGGAAATAAGAACATTTTTTGCAATGCGCATTCTTGAATTGTTGTTAATTGTTGTTCGTATTAGCATTGAAAACTTTTCGCCAGAAAGTTCGTAGATATTGACGCGCTCGCTTATCAACGCGTCAAACAGAGCGTTTTCCTAGTATATTATTAAGCGAGCGAAGCGAGCGTTTCCACTTGACTCTTATGGCACTTCGTTCTGTTTTTTTTTTTTTTTTTTTTTTTTTTTTTTTTTTTATGTCCGTCGATAGCGGTCGAACGGAAAGTCCGATCAACTTGAAATTTGAACCATCCACAAGCCTCGATGTGGATTGAAGGTGTATAGTTTTGAGGCAAATTCGTTCGAAAAGTTACAAAGTTACACCATAGTTACTGCAAATTATTTTTCTGAAACAAAATGGCGGCAAAATGTGAGATAGCCAGATTTTTTTACAGTTTTTTCCGGTCACGAATATGTTAATGTAATGGCGATCTGATAAATATTGGCAAAGTTACACGAAAGTTACTCGAAAAGATTTTTCTAAAACGCAGTAACGGCAAAATGTGAGGTCTCTATCTTATAGTAACGTTTTGTCCGATCACGAATATACTAATGTAAACGCGATCCAATACGTATTAGAGGCAGAAATTACATTTCTATTGCTGTCAATAAGTGTTAGTAACGGTGGCGGACCGTGTTGAAAACATGACCACGAAAATTCTTAGCAACGCACATTGCACTGCATACAACAATGTCGGAAAGTATAATAGCCATGGAAATAAGAACAATTTTTGCAATGCGCATTCTTGAATTGTTGTTAATTGTTGTTCGTATTAGCATTGAAAACTTTTCGCCAGAAAGTTCGTAGATATTGACGCGCTCGCTTATCAACGCGTCAAACAGAGCGTTTTCCTAGGTTTCTACAACGAAACACGATATTTCATTCATTATATCATTATTTATTTATTAGTGGTACGCAATTTAATCTCGAAAGAACGTGTAAAGCCGTAAAGAATTCATTTATATTTTATAAACTACTTTTTATACTGTTGTGGACTGAGAGTAATTGTCGAAAAAGTTTGACCAGACCAATTCACAACATTGCCCATAAAGCTGACGCTGGCTATGGCTTAAAACCTGTGTAATCATACTCTTACAACTTTCAAGGTAACCGTAGTTACGTGTTGCACAGTACCCACAACTACCCCTATTAAGAGAACAAGTTAGCCTAATTACTCGTAGAACAACAACACGCGTTACGTACGTTCAATGACGTCACTAGCGACAAGCTCACTTGTTGGGGACTCGCGACATTAAACAACAACAAATACTCTCACACGTCACAACATTTGAGTAACGTGCGGACTTTTCTAGATTAACCTACTAGTCTGACCCGAGTTGGTGTACCGTCCATCCACCTCAATTATCGCGACATTCCCATATAATGTTAGGAAAGTGCCTCGGGCATTGGGCTATCACGCAACATGTGTCTATAATGGACGCGAATTAGTCCATGTTGTACTATAAGCTACCACAACATGGTCACTACAGAAAATCAATTGTAAAATAATACCAAATCTGACGTTCAGTACAAATATTCAGAAGTGTTACAGTGTATAACAGTATATTTAAATTAAAAGATGGAAACATAGTAGAACAGGTAAAACGTTATATAAAACCTAGTAGTTGGACTATACACTGTTCCTTGTCAAGTTCAAACAATTAAAACCGCAATATTTCGAGCCCTGATCAGAGCTCTTCAACGGGCGAAAACAAACTGACTGAGTTTGTTTTCGCCCGTTGAAGAGCTCTGATCAGGGCTCGAAATATTGCGGTTTTAATTGTTTGAACTTGACAAGGAACAGTGTATAGTCAAACTACTAGGTTTTATATAGTATATTTAAACCCAAGTTGAGATTAGCTAAACCTATATATGAAAGAACGTTTAAAACGTTATAAAATTATTTGTGAAACCGGTATACAACGGTCTTTCCCGGTTAAACTGCAAAGTTTACTCGCTTTAGCAACTATTAATTTATCAAATCTAAATACAAACAATTACACCCAGCCATCGACAAGGCACAGTAATATATTAATTTTATTACCATAGAAAAGGAAAATAAAAAACAATTTTATTTTGACTCAGGTTTCCGGGCTCAAAAATAACCATATTTCAGGAGTTACTTCAGGAGTTTTGACGTAATGACGTCGCAAGGCTAACCTCTCCCCTCCACGCATGCGTTAGCTCCCACATCTCCACCCCTATGTGCATGTGTGTTAGCACCTAAGTCTTCTGCTCGATAGAGTACGACTGACTGGTCCAATAGCCACACCGTCTGTTCCAGGCAAGGTGGACGAGAAGGCTACGCAGCTTCATGCGATCGCGTCGCTCAAGGTTCTACTGGACGCCACCAAACCACAGAACGGGTCGACGTCCTCCTCGGCGTCGCCTGCCAACCACATGACCGTCGCGCAGCGTCTCGACGCCGAGAAACAGGAGACACGGCTCGCCCAGGACCAGCCGAACGGCATCGCTGGCGGCGCCGATGAGCCGGGGGCGGTAGACACGGTAAGACCTTGACCTTGTACTTGTGGGGGCGGCTTGACCTTGTAGGGGGCGGTAGACACGGTAAGACCTTGACCTTGTACTTGCGGGGGCGGCTTGACCTTGTAGAGGGCGGTAGACACGGTAAGACCTTGACCTTGTACTTGTGGGGGCGGCTTGACCTTGTAGGGGGCGGTAGACACGGTAAGACCTTGACCTTGTACTTGTGGGGGCGGCTTGACCTTGTAGGGGGTGGTAGACACGGTAAGACCTTGACCTTGTACTTGTGGGGGCGGCTTGACCTTGTAGGGGGCGGTAGACACGGTAAGACCTTGACCTTGTACTTGTGGGGACGGCTTGACCTTGCAGGGGGCGGTAGACACGGTAAGACCTTGACCTTGTACTTGTGGGGGCTGCTTGACCTTGCAGGGGGCGGTAGACACGGTAAGACCTTGACCTTGTACTTGTGGGGGCTGCTTGACCTTGCAGGGGGCGGTAGACACGGTAAGACCTTGATCTTGTACTTGTGGGGGTGGCTTGACCTTGTAGGGGCGGTAGACACGGTAAGACACTTGACCTTATGCGGGTAGCTTAACCTTATATAGGGGGCGGTAAACACGATAAGACGTTTGTCTTGTACTTTTGGCGGCAAGGATGGGGGTGAAACAAAAGAACATGGTAGGAAGCTTTACTTTGGACTTGTAGGACCGGGGTGCAAAGCAATTTGCTTCACTGTGTTAAGGGCGGTCAGGGCAAGGCAAGACGCTTTATAGTACTTGCAGTGTCGGGAGGTGAGGGGGGGGGGGGACATGGTAATAGGCTTGACATTGTAGAGTGCGGTAAGGATACGGCAAGTCGTTCACAAACCACCCTTAACACGGGATAATTGATTTCCTAAAACACTTGCTGTACTCTGAACGGGAGTGTCCTATCCTAACCGGTGACACGGTTGGGCCGACACACCGCTATAGGTTTCCAACCGCTGCCACCAGTTGTTGTAACGCTGCCACGTCACACATCCGTCAGCGTTTGTGTCGGCTTAGGACTGTACGTAGAGTCGGGTAAAACACTTGCTGTACTCTGGCCGGGAGTGTCCCATCCTATCCGGCGACACGGTTGGGCCGACACACCGCTATAGGTTTCCCACCCCTGCCACCAGTTGTTGTATCGCTGCCACGTCACACATCCGTCATCGTTTGTGTCGGCTTAGGACTGTACGTAGAGTAGGGTAAAACACTGGCAGTACTCTGAACGGGAGTGTCCCGTCCTATCCGGGGACACGGTTAGGCCGACACACCGCTATAGGTTTCCCACCCCTGCATCCAGTTGTTGTAACGCTGCCACGTCACACATCCGTCATCGTTTGTGTCGGCTTAGGACTGTACGTAGAGTAGGGTAAAACACTGGCAGTACTCTGAACGGGAGTGTCCCGTCCTATCCGGGGACACGGTTAGGCCGACACACCGCTATAGGTTTCCCACCCCTGCATCCAGTTGTTGTAACGCTGCCACGTCACACATCCGTCAGCGTTTGTGTCGGCTTAGGACTGTACGTAGAGTCGGGTAAAACACTGGCAGTACTCTGAACGGGAGTGTCCCGTCCTATCCGGGGACACGGTTAGGCCGACACACCGCTATAGGTTTCCCACCCCTGCCACCAGTTGTTGTAACGCTGCCACGTCACACATCCGTCAGCGTTTGTGTCGGCTTAGGACTGTACGTAGAGTCGGGTAAAACACTTGCTGTACTCTGAACGGGAGTGTCCCATCCTATCCGGCGACACGGTTGGGCCGACACACCGCTATAGGCTTCCCACCCCTGCAACCAGTTGTTGTATCGCTGCCACGTCATACATCCGTCATCGTTTGTGTCGGCTTAGGACTGTACGTAGAGTCGGGTAAAACACTTGCTGTAGTCTGGCCGGGAGTGTCCCATCCTATCCGGCGACACGGTTGGGCCGACACACCGCTATAGGTTTCCCACCCCTGCCACCAGTTGTTGTATCGCTGCCACGTCACACATCCGTCAGCGTTTGTGTTGGCTTAGGACTGTACGTAGAGTAGGGTAAAACACTTGCTGTACTCTGAACGGGAGTGTCCCATCCTAACCGGTGATATGGTTGGGCCAACACACCGCTATATGTTTCCCACCCCTGCCACCAGTTGTTGTATCGCTGCCACGTCACACATCCGTCAGTGTTTGTGTCGGCTTAGGACTGTACGTAGAGTAGGGTAAAACACTTGCTGTACTCTGAACGGGAGTGTCCCATCCTATCCGGCTATACGGTTGGGCCGACACACCGCTATATGTTTCCCACCCCTGCCACCAGTTGTTGTAACGCTGCCACGTCACACATCCGTCAGTGTTTGTGTTGGCTTAGGACTGTACGTAGAGTAGGGTAAAACACTTGCTGTAGTCTGAACGGGAGTGTCCCATCCTATCCGGCGACACGGTTGGGCCGACACACCGCTATAGGTTTCCCACCCCTGCCACCAGTTGTTGTAACGCTGCCACGTCACACATCCGTCATCGTTAGCGCTGCTCAGCGCGTTCCACTTGATATCATGCCGCTGTAATTCAACACGTAACATCCACCCTGAATAGCTAAGCGTTTGAGGGATAAGTAAATGTTTTATTTTATTAGCCAGACGAAAGACCACTTTTGGATGTGAAATATGCGCAGTAAAACCGGAGAGTTTTAAATTAATATTTTAGTATCAATGGGCTTTCTTTTATTACTTGAAAAAAGAAAGAAAATACCGTAGATGCGCCAACACACTGCTACTAATGCGACATAAGCGAGATAAAATGAGGTCGCTTGGTTTTATGATACTTTATGTAGACATTTATTTAGTCGTAATTTTACTGAGTTTTCTCGTAACAGAGTGGAAAGGCAATAAATAATAATAAGCTATTTCGTGTATAAGTGTATAAGAAATCAATTCCTCAATTCTAAGAAATTTTAACTTACCTAGAAGATATGTGCGGCGTTTATCAAACACATTATTGTATTATGTATTGTTTATTGTATCTGCAATTAAGAATGTTCAAAGCCGTTAAAACGCGTATTTACTTTTCTGTAATTCAAACGTTGGTCCAAACGCTTGAGTCAAAATTAAAAATTACGTATCACTGTTAATCAAAGCTTAGTGAAGATTGAGAACTGGTTTTCAGTATCCTGCTAGGATTACCTGATGTGGCTAATTAAAGGCTTGACTATACGTACAATCCTTCAGCCACTAATAATATCTACTTATTGGCAATACTCTTTAGAGCAAAAATCAATATAAGTAATTAGTCCAGCATCAAAGTGTCGAAAATCATAGTCCTGTGCAATTTCGAGGAAAGAGTATAGCACCATATACCAATGTGTTCATAAGGTTTCACAGTATTTAGCGCACTTTGGTGCCAGAGCGATATCCGCGACTGGGGGCGGGGGCGGTGCCCCCAATTTTGACTACGCATTGCATTGAATATCGCTCAATTACGGCCAAACGGTTGGTCTGACAACGAAAATGATGATTATAAAATATATTTGTGTGTAATTGATAAATATTTCCTTGTCACAATTATTCATGTACGGTACATAGTGCGAAAGTTATCGTCAATTAAGTATAAAATTAATATATTCTCAATATATAAAACCATGGGACAACCATATATTATCAAAACATTACAAACACATTCATACACGTATAGAAATGTCAAGAGTGTTGCCATATCGGTGATTTTTTTTCATAATTTTATCTTCAAGCTAGTGGTATTAGTGAAGTATTAAAGACAAGAATGCGTGGGGCTTTTGTGCGCCCGCTAAACGCAGGTGTAATGCATAGAAGCATTGGCAATCATAATATTGTACTATTTCGAAAGAAAAGTACACTTATATCTTTGTTTTAGCTTGTAAAATAATAATTTGGATGGTGCCAAGCTCCAAAATTAGGCGTTTACAAGTTATACATAAAAAACAAAATGGCCGACTCTCATGAGGTTTTGCCTATTTATCTTCACAATCGTGCATTTTTTGGCAAAACTTAATATGACAAAAATTGTTTCTAGTAAAATTCTACACACATATGATACTTGGATATTTGCATAGGAAGTACTACTTACGTACAAATTTAATTTTTGTATGTGTGGATCTGAACTCAAATGTACAAAACTTGGCTCCCGTTCGCTTCTTGATGAAGCAACTGTGACCTACGGGAGTGTTCTTAATATCTTCTTTTAAGCTCATCAAATAATAATATTGATGGTGCCAAGCTCCATTGATAGGCATTTACGTGTTGCATGTGAAAAACAAAATGGCTGTCACTTCAGGTGGTTTTGGCAATTTATCTTCATAACCGTACTATTTATGACAAAATCTAACATGACAAAAAATATTCCTTGTAAAATTCTACATACAATTAATATTCAGGTATTTTCATATGATTTACCATTTACCTACAAATTTAGATTTGTGTATGTTAATCTGTACTCAAATGTACAAGCATTGGCTCCCCTGGGCTACTTGATGAAGCAAGTATGGACTATGAGAGTGGGCTAAATCTCTTCCTTTTAGCTTGTAGAATAATAATTTTGATGGTGCGAAACTCAAGTACTAGGCGTTCAAGAGAAACACGCAAAAAACAAAATGCCCGCTAATAGGGTGTATTCAGATGTACATTCGTCGGTTGTTTGATGAAGCAAGTATAGGAGTGGGCTCAGTCTCTTCTTTATAGCTTATAAAGTAATAATTGTGATGGTGCCTACCTTAAATATGGGGCATTATCGAGTTACACGTAAAATACAAAATGGCCACCACTATAGGTAGTTTTTCCAATTTACCGACATAACCGTACGTTTTATGACAAAATGTAATATGACAAAAATTATTTCTTGTAAAATTGTACACACATATGATATTTACATATTTTTATAGGACTTACCATTAACCTAAAAATTAAAATTTCTTCATGTTAATTAGTACTCAAATGTTTTTTTTTGTTTACGTGTTTCTCTTGAACGCCTAGTACTTGAGTTTCGCACCATCAAAATTATTGTTCTATAAGCTAAAAGGAAGAGATTTAGCCCACTCTCATAGTCCATACTTGCTTCATCAAGTAGCCCAGGGGAGCCAATGCTTGTACATTTGAGTACAGATTAACATACACAAATCTAAATTTGTAGGTAAATGGTAAATCATATGAAAATACCTGAATATGAATTGTATGTAGAATTTTACAAGGAATATTTTTTGTCATGTTAGATTTTGTCATAAATAGTACGGTTATGAAGATAAATTGCCAAAACCACCTGAAGTGACAGCCATTTTGTTTTTCACATGCAACACGTAAACGCCTATCAATGGAGCTTGGCACCATCAATATTATTATTTGATGAGCTTAAAAGAAGATATTAAGAACACTCCCGTAGGTCACAGTTGCTTCATCAAGAAGCGAACGGGAGCCAAGTTTTGTACATTTGAGTTCAGATGCACACATACAAAAATTAAATTTGTACGTAAGTAGTACTTCCTATGCAAATATCCAAGTATCATATGTGTGTAGAATTTTACTAGAAACAATTTTTGTCATATTAAGTTTTGCCAAAAAATGCACGATTGTGAAGATAAATAGGCAAAACCTCATGAGAGTCGGCCATTTTGTTTTTTTATGTATAACTTGTAAACGCCTAATTTTGGAGCTTGGCACCATCCAAATTATTATTTTACAAGCTAAAACGAAGATATAAGTGTACTTTTCTTTCGAAATAGTACAATATTATGATTGCCAATGCTTCTATGCATTACACCTGTGTTTAGCGGGCGCACAAAAGCCCCACGCTTCTTGTTTTAATACTTCACTAATACCACTAGCTTGAAGATAAAATTATGAAAAAAAATCACCGATATGGCAACACTCTGACATTTCTATACGTGTATGAATGTGTTTGTAATGTTTTGATAATATATGGTTGTCCCATGGTTTTATATATTGAGAATATATTAATTTTATACTTAATTGACGATAACTTTCGCACTATGTACCGTACATGAATAATTGTGACAAGGAAATATTTATCAATTACACACAAATATATTTTATAATCATCATTTTCGTTGTCAGACCAACCGTTTGGCCGTAATTGAGTGATATTCAATGCAATGCGTAGTCAAAATTGGGGGCACCGCCCCCGCCCCCAGTCGCGGATATCGCTCTGGCACCAAAGTGCGCTAAATACTGTGAAACCTCATGAACACATTGGTATATGGTGCTATACTCTTTCCTCGAAATTGCACAGGATTCCATTTGATGCTGGACTAAATTAAAAAATAAATAAAGTAGTGTCTACTTGTTAGTAAAACGTGAATGTGGTGTAATACAGCGGTTCTTGTATAGCGACGTGACAAACAACGTTACAGCGTTTAATTACGGTAATAAAACACAGGGCTGCATCGGACGCATGGGGCGAATAGACCCAACAATGATTAACGTCCAAATGTTTATCATCCGTAAAGAGGAGCAGAATAAATTATGCAAATAACGCGTGCGGTGGACGACAAAACCCAGCCAAGTGTCGCTCAACATCATCAATGGACTGGGTGAAGCGCGTGGCCTTCGCGTGGTGCATTCTCCTTGTCCACAATCGTTGTCGACTCCGTTCTCTCCTCTGATTGGGTGAAGCGCGTCACCCTCAAGCGCGTGGCCTTCGCGTGGTGCATTCCTCTTGTCCACAATCGTTGTCGGCTCCGTTCTCTCCTCTGATTGGGTAAAGCGCGTCACCCACAAGTGCGTGGCCTTCGCGTGGTGCATTCTTCTTGTCCACAATCGTTTTCGGCTCCGTTCTCTCTTCTGATTGGGTGAAGCGCGTCACCCACAAGCGCGTGGCCTTCGCGTGGTGCACTCTTCTTGTCCACAATCGTTGTCGGCTCCGTTCTCTCTTCTGATTGGGTGAAGCGCGTCACCCACAAGTGCGTGGCCTTCACGTGGTGCATTCTTCTTGTCCACAATCGTTTTCGGCTCCGTTCTCTCTTCTGATTGGGTGAAGCGTGTCACCCTCAAGCGTGTGGCCTTTGCGTGGTGCATTCTTCTTGTCCACAATCATTGTCAGCTCCGTTCTCTCCTCTTGATTGGATTGTTGTTCTTGGTGCAACGAGACAATACAGGCAACGATCGTATGTAGACCTTGGTCTTGCGAGGTAAAATGGTAATGGCATGTTTGATATGACTGGTCTAGTGAGGAATTGGGATATTTCTGTGACATTGGCATTACGAGGGCATTGACGTAACATGTGACCTTAGCCTGCATGACAAGGTAAGTGAATATCATTATAACCTTAATACGCAAGGCAATCGCGAGTCGGACTTCTTTCGTTCGATATATCGAGTCGAACTCTCTCGCGAGTGACGTCACACGATACGAAGCTGGTTCGATGTTTTGACAACGGTTCGGACTTTGTGAAAGAACAAATATTTGCGTGAAGTGTGAGTGCACCCTTTCCACACGGTCCAAACATATTTCTAACATTATTTCCTATATTCCGTCTGCAGATAAGAGATGGAGGAAGGAAATACATCAATTTTCTTTCAGAGAACCGAGAAAACACACAAGAGAATGGAAATCTAGGTCTGGATATGTTTTATATAAATGCGCGCGCGAAAGGCGATCTGTGAAAAACATGTCACACATATCTTTCTCGTCCCTTCAAAATTAATGGCCGCATGGAAAGCATTATAACGTGTCCTAGAGATATGTATGCTACGTGTCACGGACATCGCTCCGATGAAAAACCCGTTCTATTTTCAAATGTCACAAACAAAACTAAAATAATTTGCTTCTAAACATTCATAATCGTTGAAATTAGCATCATACACGTTCACATCACAACTTTTACTGTTTTTACAGCATTAGAAACACTTGTAAAACCTAGTCACAATTATTTAACTCAAAACTAGCAAAAACCACATAAAATTGTATAATCAGTTACAAAATGGCACTTTGACCTTTAAAGTTGTCGCCACATTCTGTTGTGAAGAGCACATTTATCAAATGCGTCTTGTCCGTATGAACACATTAGCCACCGAGCACAGCCAAACAAAACGTTATCTACGGAAGCTGAAGTCATGAACATAGTTTACAAAATGGTCAACCTGGAAACGTTTTTGGTTCTATTTACACCAACACAAGTATTGATTATTTTCCCAAAGTTGTTCTTTAGCCTCAAGGTAAAACTGACATTACAAATTGGCGTTATACAAGCAGTATAGTTCTAGAAATAATTTTACATTCATATAACTAGTTAGTGAAAGTAAACGAAATATGGTACCGTACATCAGACATTATACCCTAAAATGTAGGTCCTAAATGTACAATTTCCTCGCGTAAAACTGAGTCAATTGTCATAGAATACGATACGTTATTTCACTAGACCTGTCCAAACACGCACGGAGATGGGCGTTCATATCATATACACGCATGAATTGTATCCCTATTTCAAGTATAAGAACACAGCCTTCTTTACGACTGAACACACACAGCTTTATGTTTCATAATGTGAGCTAGCGTGGTATCAAGATCGAACTGAAATAAGCTCCACAGCTCATATGTTTCATACAAGCTTAATGCGCCCGGGTAAAGCTTGCACTCGACTCCAGTGACAAACGCGGTATTCGTACAGTTGAAAAAACTCGCCTTTATACTTTAAATTGCTTATTTAATTTTAAACATAAAGACTCTAAGTTAGTATACACATTAAGCGTTCTTAAATAGTTAAGAACATACTGAGTAGTTGCTAATTATTGAAGAACGGGTGATCAGTGCATTAGCAGATAATGGCCACCGCAATGTGAGCAAGATAAGAGACGATGATAGTTTGTTCATAAATGGAAGGGTGTAGTTTTTTCTCGTTTAAAACCAGTGCTATCGCTACGAAACTCGGAGCGATATATAAGAATCACTTCGCCTACCCCGATCTGATGAGCCATTACGGATTTTATGAACGTACGTTAAATAATACGGGTTCGCCGTGGCCCGGTTTACGTCCCTTGGAAGTGAAGCTTGCGGTGATGTTGCCTCCCTGCTAAAGTGCAAGAATACGTTGGCAGTATCGACTGGAACTCGGTTGATGGTGGGGGTGCCGGGTTGGTAGACCTGTTTTACTGTGATATAAACAGTTACGGCGGAGGATGGGCGCATAATGAAGACAGCGCCCAATGAAAGTTGTTTAGTAATATCTTGATAAGCTACACATTACTGATAGGTGATTTAATACGCCTGATGTAGATTCATAACAGCGGAAATATTGAACATGTTTCAAACATTGAAATCTTGATGGTTATTATTTCGGTTAACTAATTAATTGTAAATTCATCAATTAGTTCCAAAATGACAACCATGACGAGTTAAATGTTTGAAAGTGTTAAAATTGTGTTTTTAGATTCTTGCTTAGGCTTATTAATCACTTTTTCAATATTTTGTAGCGTTCTGTAGATGTTATCGAACAACGTTAATTTGCCGGGGTTTTGGTAATGGGTTTACCCCCCTCGTACTAATTGTTTTTGGTTGTGAATCCTGATGCAATAGATCGTTACTTGCAAGCCGGAATATTTTGCCAGTTTTGTTTCCACTGGTTTACGTAGGATTTACTCTGGAGGGGGGGGGGGGGGGGGGATACCAAAACATCTGTACCCTATTGACATAATTTTTAAGAATTTAACACATGCTAGATCATACTGTGTTCATTGCAGCCGAATATCGAGCTTGCCGCTGGCTATTGATGCCAGCGGCAAAAACGGTACGACGGAACATAATAAGGTTAGTTCCATACGCGACCCAAAATTCTCACTCCAGCAATAAAAACACGAAATTGTACAGACGATTAATTTGTGTACATGCGCGTGATTATTACAGAATCATTTACATGTTCATAAAACGCTAAATATAGACATAAGGGGGATTTGTTTAGCTCAGTGTGTGTGTGGGGAGGGTGGGGGAGTTATCCCAACCCCCCCCCCATAGAACCACCACTGTTATTTCTAACAATCGATTCAAATGTATAAATTTAAATCAAATCTATGTTATTCACACTTAACCGACGTGAACGATCGCTACAGAGCTGTCCCAGCCGCAAATCCTTGTTGAATGATGATGCGCACTAGAATATATTTTAATAAATGAATGGATAGGTGATAAATCCTCATCATTCTATTTATACGTTTTTCACTCGGGATGGGAAACACTAATTGCCCGATCCATCTTTGCGTAGTTGGCGTGAAATAACGAGTCTTATGGCACTCGGCAATTACACGTAATGTATTCCACAGTTAATCGTGGCGATATCACACAAGAAGTCGACACTTATTTATGCTCGAGCGGAGCTCTAATTTCAGATGAAATGTTTAGCGTTATCTACCACAATGGTACTCTGAATGCGAAACTAATACTAAATACCAAAAACATGTATATAATTGTTCCATGCAGACACCTGTATAGCATCGTCTGTCTTGGATAGATGAAGAGAATGAGTCACCAACTTCCAAGCGCGCTATTTCGTAATAACGCTCTAGGCTAGGCATGTATGTTATTTGTAAATACAGCACGACTAGAGTTATTAGAATACCAACAGTGCTCGAAGTAAATTGTAATTTTAATTGTTTCTCGCCTGGTGCAAATATGCCGGCTTTTATACCCATCACACTGACCTATTTGGTTCACTGCTCGGTAGTTCGAGTTTGAGGACGTGTGCTGGTAGCACTGAACGATGTGAACTACCAACAGTGTTTTGTGTTACATTCCGCTTGCATCTAAAATTGTAAATTCTGTTTATGTTTAGTAGATACACTGGCATTAGGCTGTGTTTTATATAGTTTCGAACAAGGGTAACTTAAAAATATGTTACCAGACAATCTGCTCAAAGTATCTTAATTGAAAACACCGATGTATTTCTTTGTGGTTTAACAGTTATACAAACCAAATTGAATCGAGTGCTTCAATTATTGTAATCAATAAACTGTTTTACTAAGCGAACAATAAAATTACGTTTATTGTAATACTAGACTTAGATGCGAAGCTACGCTGATAACATGATGGAGAATATAGATGCAAGATAGAACGCTCAAAGGTTGAATTGCTTCTATTTCCTCAACCGGATGCCCTAATTTATGTATTCTCAGAATTAAGTTTTCTCAGACGTTAAGGTAAATGTCAGTTGGAAATTTCCACGTAATACCAGTTCCGGTGCATCATGATATTGTTAGCCCAAATTTGTACAAACATCTTCTTTTTTAAACGCATCTTCAGAACATGTCAATGAGACAACCCTTTGTAGAATGCGGACCTCAAGTGTTCTTAAGTCATGTTCTAAATTAACACTACAAACTATGATAGCAATAGAAATAATAATAATATTATTCCAGTGTCATCATTACAAAGTGTAATAGACCATTTTAAAAATTATCTAAGGCCCTTTTCTTGATTCTTGCGCGGTCCAAGAACAATAACAATTCAAATCACGCCTACTAATAACACAATCCGATCACGTCTTATATTTGCAAAATACGTCGTCTAAGTTATAAAAGAAAGGAACAACACAATAAATGAAATGCATCAATCATGTTTGTACAAAAAACTTGTAATATCTTATTCAAAAATAACTATAGGATAAATCAATCATGCCTTGAAAGTGTCGAAGTCGGGTGTTGGGACGTGGGGATCTAAATTTGAAATGAAGCCCGCTGTAACATTTACATACGAGGCTGCAATGTTTTATTCAAATCCTTCCTGCGAACATTTTCCATACTTCGATTTCAATTCTTAGACAGCGAACGGGATCTCCTTGGAAAAACGGCTTTGGCCAGAGCGGTTTCTATGCAGCACAAAGGAAAATTGCGCGTCTTTGTGTCAGTCAGTGGTATAGATTAGAGTTCAAATTAATAGAGGGTATAAAATGTCACGATCTACGCAGAAATCAAACGGGAAATGGTTCAATGCGCATCGAAGATGTAGGCTCTATAGTTGATGCACAGAATAACGATCTGCTGTACTTGTCAAGCCCGATACTTAACAGTCGAAGCTTCTATCAACGTGATAGATGTCGGTAACAAGGAACAGTCTCAGTACAGTCAGAGCAAAGACATTTTCCTGACTCGCAGCTACTCTTGTATCCCTGACCCGGAACGCGCGTGAGTGCAGCATGTATCGTTTACATTTCAAGCATTATACCGAGGTAGTTTTATGTGTAAAACAGATCTTAGAGAAATACTGCAGAGAATTATAAAGAATTTAATTTAGATGTTGCCAATTTATATCAAGGACCGTGCATAGTTGTAAACATAACTTTTGAATGGGAATGCCAATATCTCTACTCTAAGAATTCACCTTCATTGCAAAGAAGTTGGAACATGCGATATGGCTAAAAAATCAATTACTTTTTAAAGAGAATCACTAGCCCTGGATATTAAAATCATCCAAGTTAAAGAAGCAAGTGGTGGGTTTTCGAAGCTAGGTCGCCGTATGGGCCAGAATATCGACATTTGTGACTATATGATTTGAGACTATATGATTCAACCATCACTTTACTGTTTCAGTGCAGGTTATCAGTAACGTATAATTAAGATTTAAGGTAACCATAAGAAAATAGAATACTAATATAGAACATAGATATTTTACCATTTAGTACCGAAATTTGTTGCGATGAGTAGTTAACCAAATTTCTGCTTTAACATTTGGCTTTGACTTAAATGATGGTAACGTCCTTATATGAGTTTAAACTCCTTCATGGGTTAAGATCATCCCTATCATATCACATCGCTCTTCAAGTTGGTTAAATTAACCCTTATGCAAACAATCTCCATAAAAAAATCTATTTAAGTTCTCTTCCAGAAGAAAGTAGCTTCTTGTGCAAATATACAGACGCAGAACCATATTATTAAATTATTAAATAAAAGAACATTTCATTCTTTACAATATTATAATTCAAACTTCAAAAGACGTTGTCACACAAAACATTCTTTGAGCATAGCAAGGGTGTGCTTTTTGAGAAACCACTGCCTTCTAGAGAAATTCGTTGCACGTAACACCTTGTGAGGGAGTAGAATTTATAAGGCCGTGGAAAAGATTGCTGTAAAATAAGAGGGCGATCTTGGATCTAGGGGGGTGGGGGGGTGAAACGTGAGATGGCGACTTGTACAAGTTAGATTCTAGGCGGCTAACACTTTAAGCTTGAAGGTGGAGGAGATGGAAGTTTCGCAGCGAGGCGCATAAAGATTGAGCATGCGAATAAGCTTACATTATAAACTTTCCAAACTCTATTGCCATTATTATGTTAGCATCGAACCTAAATACCATGCATTTCGGAAAGTTCGCAGCAGTAGCAACACTTCTATATACACTGGAGTTAGCAAGGCATTTCAAACCGGCGTGGTGCAATCGCTTCGAGTCAAACCGATTTGAAAACCTTGGTAATCGTATCGAATTTGGGCCAAATCGGTTTCATTTCAATCCAGTTGATCAATTGAATTGAAAGTATCAAATCGCATTGAAAACCCTTGATAAATACGTCAAACCGACTGCAGCGACTGCAGAGCTGCGCGCGCACTGCACTGCCTTCTTTAGTTTAGTTTATTTATAGGTAACAACAACTTCATAACTGTCCATTTTCAACCTAGCCTCAAAGTTGAAGGTTATGAGGACGCCTTGTATATCAACTTACTAAGATTCCTATTGTCAACCAAAAAAAATCTAGAAGGCTTAAGCGGGAGATTTGATTTCAATTCACTTACGAATTGATTTGTTGAAAGCAGCTTCAAATATGCGTGATAAATAGGTAGTTCAACCCGGTTTGAACTCAAACTGGTTCGGTTCAAATCGGATTGAAATGCCTTGCTAACTCCAGTTTATGTTTTCAATGCGATTTGATACTTTCATTCATTCAATTGTTTAACTGGATCGAAATCAAACCGACTTGGCCCAAATTCGATACGTTTACCAAGGTTTTCAAATCGGTTTCACTCAAAGCGATTGCACCACGCCGGTTTGAAATGCCTCTAGTGTATGCAGTGTGCACCAGACCTTTTTGTCGTAGTGACTAACTTTTCAACATAACATTGACGTTTCCCGTCGCTTGCTAATCCTTCTCCATAAACATGAAGGGGCTAAATCCTCTAAATAGCGGCATGTACACGTATCGAGCGCGTACAAGGAACAAAGAAACAGTTTACTTTCCTCGAGTGAAACGGAAATCCTGGTCTAGGGCGCAATAACTGTGGGTGTATGTGTATATGTGTATGTGTGTATGTGTGTATGTGTGTATGTGTGTATGTGTGTATGTGTATGTATATATGTGTGTGTGTGTGAGACTAATAGGCCACATCTCGGTCACAATGGTATGCAAATTTATTCGACTTTGGTAAGCCCATATTTCTGCGACCTCTTTCCGCCCCAACGGTTCATGCTGTGGATTAGCCCCAACAATAAACGTGGGGACTAAAACTAAACTGAACTGCTTTCGAGGGCTCCGTTTATTCTAATCTGCGACTTTCCCGTTAATATATCTGGAATCTGAACTCGAAACTTTGGTGGATTTACGGTATCATGTTCAGTTCAAAGAATAATTATTTATTGTTGAATAGGCTACAATTATAAGTTATTGGAAGAATATATCAATGGAAGCGCGAACGTCACGAATGGATCGCTAGAAATCAGCTGTACACGGTTGCCAAAACTAACAAAAAAAACTAACAAAAAACAAAACTAAACATTTTACAAAAGTATGACAATTTTGAGTTGTATCCAACGAGGTTGTTAAACAATGTATGAGCAGCACAGTAAAATAGAATGTTACTTATGAATCATTCGCAGACGGGTTTCCAATAACACAAAACAAAATCACAAGTGTTTGTTCGTTTCGTGATGCAATATCGTGGATGTACAGACACCGTAAGATTGGGACCAGTATCCGCTTACAAATGCATTGTAATTGTAGTCTATCGCCAGGATGCAAGCACACGTAATACGAGTAACCCCTAGTTTGCAAAGTTTACATTAAACGCGCAGGAAGCGTTGCACTCTTTTGTACTACACACACAGATAAGAGCTGCATTAGAACTTCGCTATTGAGTTACACTTGGCTGAGCTTCACTGTAACGACCTAGGTCTTGTATTCTATTTAGTTGAATGCTTTTCAGATTTAAATTGAATACTTGGTTGTCTCAAAGTTAGGCACCAGTTTCAATCTAGACTACTATACCTAAACCCCGTGCGAGTGAGAGGCTGGTTCTTATGTGTTGTACTAAGAAAGAGATAACTATTTTATCCTCCAGTTATTTGGATCTTTCTTTGGTGGAATTTTCTCTTATATGGATGAATTTCTTGTATCCAAAATCAATTAAACTACACGAGAGATTTGTCTCTAACTAAATGCTACTTACTGGGGTCAGAGATATAGGAACTACACATTGATAACAGAAATTATTTGAGTATACACTCCTGCATCGTTTTTTTTTAACTTTAACACGCACGACATACAAATATATCAATAATATATTACTCTAGAAACACGGCCTTGCATTCACTGATTGACTGTCATTATTTAGAGCAAAGCAATGTTATTTAATTAAAGCTGAGCCTAGATCCTTATTGCTGTCTTTGAATTTCAATACAAACAATTTACTGAAACAAAAATGTTCTCAAAGTAAATACACGACTTTCTTCTCAGTGGCCGATAACGATTGATGCATACGTAAATATACCGCTACATGATAAGTGTGTCTTTGCAAGCTGCAAAACGGTACCGAACAGAATGCCATAGACATTCAAGGCTACTCTTCGTTTTGCTATTTAACAATAAAAGATAAACAACAAAGTTTGCTAAAGTAGACAGACTAAAAAAATATACTACATTATTTCAAAACAGTCAAGGTTCCAGATTTGCGTGATAAGAAGTTAAGTCCCGTAGATCTACAAACTCAACCTTGTTCCATCATTGGAAACTCACTGTGCGTTGCTATAAAGAAGAAGTACCAAAAGGTCAAGACAGGGATGTTTGGGGGGGGGGGGGGGGCGGGGGAGACATTAACTCTCTCTATATACATTGGTTTAACTCTTGCACGCACTATCTATGAATATAGGATGTAAAATGAGGCCCAGCCACTGGATGTGAAGTTTTTGTAAAAGATTCAGCTGCTGTAAATGCTCACAAAATGCTACTTTATGTGAGTAAAATTCTCGCTTGAGTAGCGTTGTAATATCTGTAAGCATAAAGTATCAGTATTTCGTTGTTTCCTTGCAATTTCGATTATCTTCATGCATATCATTACACACATGAATAGATTTATAATCAATTTAACATATTTAATAACTTCCGAGCATACTGTGGTTACATAACACACGGCTACTCGATAAAACTGATCGAGCTAAAACTATACCAGACTTTTATAAGAGTAAAATAAAAATACACTTATGACCAAAGTCAAGAACTAAGAAGAGCGAGCGGCTGCATTTGACAGTCAATGAGTATCAGGCTACGGCTCTCAAGTGACAGCGCACACTCCGACAACGCTCGTAGCGGGGAACGCTGTCACTAACCTATGTCATGGCCAGAGAGGGAGGGGGTAGGTTCTAGCGTGACTGCAGATATCTAGATACCGTCCCGCCTAGAACGTTGTTCGACATTTTATCGAAGTTCAGTATAGGGAAGTCTCATCAAAAATAAATATTCCTCAAAGCACCTAAAAATGGAAGATCATTATCTAAAAATACGGGTAGTAAAATTTTTATATCTGAGAAGCGTATATTTCCAATTCTATTAGCATTTTAAGTTTGAAATTTGGAACTTCTTGTTCCGTACCTAATTAAAAAACGGCTCTTGACATCATATGTCATGTAAACAACTGCCTAATTGAAGTATTCTTAATAATATCAACGATATTAAGTTGGTCATTTTACAATATCTAGGATGCAGTGACTTTACAACAATGTCTTTTACGCCACTGTTTTCTTCAGAAAATACATTTTGATACAGTATTTACCAAAACGTGTTTAAAATAATGCAATTATTTAACATATTGTTGTTAATTAATGTTGAGCAGTGTTCATTTACTAACTAGAAATAAACGTTGGTTCAGTTTAAGTCTTATGAGAGCAATAATCTACTAAAGGGTGGGATTTCAGTACTATTTTGTATGATATAAAATTATTGTTTACTGAGATATGACGTCAGAACCTTCTAATCACGAGCAAGATGGCGCAGGTCCGTTTGTGAGCGTGTTTTGACAGCAATATCTTTGACTTGCTGTTAAAGCGATGTTAATGCACCTTTCGAGCCGAAACCAATTAGTTAACGTTTATTTTAACTTGAGGTAACCAGTGAGCAAATAAAAAAATGTGTGAGCCTTCCCTATTGCCCCGTTATGTCAAACAACAGATATCAGGTCGATCACTTGTAGGCACCGAGTTTGGCCACTGAGGGCGCTAGTGAAAACGAATGAAGCGCTCAAAGTGGCAATGTCGCGCAACTTCCTGATGAAGCAGCGTCATTCTTTCTACGTCGATAATGGCAAATTGTGAACATTGTTTAATTAAATACGGCTTTTAAAATTTGTTGACAGATTATGAATCCCATCAGTAAATCTTAAAAAAAGGCAAGCCGCCATTTTAATCAGGACACGTAAACAACAAATAACACACAACAAACACAAACAAAACAAGTAAATGAAAAACAAAATTAAACACAGAATCAAACAACAAAACAAAATAAAAACACAACAACAAAGAACAAACAAATAAAAATAAAAAACAAGCTATTTCACAATAATATCCGGCACTATTTTCAACCGCGGAATGCAATCTTCACCAATGAGTTGCTAAATTTGGCCACATATAGCGCTGTATGTACTAACAAACGGTGCCTATACTTATTTTTGTCATGGAGGTATGGAGTAAAAAACCGACCCTAGATTGTTCACACGATGGAGATCTTGTATCTTCCTGTGTATGTCTAGACACATGACTGCCTCTATGTGGTCCAGCAATTAATACACAAACATTGCATTCACACAACAATTTCTAGTGAAATAAATACCTGTGTGTATTGCTATGTCATTGGGTTTACAGCTGTATTCGATTTTTTTTGTCATGTTACCAGTCAACATTTTAGAGTAAATACATCATTGAAACGTCGGCGTTTACAGAATGTATTTATGCGTTCACTTCTTTGCAAGTATCTAAGAGCTAAAATATAATATATTTTGAATCCAATGGTATAAATGTGTATTCCTCAGTTTACAGAGCTCACGATCCCAGACGAACAACCGACAAAGATATTCAATTTGTTGTCAGTAGATTAACCCAGAGCATTTCTCAAGCAATATGAATTTCCCCCCATTCACGTCAAAGCCAAAAGACCCGTGAACAAGATGTGAACTTCACACGGGTTGGCCAGTCAACAACACCGCTCTAGTTGTAATTCAATAATCCAGACTAAACTCAGTCAGGGTTTCACCAACCCAAGGGTATTACTTGCATCGAGCTTGGCTTCACGCGCGCTCTGTGGTTCACTTTGGCTCGTAGTGAGTGACAGCAATATACCGAGAGCCTGCTCGTGCTTGATACGTGCTTTATACTTGCTTGATACGTGCTTGATACGTGCTTGATACGTGTTTGGTTCGTATGCTTGGTGACTATGTACTCCTTCACTTATACTCGTGTTTACGTATTTGCCTCCGACCTTGTCAACTTCGGGCGTTCAGCTCAGACACAGAATGCGCTGCAAACCAAACGTAATGTAAAAAGCAAAAACGCTGTGAAACTGGAACTGTTAAAGAAGATGGCGTTTATGACAATAACGCCCTCTGGACACTGGTGTGCGTGTCTGAGACCTTGGCTCGATCGCGGCCTCTGGACACTAGTGTGTGTCTGAGACCTTGGCTCGCGGCCTCTGGACACTGGTGTGCGTGTCTGAGACCTTGGCTCGATCGCGGCCTCTGGACACTAGTGTGTGTCTGAGACCTTGGCTCGCGGCCTCTGGACACTGGTGTGCGTGTCTGAGACCTTGGCTCGATCGCGGCCTCTGGACACTAGTGTGTGTCTGAGACCTTGGCTCGCGGCCTCTGGACACTGGTGTGCGTGTCTGAGACCTTGGCTCGATCGCGGCCTCTGGACACTAGTGTGTGTCTGAGACCTTGGCTCGCGGCCTCTGGACACTGGTGTGCATGGCTGAGACCTTGGCTCGATCGCGGCCTCTGGACACTAGTGTGTGTCTGAGACCTTGGCTCGCGGCCTCTGGACACTGGTGTGCGTGTCTGAGACCTTGGCTCGATCGTGGCCTCTGGACACTGGCGTGTGTCTGAGACCTTGGCTCGCGGCCTCTGGACACTGGTGTGCGTGTCTGAGACCTTGGCTCGATCGTGGCCTCTGGACACTGGCGTGTGTCTGAGATCTTGGCTCGCGGCCTCTGGACACTGGTGTGCGTGGCTGAGATCTTGCCTCTGGACACTGGTGTGCATGGCTGAGACCTTGCCTCTGGACACTGGTGTGCATGGCTGAGACCTTGGCTCGCTGCCTCTGGACACTGGTGTGCGTGGCTGAGATATTGCCTCTGGTCACTGGTGTGCGTGGCTGAGATTTTGCCTCTGGACACTGGTGTGTGTCTGAGACCTTGGCTCGCGGCTTCTCGGATCTGGATGTTGATTTACGATCGTCTGGGAGAGACGCTACCGTGATAAACCGAGCAGCAGCTTTTTACTCCCGTCCCGAACCCAAAACTTCTCGTTCCGAAAGATGCAAAAATTATTGGAATGTGTACGAAATTGTTTTGGCACTGTACCAAGTTAGTTGGCGCGTGGTGCAGACCTACAGTGTAGGGTAAAAGTAATGCATCTTGCCGAAGAAAGCGAGTTTGTTTAAGAGAGTTTCCCGGGCCGGGAAAGTCGGAAACACAGTTTTATACGACGGAACTTCTCTCGGCTAAAACGAAAAGTTAGAAATGACAACAATACAGACCGTTGTCAATAAATTATCTGTCCGCTTGTATAATGGGTCGTATTTTTTCTTTGGAGTAAGTTTTGAAGCTGAAAATCGATACAAACGCCAGTTTCTCATTCGCTCTTTTGGTTACCAATACAAAAAACAGATGTAAATAAATCCCCGACAAAACAACATCACGCACACATTTTATATTCGCAGCCATTTTTGAGAGGAAGTTCTTTAAAATGAGACTTCACAATATTATGTACACATGAGCTGTTTCCATTCGTATTTATGCTATCTCTTCAACATAGATGATAGTATGGATGTTTCGATCACACCATAAGTGAATGGAATCTCACTGTTAGTTAACATGCTGTACGGACATAATACGCTGACCGTTTTAAAACATGCTGTGCTAATCAGGTGTACAGTTTTTAACAAATTAACTAACTGTCCTGTCTTATTTAAACAAAAGTTGTGATTAAAAATAGGTTCCAACTTCCAAGTACTCATTTTCCACCACCCATTCCTACGTAGGGGTTCTTGAGCCATAAGTACAAGTAAATAGCTCATTTCCTGCTGTTGTTTCGTCATACATGCAAAGCACTATTACAGGAGTTCCTCGGCCACTAATAGTTCCAAAGCACTGCGTTTCCGCCCTTACGTTAAGTAAGGGCCAAATAACTCCCTTCAACCGTCATAAAGGTTTTTCAGCATTAAGACGCTAATAAAAGAGTTTTTTAGACATGATGTTTCTCATAAATGGATTCTTCAGAATGAATATCTAACACACCGATTTAACTGAAAGAGATCAAGCATAAATAGGACGTAGATAAACATGCCGATGAAAGGATATTAATGTACACATAGGAGTCATTACATGTTCCATACACGAACTGCTTAGAACTTGAGGTGCACCATTGAATGTCTGACTGCACCAACACCCTCTTGACTTGCGGGTGTTGGTTCTCCTTGAAGTCAGCCAGCTCTGAGCTGCTCCCTTCACGCAACGAACAATCACATCTCCCAAGTGGCCCCCCTGCAGTTTTCAAACAATGAGGTGGCAGAGTCAACAGGGATTTCCATACAATACGAAAGAGCGTAATAATTGCGGAGAGTCTCTGAACTTTTGGCTTCGGCTGTAGTTGGCGTGTTGGATCAGGAGACAAAGGACACGGATGATAAACGACTTACTTGGAGGTCTCATAGGACCCGCTTTACAATCCGGAGAGAAAGTATTCCTCCGCCCTCTAGCGGGCACAGATTCCGTGCTTCAGTCACAGTATATCGGTATCCACCGCCATTTAGAGGACCTTACCGAAAGAGGGCAAGGTCTACTGGATTTACTCCTAGCGGGGCAAAGTCTGTCGATCCCCTGGTGGAGGTTCGGTAAACCTCCGCTAGGGGATTTACGGACCTTGCTAGAGGAGTACAACAAGCGATCTAGTGGACCTTGCTTCACAGTTTATCGGTCAAGGTCCGCTTGATCTTCGTCTAGCAGAGACACGTCGAACTCAGTTCGACTTTAAGATAAATTTCAAAGTAAAGGAAACATTCTTTCGCGTCGCGTGGTTTGCTTGTTAGTATGAAGACGATGCTTAAGTGCCGGCTCACATAAATGACTATTGACTATTGATTAAGCGAGTTGAACCATAGGCGATACGTGCTGACGTTCACACAACTTTACTTTTGACTTTTGACTATTGACTATTGACTAACGAATTGAAAATATCTCAATTCCCTAGTCAAGTGTTAGTCACAGCCAATCAGCACTCAGAACTCTCACTTTCAGCCAACGAACGAGTCTTGCTGGTTTTGTGGCTTGACTAAGAAATAACCACGGTGGGGTTGTAGTCAATAGTCAACAATCACTAGTAATTTGTGTGGACGCTGCTTAACACTCCAACCTACACCATGGTATGTGAGTGTACAACATGTCTACGCCTACCACGGCAACACTGTGCGTGTGCGTGTGCGTGTGGCACGGAGCCGTCCCTACCCCCACGCACGCGTGTTGAGCGTGAGACGGACGCCACGTTTACTATACATATTAAATGTGATCATGCATAATACATAAACGTTGGCGAGCGAAACTCGAATTGAAAGCAGGAAGAAGAGTTGAAGCGATAAGAGTCGTAACATCGCAACACTTGTGCAGAGTGGCGCGTGCATGTTTGTAAACGGATCTCCCAAGAGTCTAAGCACATACATAGCCTAGTACTCACGTGTCCCGTTGCATGGCTTAAGCGGTCGGATGCTCCCGACAACTAAAACTGGGCGAAATGAATGGTTTTAGTGTTTGTATCCTGGGAAAGTTACATTATATTGAGAAAATGATTAATATAATACTCCACTTTTGTTTTCGTATAAGAACTATAAAGTGAACTAAATGATTTTAATCTTTGCACGGTTGTCATTGATGGCACTAAATAATTTTACATTATTTCATTATTTCCAGAAATTGTTTCCATTTCTTCTTTGTGTTTTCATTTCGCCAGAAATAATTTCCAAAAATTCATCATAACATATTATTTAAACTTTGTTAATTCACATGTATTATCTAAGAAACCAAATCTGGGTCTTCATTTTTTCACTGCATGCAACGTTTTGTTTTTAAAGTTAAAGAAGCACTAAACACGTTATTTTCGTAGGTTTCTAATACTGTTATTATCCCTCGACCGAACAGTTGTGACATGATTGCGTCGGTAGGGAAGTTCACGCATCCGTTGTCACCTCGATGCCCAGACGACCACTGATCCTCCTCGTGTACAACTGATACCGGTGTGACCTTGTGATACACAAGTCGTTTAAATAACGTCACGGCGCTTTTCCAGTGAAATTTGGCTTTAATATTTGTGGCAGTTTTGATTTTTTACAAGTCAGACGTTTTTTAAACGGATAGTCAATCCGATGTGTAGACTTTGGTGGAGGTGCCGGGTTAAGTGACAATACACACATTTCTTATTGATATTTAACAAATACATGTTACAGCATGGATACTAGCCCCCAAAGAGCCTAAGCTCGCTATAAGGGGCTTTTACATTATAGTTATTTGTCTGATGGACGATTGAAACTGAAAGTAGTAATAGGTAATGGATTTGGAAAAGCTTAAAAACTAGGAGTTATTAATAAAAAGTAGGCATATCATTGTTACAACAACAAGAAAACAGATTATATGCTACTTATTAATTGACAGAGTATATGAAACTTAAAATTAAACTTATAATTAAACAGTATTTTGGAGACAGTATAGCTATATTGCTAAAACAACACCTACAAAACAATTTTGAAAAAAGCCAACATTTTCGTGACTGATTCTGATTGAACTACCGATACAAGTAGAAGAATGCATTATGTAGACCTAAGGGGTGCATCAGCTTTGATTTGTGTACCCCTCTTCGTGTGAACGTTAGGGTAGTGGGATAGCTTGGAAGGTCAAGGAACGTCCTATGAAGGAATCTAAGACTCACTCTAGGATATCACCCTTACGACTGACGAAGTCCTCAATGAAACCGTCGTTCAGTATCGCCGGTAATGGAGACGATCGAACCCCCGACCTTCGGAATGAGAGTATCGCGTGCTACTGCAGCAGCCACTGCTATTGGCCTTCGGGATGTAAGCGTCGTCTGCGTGCATGGTAACCGCTCGTACAAGGGGTTGGTGCGGTGGCGAGGGAGAGAGCTAGAGCTCACTGGAGTGAGGTAGGTAGAGAGCTAGAGCTCACTGTTCGAGTTATGTAGGTAGAGAGCTATAGAGCTCACTGTTCGAGTGATGTAGGTAGAGAGCTATAGAGCTCACTCCTCGAGTGATGTAGGTAAGAGCTAGAGCTCACTCGAGTGATGTAAGTGAGAGCTATAGAGCTCACTCGAGTGAGGTAGGTAGAGAGCTATAGAGCTCGAGTGATGTAGGTGATGTAGAACTCACTCCTCGAGTGATGGACGACGACCAGGGTTGAAAGAGTTTTGCTTTCGTTTACTTCTCTAATCTCACAAGTGAGATAAATCACCCCCCGACTCCAAGTTACCGGACGGACGAGATTTACTGCACAAAACTCCGCTACACAAGTAAAGATGATCCGAGCAGGGCTGAGTGATCTTGAACAGTGAACACCTCAGCAGCAATCAGCTGATTGCTTCACGTCGGACACGGCCAAACATGTATTCACCATGGGAACCACCAATCAAATACTTTAAAACGAGATTTATTCCTTACAAAATAATGTATTTCTACATATTTGTTTGTTGTAAGGTACTGCCAACGTCCGTAAATCCCCTGGTGGAGGTTCGATGAAGCTCAAAGTTCGACGAGCCCCCGCCACGGATTTACGGACCTTTAGGCATTGTCCCGCCTCCATGTTGATTCTGATGAGAGAACTGCACGGCTCGAGCTTATGTTTCTTCCTTTATTTGCCATTATCATGATTTGTCTTTTTACACTTTGTTGCCGTAGCCATTAACTGGTTAGTGTATAAACTAGGTCAATCGAATACACGAGCGGATGTTTTGCTTGATTCGCGGTGTTAGCATATTTGTGCGGATTCCAGCCTTCTGATTGGTCCAAACACTATCCAATCACCTCATTCACATGAACGACAACCAAACACTAATCCCGCAGGTATGTAAGGCTAGGTAATATATATATATAGGTTCATAATGCTGATGACGATGATATTTGCGGTTTAACGTCTCATAGTTTGGCAACGATTGTGATTATGAAAATGAAACAACGCTACATGACATCCATGCCCAAGCCAGGATTCGAACCTGGAACGCAGATACCGCGGTTTACTAGACCAACGCCTAATCGATTTTCGGGTAGATTGTTTGCGTAATCCAAAGCAAGCAGTGTAATATAAAACACATTTCGACAAATTGGCTTCGAACTCATGCGTGTACAATAGTCAATTCAATTTAAATGCTCGCAGCTCAACCAATATGTCATAAGCCTGAGACATTCCACGCCCTGGATGTAAGGACAACATCAGCTATGCTCGCCAGATTGATGTGTCGTCACATGGAATGAGCAAAACACACAGCCGGAATATCAAGCTGATTAATCGTGTTGGACATTTTCTTGTCACGAAGCCGCGAGTAGAAAGAAAACGTGAAAAATGCAGCTCTAGCTTTCCCGCCCGTCAAGATGAATGCTGGCGGGGTTTGAGGCTTCGTTGCTCGGGAGAAGAAAAGCCTGACGTTGAAAACATGAGAAGCGCTGTAGATATGCGGGACAGCAGGCGGCAATAAGCAATAAGCAACCAGGCGTATTGTTAGCGAGATAGCAGGCGGCAATAAGCAAGCAGGCCTATTGTATGCGGGATATCGAGATTTAATAAGCATGTGTTATAGATATGCTAGAGCTTCATAAGCATGCAAGTATTATATATGGGAGCTATAATTGGCATGAGGAAGTGTTATGTGTACATGCAATATATCGGTCTACGATAAGCAATACTGTGTTGTGTATGTGAGTGATCGATATACAATCAACAGACAAATCTTAGATACGCGATTCGTTGAATTTCTATATCAAAAAGCATGTATTTTATAAGTATGCGATCTACAAACAACATTCAGTTAGTGTTCAGTAAAACATATCGAACAAGCATGCGATACATTAATTAATAAGAATCAATAAGCACGTGACTGAAAAGAATGCGCGGGATGAACCTACGAGCAATGGAAAATAACCTTACAATACATCGAACTCTACTAAACAAGAATGCTGCGATCACTGCTGGAAATGTAGACTCGCGCGTGCAAATACATACAAGGAAATAATCGGTTCTACTAAACAAGAATGCTGCGATCACTGCTGGAAATGTAGACTCGCACGTGTAAATACATACAAGGAAATAATCGGTAACTCTTCGAGCGTTCAAACACTTGATTCTACCCAACTGAACAGCTTGACCTATTTCTTGCAGACACAGTTGATCGGATCTTTCCATCTTCTCACTGCGGGAGAATTATGCGACAGATCATGGTGTAGTCTAGACCACACTTGAAGTATGCTGCTGTATAGAGAGCCAAGAAGAAGGTGATGGTGGTGTGTTCAATGGGAGCCGCGTGGATATGGCCAGTGATATGAGCACGATAGAGCGTATGCTTGGTGGCTGGGAATATATATGTCAGAGAGGTTTGGGAAAGCTGTAGGCAGGCGCGTCGGAACGTTTTTTTTATGTAAGGGGGGCAATTCCAGACTCAACAGATGGTAATGGTAAACAAAACGGCTTAAAGAAGTTGGTATATAATGTATCAACCCTCAACAAATCCACTAGTTATCCACTCGCATGGTTTAATTTGTACTCGCAACGAGGTGGGAGAAGCCAAGGCCCCAGAGGCAAATATATACAAATATTTTTGTAATACAAAAAAATAAGCGAAACAAAATTGGCCCTGCGTTATGTTTGATGGCCTTAACCGCGTTTTGAGGTGACATCTTGTCATAAAAAATCAAGACAACGGATAAAGGCGCGTTCAGACAGAATGACTATGGACTAAGACTAACAATAGAGTGATTAATGCCCGGTATTTCAATGTCCAGTTAAAATATACTCTTCAGTTAAATTGTTTTCACCATGACAACGGCCAATAGAAATAAACCAAACTGGGCTTACCTGACAGTTAAATTTACTTGACACTTTAACTGGACATTGAAATACCGGCCCTTGCCCGGTATTTCAATGTCCAGTTAAAGTGTCAAGTAACTACTTGACAGTTAAATTTATTAGCCACTTATAACTGGCAGTTACCATTTTCCCGTATTTCAATTCCATATTATTTGGCAGTTAGCTACTGGGAACCTCTCCCTTGCTGTGATTGGTCAAAGCAGGAAAACTTCATTATCGACTCTGGCTGAGACAATTTCACGGCCTGTTATAGTGTCAAAATTATGTGGTCAAGGTCTACTTGATCTCCGCTAGGCGGAGATCAAGTAGACCTTGTATGTGGTTTGTTATGATTGTGAAGTTTGAGGTTGTGTCAGTTTTATTTCTGGATGTGTTGACTTTCAATTTGGGTTTTTATCAAACAATTTAGAGAATTAAAATATTAAAGATGAGTGACAATAAAAAAAAACACGAGGGGGTAATTTCACTTCAGCAGAAAAGGTTTTACTTGTTAATATCATTGAACGGTTCAGGTTTATTGTGGAAAACAAGAAAATGAATGGCAAAATGGCAAAAAATCCTGGTAGGTGGGATGAAAACGTGTGGTGAAGTGAAATTAGAAGATGTTACTGACGTGAAAATTGTTATTTATTTATATTCTCATTTAAAAAGAAACACATGTTTTACCGTTTTCCGAAAATCAAATTAAGAAACGTGAAAAGGTCTTCATTTTCATCAGAAAAGGCATCAACTACATCGTGATCAACATAACCTATTCTCCGAGCAGCCAGCTTTTCATAACGGTAACTGTCAGTTATCGCTTAGCAGGCACCTGATCCATCAGTTAGTTTAATTGTCAGATAGGATCAAATTTACTTGCCAGTTAGGCTAACTGACGGTGGAAATACACCAAAGTTGGAGTACCTGGCAGTTAAATTTACTTTCCACTTTAACTGAACATTGAAATACCGGGCCTAAGCCTTGGGAAAACAACGTACTCGGAAACATCCATCCCCAAATGTATTTCAACAATGCCAACAATCGAAAATCAACTTTCTTAATCACTCGTTCTTAAACACTAATCACTATAACAGTTTGTTAACGCTTGAACATAAATCGTATACTTCAACCCAGTTAAACCTTAAATCGTTAGTCTTAAACACTAATCGTTAGTCTTAGTCATTTTGTGTGAACCCGCCTTAAACATTCCTGCTATTGTTGGGTTGTTCTTCCTGGAAGTGAATTGTTGACAGTTGACACAATCATCCGACGTTGTTTTCCAAAAAAGTAGAAATGTTGACTTTTCGTGCATACAGCCAAGGACCACATACATATGATATCTGTTTTCAAATCTAAAATCTGCCCCCCTATGCCCCCATGGCATGAAAGTTAGGGGGGAAAATACCCTCCTTGCCCTCCCCCCCCTGTTCCGACGCCACTGGCTGTAGGACTCACCAGATTGGAATGATTATATGCAAATCAGGAATACGTGCAAGCCAAGATGATCGCGTACCATGTTGCGATGAGACTATTTCGAACGAATCAAAGTCCTGAAATTGATAACCCTGAACGTTTATTTAGTACGAAACGAAATTATAATTCAATTGCGTTGTGTTTATAAATAGTCATGCAGTGATGTGTTCGTGGGCACCGAATACCGTAGTAATAAGATTGTAAAGGCTTTCACACGCGGGTAATAGCTTTAAGGTGGTAAACGCACGCAAACAATTTCATTGCAAGCCATGAATACGTTGCTGTTCTGTAAGTACTTGCAATACCGCATGTAATACTATTTGTAGTCGTACTTAAAGAAGCCTGCACGACGTACAGCTAGAAGGTAGTTAGATATGGCCAGTAAGAGATAAAGACGATATGAAATATATTTATAATATTGTAGTCAATAAATAATCCCAAGATTACATCCCTGCTGGTTGCAATATTAACAATGTAGTTTATGCCATTTTTATCTATTATGAAACGAAACTCCAGCTATGTTCTCATTTTATCTATGTTGTGCAGTGTTCTGTGGATATTACTAACAACAAGCGGTAATTTCACGCGATGTTAACAGTGGAACGGACCAACCCCATTAACTTGAGGCTGTTTTTAGATCGGTATGTTCGTCTATTCGACACGAAGCATCTAATTGGTCGAATGCCGTTCATTGCAGCAGGAGCAGCGCCAGGCAAGCGAGCGAAGCGATCGCAGCGCCCCCCATTAAGGTCAACAACGCGGACGTCTGAGCAATCAAGTGAATAAATTAAATCACAATTAATAATTCATGCAACTTAGGAATTCTCATACCGTTTCATCGCTTGCATTTTTCAATGTATGCATCTTTTCGAGGCGCTGCTGGCTGGCACTTTTCCATCTGCGTCGTCTGCTACACCCGCTCGTAGAACCTTGGACCGACGCCAAAAGAGGGGGTGGAGAGGGGAGAGGGAGGGGGGGGGGGGTCAGTAACGCCGATGGCGTAATTTGCGAGACGTCCCAAGGCGTTTTGCCGACACTTTTGTTCGTAGTCTCAGTCCGTCTGTGTTTTGCACCCCAACATGTGATGCCTTGTTACTACGTCTCTCTCTCTCTCTCTCCTGCCCTATCGCCCTAGCCATCAATTGATTTGCTCTCTTGTTCACATGCTTTTTCTCTACCCTGTAACATCCGCACACTTCCCGTTATCTTATCGTTCGCCCTCACATGCCGAGGATCCTGTTTCAATTCCTTGTACCCTCACTTATCACCACCGCTGAAAACAAGTCACAACAAAAACAAACTTGTATCTTTCCTGCCTGCATCCACGTACACTTTCATATGACTACATTTTCTTGTTATGCTTTGGTTAGAATACTTTTGTGACAATATATTAATCCATAATTTATGAGTTGAGTGTACTTGCAATCCGTTTTAAAATAATATATATTTGGCCATATTATTGTCTCGAACAACCGTACCTATGCATTTAACAAAGACATGTAGCCGCTGGTTGGCCACTGATCACTCGTCTAATGCATCGATAAGATTGTTTCGGGACTAGTATAATATTCTTGAATGCAAAGGTAAATACTGTAGATAGACCAAGGATTTACCGTGTAAGTCATGGCCAGTACTGAATGTGGATAGACAGACTGGAAGAAGAATGGAGAGCTATGAGACGACCAATCAGCGCAAAGATTGATAACGTTATGATGACGAACGAGTTAAGCCGATAAAGCTCGCATGACCTCATGTGCGGGGGTAAAGAAGCGAACCAGAGTTCAAACAGTAAGCTGGTCAAAGAACTACACGCAAAACTGTATAAAGGTGTATTCAAGCATTAGGTTCATGGATTTAAAAAACATAATGAAATCAGTGGAACTGTGTATTACCGAATTAACAGACTCAATGATGACAGGATTAGAGGCTACATGTGAGAGTTAACTAGCTGGTTCGTTGGTAAAGGTCTCTCACACCAAGAAGTAAGATGGTGTCAGGAGAGTCAGGACCGCCCAGAATTAGTTTCCAACTTAACAAGTGCGAATCACTAACGTTTTTCCTGATTATCTAGTACAATTTGGTTGCGTTAAGTTTTTTGACGGAAACGTGCTTGCACGTTT
The DNA here is from genome assembly GCA_945910005.1 of Isoperla grammatica. Taxonomy (NCBI): domain Eukaryota; kingdom Metazoa; phylum Arthropoda; class Insecta; order Plecoptera; family Perlodidae; genus Isoperla; species Isoperla grammatica. The sequence continues at coordinate 40,425,172 of OX246738.1, read as the reverse complement.
TCTTGTATACGTTACCGTCAAAAAACTTACCCGCAACCAAATTGTACTAGATAATCTGGAAAAACGTTAGTGATTCGTGCTTGTTAAGTTGAGAACGAAAAAGTGAACTATCTGACTTCTTTGGGTAACGCGACTATACCTAGAGATCGCACGCGGCCAAGATCTGCGTCGGAACAGCGCGAGTAGTTCCACTGCTTCTTCCTCAATGTCGGACGTGCATGATCTCACCAGTCCCGCTGATTTGTCGACACAACAGTTCGCTAGAAAGGTCAAGGAAGACTACTTGCTAATGTCGACCTATTGGATCCGGTCTAAAATGACCTTTAACAAGTGACCATCCCTGCAAAGTCTCGGTGCACGCTTCGGACAAATACCACCTTCAACGGAGGTGCACGGCTCACGCGATACTGGTCTAATTCGAGAGATCGATTCGCACCTTCGATAATCCTGGCTGTAGGTATTTATCCGGGGGTCTCCTCGGAGTTAAGGCGAAAGCTGGGATTGAGTATTACAAGAATCCGTGGAACGTTCCTTCCCAACAAACCCACAATTGTAATTTAGTATCTCTCTCTGTTCTAGAGAGAGATAATAAAATGGCATCTACGGTCGAGTGAAAGCGAACCTTGGCTTCGAAATCATACTCAACCCTTTGTTTACCATGGCTCACATTGTTGCTAGGAATTTCATCACATCTAATAACTATGGCCCGTATCGATCCAGCACTCTTCGGAAATTTATGGTTGCTAACCAATTGTTTGATGCATGGTTGTTGGTTGTCATTTCGCATATTTAAAAACATCTCCAGCAGCAACTTGTCTTCTGGTATACAAATAGTCAATAGAATTAATACACTTTTATTTGATTTGTTTATTTATTTTAATGACCTGCCGAAACGTAACACAATATGACACAGTAGTTTGAAGTTGGCCCCAATCTGATGGGGAAATGATTATTATACAATAAACGCAACGATTCCAACATTACATGAGTACCTACCTCCACTAAGCATTTAGTATTTAACCACAGTTAATTCACTAGGGTCTTCAAACTGTTATTGCCATGTCCTAAAACGTTTAGCGAAGATGTTATTTAAAACGTAGTTTTAATTCCGAGTATAAAACCACGAGTTGTTTGATACTCTCCACTCTTAACCACTGTGTTCCTCGTTTACTCTTTACTCTTTGTCGTTAATCAAAACGTAATTCATAAAACCTCGCACAGTTTAACATACACTAGTGGTTATTAAACCATAACCCTCACATTCTAATTAAGACATAACGCGTTCGGTCACAGCTAGAGCACGGCGCGCAAATTGTTTGGTAATTTTGTGTTTGCACTTGAATGGCAAACACGCCAGTACGCATATTTAAAGCAGGTAAACCGCGGTAATTTACATATCCGCGTGTAGGCTTTATCCGGACAGGGGTGGCGCAGTGGGCAGCGCGAGGGCTCGAGTTCTGTCTGCGAGGGGCGAGTGTGATCCACAGTATACTTCTCTATATAAGGGCTGGTCCACACAGATTTTTAAGACATACGATTTAAGGTTTAACGCGTAGTCGTAAAGTTGGATCATAGGAAACACGTACTGGCGTTTACACAAAGTTTTAGTTTTAAGACGTTGTTTTCATTGTTGTTTTTAAAACAACGTCTTAAAACCTTATGCATTATGTCTTAAAAATCTGTGTGGACCAGCCTTGAGATGTTCCTTGGACAAGTGCATGGTACACGGTGTATAACTTCTCTTCACAGACAGAGGAATAAGTTTACAATGTACAAATAATGTTATCAATTATCATGTTATATTATAAACACTTAAGGCAATTGTTATAAGGGAGCTCCACTCTATTCATTGGCTGTACAATGTGTGTATGTATATATTCAGATAATAATGGTCTAAAGCCGCCATTAAGTAGCATTACGTAGACACAACGGCCAAGAAACATATGGTATTGTAAGGCAAATTTCAAGTAATTTTGTTATCTTTACTCAGTGTACCCGACAAACTCAAACATGATAACAACTATTAATTGAACTAATATTTTGTGTTGAAATCTGCAAATGTTGATTAACCCATGACGTCAGTACACCGCCTTCTACCGCTACAGTGAGGTTATTAGCGCGCGTCGGTGTTTGAAGATGGCCGTCTACCCGGCACCGCCACCAACCGACCTAGTTTTCACCGCCTTCTACCGCTACAGTGAGGTTATTAGCGCGCGTCGGTGTTTGAAGATGGCCGTCTACCCGGCACCGCCACCAACCGACCTAGTTTTCACCGCCTTCTACCGCTACAGTGAGGTTATTAGCGCGCGTCGGTGTTTGAAGATGGCCGTCTACCCGGCACCGCCACCAACCGACCTAGTTTTCACCGCCTTCTACCGCTACAGTGAGGTTATTAGCGCGCGTCGGTGTTTGAAGATGGCCGTCTACCCGGCACCGCCACCAACCGTCTTAGTTTTCACCGCCTTCTACCGCTACAGTGAGGTTATTAGCGCGCGTCGGTGTTTGAAGATGGCCGTCTACCCGGCACCGCCACCAACCGACCTAGTTTTCACCGCCTTCTACCGCTACAGTGAGGTTATTAGCGCGCGTCGGTGTTTGAAGATGGCCGTCTACCCGGCACCGCCACCAACCGACCTAGTTTTCACCGCCTTCTACCGCTTCAGTGAGGTTATTAGCGCGCGTCGGTGTTTGAAGATGGCCGTCTACCCGGCACCTCCACCAACCGACCTAGTTTTCACTTTTCGAAAATAATATCTACGTTTCTAAAACAGTCTCGATTTTTCACTTGAAATAGCTTTCATAAGACTAAAAATTGACACTTGAACTTTTTTTGTTACTTTAATTATAATGATTGTAGTAACTATTTTAACCATAGTAATATCTGCAATTATCATTGCTTATTTTTTACTAAGATTCAGCTCGAATCACCCAGTGAATCTGTGCTGCAGCATAGCCCCTTATTATTCAACACAATTGGCATCTTCGAGTCCTTATCAAGACAGGGAGTTATAGTTACACACACTGTAAGCGATGACGTCATCATTTCTACACACCTTCGGGTGCGAACTTGGTGACACAAGACGAGCTCAATCTCCACGCTGCAAAACAAATCGTCTTCAGCAACAATAAGTTTATAATTTCAAAATACCAACCCTGATATTTTCACAGAGTATTTAGTTCCTACGAACCCAAATTGAGGTCGGTTTTCACTTTTCAATGTTGTGTAGCATTATTGACATATGTTTTTTTAACGGTAATTTTTCGCGATTTTAATATTTGCGGTAGTACAACGAACTTGTTCTGTATAATGTGGAGCCACTTCTGCAACCCTCACCCGAGCACGTGACCGCTACAAGTGAGGTTATAGGGTGCGTACGAGTGTGTTTTTGGGCAAGGGTAGATTCACACCCTTCGTGTAGGCACCTGTAGCGAACAGAGAAAGATGTTGACATGCGAGGGAGGGTGGGGGGATTGATTGATGTGCTATTTCTCTTTCGTGCGGGCGTTGTCTATAGGGACCAACCACCGAAATACTAACACGTATGAAGTTTATTTAATATAAAGAGACACAGAGAGGTTTAAAACATGAGTGGGTTCTTTCATGTTGTTTTAATTATAAAATAGTTCAAACGTAGCCGATTTTATATTAATTTTAGTTTTAGTGTTTACGAAAAAAAACACTGTTATGAACAGATAAACGAGTCTTTGTCACAGGCATATTGCTGGGTAGCATAAATTATTGAAATATAAAGAAGGAGATACAAAATGACTGTTAGTAATTGCTCTAGCTAGACAGTATAGATAGAGTTTAGATAGAGCTCTTTATGCTCACTCCTAGTAACTACGCAACTTAGGTTGGAATTCATAGTCGGCCCCTACACCTAGGGGCACCCATTGTTGCTATGGATTTGTTTTGTTTACGGGAAATAACATGGAAACAATTGTTACCTTAGCAACAATGGGTGCCCCTAGGTGTAGGGGCCGACTATGAATTCCAACCTAAGTATTATAACTTCAGTATAACGTTATAAAGGATGCAGGACACTCAGCAAAGTGGATGGAACGTGGTTTCGCTTCCTGCATCCTTTCCTCATTAGACATTTGTACACAGTATAACATGTATGTTTCTATGTTACCTGTTTGATGACGATAAATAAATAATAATAATAATGATAATAGTATAGAAAGCGCTTGTAACACCCTCCACGTAGTATGTATGTATATGTGGTCATGGGCCACATAGAAATCACCGACGCTAATCAAGTATACAACACGAGAGATGTTGTCAAGCAACAGCGCAAGTGGTCAACCCCCCTACAGCTAATCGTCGACTGCGAAATGTGTTTGCATCACTTTGCGCAATGTGCTAAAACAAAGGGCTCGTTAGGGACAGGACGATGCTCGCGCTAAATGGCTTGGAAGCGAGATAGCACCGGCGCTGATTTACATGTTCTCATGCACTATCGCCGAGACAACTAAACAGTTTACGTCTCGTGTTGCGGTAGCCAGGGTCCGGACTCACCTAACTCTAAGACTGGCCTAATTTTGGACCTTTTGTAAAAACCAGACCCAGGTCACACGAAAAAGTTACTAATTCCTGTTAGGAACAAGGAAGGACACAATGAACATTCCAAGAAAATGTTTTAAAGTCTGTTCTCAGTTATTTTCCTAGATTCACAAGAGGTTCAAAGTAAGACTGGTCTTAGGGATGAGACCAAAAATAGATTTAGAACCTCTTGTAAATCCGGGCCCAGGAGTCGAGCCTGGTACCGTGAAGTACCCGAGCACTCGCTGGTAGCGAGAACACGCCCATCCACCCCTGGCAACGTGTCATGCTTTTGTCTTGCCTACTTTCTCTGACATAAGTCAAGGGTTGAGAAGATAACTTCTTTTATCGACACCTCTGAGCGTACTACGTGCCACGTGGCATTGCCATTCTTACAGGCCATGAAAGCTACCAAGCAAAGCGGTTTGCCTCGGGGTCATAGCCGAACCGCTTCCCACCCAATTCTGTAACTTTATATTGTGTATTACTATTATATTCTGAAACAAATTCTCTCTGAATTATTAGAAACAAAACAAATTTGAATTCGGGCAGAAGTCAAACTAGATGTATGTGTTCGAATACCCGTTAGGGCTTAAAGGAAGGCTTTTATTTCACTATAACTCTTGAGCCGTAGTAGCCACAAGGCGTGGTTTAACAATGAGATATATTGTTGGGAGGTGCATTGCACTGTATAGTGTTCGTATTGTATTGACCGGTATCTACACCAACACATTTGCCAGTAACAATATATATTTACCTTTCTGGTAAAAACAAAAGTAAGAAAAATGAAGCTGATGTTAGCTTTTACCTCTCGAACAGTTTTTATTAGCCCTTGGAGTGCAAGATGGCGTAGCGAGGTCTGCCGCTTGAAAGCAATTGGTAATAACTTTACTTCCGGGAATTCCAATTAAATTTTAGACTCGGTTCTCCTAAATCAACTCGAACCACCGGGAATCGGAGAGCCTATCGCAACAACATCGACGAAGTAGTAGTGTTTCAAGCTGGTCACGCGAGTGTGTGTGAGAGAGAGAGAGAGAGAGAGAGAGAGAGAGAGAGAGAGAGAGAGAGAGAGAGAGAGAGAGAGAGAGAGAGAGAGAGAGAGAGAGAGAGAGAGGGAGAGAGAGAGAGATTAATCCCAACCCGTGCGATACGTTTAATTTCCTATTGAGTCCGCTAGTTCTGTCAGAACCCGCCAGGATACAACAGCGTCGTCGGCTTGAGCCCAGCCCGGGCCCCGTAGATGGATGATGCATTATGTCATGGAAAGGAAATTATTTTCAATTGTAGCGCAAGGTATCTTGCGAGTGACTCATGCATGACGCCAAGCGGGGCCCAGTAATGGGTCTACGAAAACCTGCAGCCGATGTGGCGACCATCATGGGCAACACTCGTAGTACTACAATTCTTCTCTACCGAATACAAAATATTTACATTTCAAATTTTAGTAAAGATTTCCATTAATGGGCTGGAAATACCACACATCGTCATGACAAGAAACCAGGGCAAGACGCCATTATGAGATAGCAAATCACATCCTTAAATTAACCAATTTTTATTTTTTTTTTTTTTTTAGCTTCTTCCACTTAAATAAGAATTTAATAACAAATTTTAAAGTTTTAAGTTTTCATAATTTATCAAAATAAAAAATATTTCATGAAATTTTAAATGAAAACGAGAAAATAATGCAATTAAACAATTTATCTTAGAGAATAAATAATTATGTTTCTGAGATTTTAAGATAAATATATTTGTGTGTTAAACTAGTACCGAATAGAAAATTAAGGCCCGTTCGCTTTTTTTGATATTCTAGATAATTAGTGAGCAGTAACACTGCACATTTTGCATCTTTGACAATATTAATTATTTATGTGGTAATTTAAATAGTTTTTGGGAAAATATAAACAATTATTTAGGACCTATAATTGTCGAGAACGTCGATGAGCACCAAAAAATGATAATAATTAAACTGACTTCTAATGTGAATGATAGAACCAATAATTTGTTGAATACTTTGGATATGTTGCGTTACTACAATAAATGTACACATTATTTAACTCAGTGACTTTATTAGCCCTACAGACAACAAAACACAAATACTGGTGCAAGGGGCAATAAAATCACTCCATTCATTTTACTTGTATGCACATTTGTTTCTATTCTGCACAAACTGTTTGTACATTGTATACAAAAGCTATGGGCAGTGTCATCATATACCGTGCATTTCGTCAGGACTAACTATGCGTGTTCGTGCAAATAATGGAAGTTATTGGTTAGCAATAACCGATTATTCAATGTCCCCATTCAGCATCCAGGCAGGTTACACTCGACTGGCTCGCTAGAATGCCTGACAAAGGCAGAGTTAGAGCTCGTTCGTCCGTGTTGTGTCATACTCGCACTAACTACTCGGTACAAACCAACAAACAAACACGAGGACAAAGGTTATTTGACAGCGTCACCATTCATTGGCTGATCCGCCTGTGAAACATCGATGATTTACTAACACAAACAAACCGTGAAAGGACTGAACGTGCATGAACATGCAATCTATTCACGTCAAACGGAATAATATTATGTCAATTGGAAAACGGGAAAATAAGGGATTCGTTATAGAAGAACATATTTTGATCGGTAGGTGAAAGTAAATGGGGAATAAAGTAAACTCAAGAGTGTATAATACCTAAAGCAGATATTGCAGAATAATGAAAATGAAAAGAATGTCGGGAAAGAGAAAGAATGAAAGATAAGATTATGTTGAAACGCACAATGCGTTTTCGGACCGTCTGTGTCCTTCGTCCGACTACAATGCCAATGCAATTGAAACATTTTTACTTGAATAACTTTATGATGATGAATTCAACGTTACGTTCCGTTTAGAGCAGTGGTGTCCAAAGTACGGCCCGCGGGCCGGATGCGGCCCGCGGCTTCTTTTCATACGGCCCGTACAAGATATTGAAATTGCTTTTAATCGGGCCCAATGAGCTAGATTTTTATTAATTCTTAAATACTCATTTGAAGAGAACTCGATATCGCTACTGTTTCTGTTTGCTACCAATGCGCACTACTACTGTAAGGTCCTACCCCTGTTTATTACTCTTTTATGAACGAGGGACAGAGTATTACGTATTACTAACGGCACCCAAGAAAAATGAACCCTTGTTAGGCAGGGGCTGTTTCGGCCGTCTTGACACTTGTCAGTCAGTGGGCAGTGGTACACGCGCCTTATTTCAGCGACTGTTTCTGCAGTTTAATTCAGAACAACTCCACGTGTCTCAGAGCTCACCATAAAAAATTTGGAATTAATGTACATATAGCTATAAAATACATTTTCATGGCGAGTGGTACTTATGTTGTGTGTTTTGAATGTCCAAGTTTAGAGTTAACTAGATTTCGAGTGTAAATAGAAACAATATATTTAAAATTATATTTTTGGATCTGCTGAGTTGCTGAATAATGCTGTTACGTGACAAAATGTAAGTTCTCTTGCATTACTTTCAAATTTAAAATATAATTTACCTTTTTTTTAGTGAACGGTTGGTTACAAACACGTATAAAAAAGCGTATGCAAATAATTTACTCCATACGGCCAACATAATATTTTTAAGTGTTAATGCGGCCCAATGTCAAAAAAGTTTGGACACCACTGGTTTAGAGTGTCACGCGGAAAACGATCGAGTCGAGCAAGGACAGCTGAACGCGGCTATAGGATGTCCCTCTAACGTATGATACTGTTCAAGAATAACTCTACACTTTATCAAGTGCGGTCGGCTCGTTACCAAACCACGAACAATAAACTATACCAATATCAGTGAAATGTGTAACGGGTTACAGACTTAACAATTAGAACCGTTGGCGCATCGAAAACATCCGTAGCTCTGCAGCTCACCCGCACTAACAGGTCCTCAGTCCACAGTGCAAGCTAATAGTTTCGGTGCCAGCTTTAGTGAAGCCACAACTAGCATCTCATTTTGTTCATAACATGGAATGTGTTATTGAAATCGCACATTGACAAACGTTGACTCTTGCGTCGGGGGAATTTATACTCGACAAACCGCATGACCCACCGAAATTCACAAATAAGACCGTCCAACGGCCATCTTGACAAATACTATACTATCTTTTGAATATTATCCAGTTAAATTTTACCACGGCAAAAGGATGGCGAAAAGGATAGATCACATAATACAACTTTTCAATATCACAGTTTCAGTCATCCCAAGAACGCTACACAAGCGTGGCAACATTACTTATTAGCTAGATTTGGACGATCACAATTTTCTATTTTCGAAGTGATTAAAATGTAACAATTACAATTGATTGGATTTATTATTATAAATTATTTAGTTCATGGCAAACTTACCATCGCTTCTATGTTGTTACCTTTTCAATGCTGTTTACCATTCTTGAGGTACGATTCCCAGGGCCGTAACTATGGGTGGGTAACCCCGGTAAATACCCGGGTAAAAAACCGGGAGTAGACCATTCTGAATTGCTAATACCACTGTTACCACAGTCACCAATAACAAACGTAATACAAAACAAATTCCTAAAACTCGTTAAAAAACTCCAATCACACTAAGAATAAAAAAATTTACGGGGATATGCGCTCCGGACCCGCATTGGCTGGGCCTTCCCCCAGACCCCCCTTCCACTATACTTTGCCCAATTATACCCGGGTGATTTTTTTACCCTAGTTACAGGCCTGATGATTCCAAAACCAATAATACGGCAGAATCGCCTGATGTTAATATTACAAGTTACTAATACCGTCTCTGACTCTGTACGTGCGATTAATGGCTCACATTGATAACATACGAACACCGCGTACAGGTGAAGCTTACCCCGCCCTATATAACCTGCATTTAACACTTCAACAAACTTGAGTTGATCAAATACCGTGAGAATTTAATCGAAGTGTTTGTAAAGCTCGGCAATTCATGACGTTAAACTGAATAATTCACTCCGTATAGTTTAGTATTAAAACGAAAGTAAATGGGGCGAGCGAGCTTGGAACAATGGCCGAGCTATTAAAACTGCCGCAGTATGACGTTCTAGCTGGAGCTATATAGCTATAAACCTTGTCGTGACGTTCTAGCTGGAGCTATATAGCTATAAACCTCGTCGTAACGTCATAGCTGGAGCTATATAGCTAAACCATGTCCGGCTTCGGCCTAGACAGGTTACAGTATTGATGCTCTCTCCTGGATCATCACAAAGGGTTTTGTCAGATTCTGTCTTTATTTCAAACACTGTTTGTTATATCAGATTATTGTAAAACATCGCCCAATACTTTCATGTAGTATGACTATGTTCATCTGGCAGGTTGTCGATTATGCCAGTTTTTGGACGGCCCAACTAGGTATGTATAAAATATGCGTAAAAATAGGTTTTTTTACCTGTGAACATTTCACTTTAATTATTTTTATTTAATAGATCAGAATAATTATGTTGTATTTTAATAGACAGATTGGTTCGAGTTTGTATTTGAGTTCTAAAGCTGAATGCAAAATGAAACCGTTTGAAATGGGTGTCATTCTTTTTACAAAACCAATATTATATCGTTATCTCTTTTAAGAGTATAGTGATTATCACGAATATATTTAAATTATTAATTAATTAAAGCGATGTTTCAGTTTCACACTAGCGGTTTTTGTTTTCCGTGTTGCCTGTTGGCCACACTGTGTGGGGCGACGGTGCTACCATCTCGCGGTGAGCTAGTTGGTTACTCGACCGCGTCCTTGTGTGCTGAGCGTCTCAAAGGTGGTTTGTCTCTACCACACGGCTCCCTCTCGCTTGTTACCTCACTGTATACTTGTTATTCCGCACAAAGGGTTGATTTGATTGCATTGTATATGTGCTTGACTAACAAATCGGCTAAGTACTTGATTGGTGGTTGCCACTTAATACTATTCCCTACAAACGTTCAATGTAAACTGAAGTTGCACCACAGAATATTGTTGTGTGAATTATTATTCAAATTTACCATCAGAATTAGCATGAAGTTATCATTAAAGTTACAACTACAATTGTCAGCAATTCCATTTCATTTATCTTACTATAGTATAATTATTGAATCTTTAACTCAAAACTTGCGTGTGTATTAACTCCAGTCACTTAAGAATAATACGTAATGGGTACGCGATAACCCAAGAGGATAATAACCATTAGTAATATTTAGGTTGATGATTGAAGATAAATGTTATACTTTGAAAACTTTATGCGTTAAAGCTAAAAACGACGTACGTGTTTTATATGTTTACAGTAGCGTATAACTTCTCGATGGTGTCAATCACCACCGCATACAGATAGCGCTACTGTGAATACAATTATTACTCTGATCTGATTCTCTGAGATATTTCTTCTTGGTTGGGGGTTGAGAAAGAGTTCAGAGTTATCCATGAATTATTTCATCCCATGTTGACTTGATATTCAAGTTTTGTATTCTTTAAACTGACTCAAATAGAACTTGTTGTGAGTAATAAAAAGTAATTTATTCTTTTCAATTGCGAGAATATGCCACATTTTTTTGTATTGTTACTATTAGCTGAACTTTAACGGGTTGTTGATAGTAAACATATTTTGTATTTTTAAGAAAGAAAAGGGAAAATCATGAATAGGATTAGCATAATTATTGGGGGTATTTTCTGAGCGCTAGAACGGATGGGGTGGGGGGGAGGGAATCACCAATCCATGCATACATATACTACGCTTTTTGTTAGTCTATAGGCTTTCGATATCAATCCAACATCTTCAACGAAAACCTTAACGACTGGTCGAAGGACATAACACAATATTAATTTTAAGTAACGTTAACTTTTATTTTAAGTAACTACCTGTTAGCTGCATCCGGTGCGCTATCTGACGACAATACTCGCGACCACAAACCCCACCGCGAAATAATAGCACAGTAAATCCAGGGGCGATTTGTTGAGTATCGAGTCGTTGTTTCCCGACCTTCTGTAAACAAAAAACGGTCTAGGGTAGAACCCCAGTTGAAGGTAGTGCATATTTTGTCTGGAGTTTCTTAACGAGCATCCAGAAGACAACTACCGACAAATATTATTTCAACTCAGGCCGTATGTATAGCCTACTTTATTCTTCATACAACACAACTTAGAACTTTCAATGTAGGCCCTAAGTTTCTGTCTCAAATGTAATGGGGAAAGGGATTACCTCGAGAGCTTCTCTCATGTGGAAGATACTCATTATGTGACGGCCTTCAGCTATAATGAATATCTGTCTCACTACCACTACTGCTCTACGCATTAAAGATAGCCTACCACATAATCATTATCATTTGTCGCCGTGTTTTTTAATATTATTTTATCTGTCGTGACGTCGTAGAAGACAACAGCCGTGCATTAGTTAAATCGCCCGTAAGAAGCTCTAAGCACTTCTAGATGGAAATATGCTGAGCACCAACAACACTCAATGACGCGTCGAGTATTATGTGATAATGCGCGCATGCGTAGTTTTCTATCACAGTGAGAGTCTTTAAAATCTTGCAATGCTCTCTTAGATTGTATGCGGTGACATCGAACAATACAGCGTACTCTAAACTGTGGCGTTGAGGTGGGTTGTTGAAAGCGATACTGATACAACGTGAAACGGGTATTGTTGTTTGTTACTGTACATGATCCATGCACAGACTGACTGTACAGCACCCGGCAGTCAGTGTACAATCTATCGGGTGCACTTCTAGGAGGAAAGAATGTTTGACTCTTGTTTTACAAGATGGTGGACTAATGGATACTTTTCTAGACAATATATTTTGATAGATATTAGATACTTTATTATATTAAATGAATGTGTATTTTTGTCCTAATCTGACAGTTCTGAAAACGTTTAGGCGAGTTATATTTAAATTATATTATAGTCAACAAATAAGTAAGAAATTATCTATTTGTAGCTGAGATGGTAAATTCAAAGTAAGCGTGTATTTAATGGAGTGGTTTAAAGTAGCAATATTGAAAGGCATCGGCCTCTAAAAAGTCAAGACAAAATAATTTTGGTACTTACAGAAGTCAGAGGTATAATTTGAAAGCTAAACTTCGGCATGTTATGTATATCTCGCGTATTTGTAAAGTAAAATTGGTAAGTGTGTTTATTTGTGATATTTTAAAATTTGATATCAATGTTTGTTATTCTAAATAACAAGGTTCGCTAATTTGGAAATTCTCGAGCCACTGTTCTCATGCAGCTGTGTCTAAATCAACTGTGTCCCAAAGGGCACAGTGACGTCATTTTAGTCTCGCCGCTCCTCGCTGTGATTGGGCGTTGCAATGACCTCTAAATGTTTCTCCGAGTCCCGCGCGAGTTCGACGACATCAGGGGGATTTAGCGGACCTTGAACTGAGATGACCGACGTAACCCGCGCGCCAAACTACCACCTATAAAACTACTTCAGCAGTCACATCTCGTATCACCACTAATAGTGACGTCACGTAGTGGACTCGACCAATCACAGCTCAGAATCTCTCGACTTCCGTATACTGCTCAATCTTGTCCGGTTTACGACGAACTAAAATCCTGAACGATTCGAATGAAAAAGATCGAAATGTCGCCAGAACAGTAAATAGGGCCGCGAATGGGAAATCGATGCTACACCCGCTCCGCCAAGAACCCAATGCGGCGCTGCCACGTGACTAAAATATTGTGTAACTTAATTGCTAGACTTGACTTTGTTAACGAGTAGGGAGACTCCAGAAGAATGTAAATACAGAGCAAATACCCTTCCTAGTATAGTTGGGTTTACCATTGATGTGAAAAATACATGATCAGCAGCTAAATGTAATATAAATGAATGATACAAAAAGAAACAAGACAGTAAACTGTAAAGTGCTGTTTTGTAAGATTTGTCTCGGATACGTCTGAAGAAACGAATGAGTGAAGGATTTAAAAAGAAACAGGGTTGTTAACATTTTGGTCCGGGCAGCCGATAGAGGTTTTCTCTCTGATTTATGGGTCAGTGTTTTATTTCTCTGTAATGTTGATACTTGCCGACGTCCTTGAACAAAATCTTGTGAACTCAAACTAATGATTTAGAATAATACTAATTGGTTGACTCACTCTAACACAGGTAGCGCTTCTAATTAATGATTTAACAATAAAACAACAATGAACAATGACAACTAAACGCCTCCACCTCCATCTCTTGTATTTTGAGAGATGAGAGACAAAAGTTTGAGTTTGAGCAGAGTCTACAAAGAAGTTCTTCCCTAGGGCAAACATTAATTTTGAAGACTCTGGTTTGCGGCTTCACCACTTTTAAATAGAACCATACTTTGATTGTGCGCACATTGCAAGTGTATATAAAAGACAAACGAATGACAAACATTGGAGTAAAGAAGAACAAGAACTGTTTTGACAGTCTGATGTTGACCTATAACCTTTGTGTGGTCTACTTACGATCATCATCGGGATCATTATTATAATATACTCGCCACAAGGTCATATAACTACCCCACTTACGAGAGGCCGAGGTTCTGCGCGTATTCTATGCCCGTACTAAACGGGAGATGACCTTGGAAAAAATTTACAAGAGAAGGAGGAATTATATTTAGAGGCGATGAGTGGAAAAGGTCACAGGGCAGGACTAATTTTAGACACTTGTTACAACAGGCAGAGTCACAATTGGGCTAAGTGTACTCCGACCGCAGACGGGAATTTAAGACCTGTAAAAAAACCACCCGTACACAATGCAATGTGCATCTGTCAGTTCTAATAGCAGGCCGACATTGCTAAAGCAACTCCATGGTTAAGGCAAGTTCCGTAAGGTAAATTGGAGATTCAGATAAATCAGAAACGTAAATCAAACTCTAATTTCAATCACATACTTTCGTTAATTAAAAGTGGCAAATAAAAAATAGCATTGCAGAGAGGCGTAATATTGATAAACAGTAGGCTATAAACTAAATGTTAAGATAAATGTTTACACCACTAAATAAATACCGTAGGAGAGCTACATCGTTGTATGAGCCATTTTATGTTCTATTGCGGCTTAACAATGCAAATATTCTGACTGACAGCTGAACATCACATGACTTGTGCTGTGTGTTAATTTTACTGCTACTAGAATGTATACAGTCTATGTTTAGTAACGTAGATCCATTGTACAGAAAATTATGTTTTCCAAAGCAGTGGGTTAGCAACATTTATTTCCAAACCGGTTTCTACCGACTGCCAGGGGCTTGGATAATGTCGTCAACATTTAAGGTTCGTTCGATTTACCTACACCTATTTTACTTTTTGCACTCTACCCTATTATCGATAATGGAGGACAATGATCGAAAAAGGTCAAAAGGTGTAGCTACGAATCAAACGAATCTAGTATAATTATTGAATCTTACCTTTTGCACGCGTTTTAAAATATAAGAAGAAATAAACAAAGGACTTGAATTGTTTCCAAAATTCCATGGCTTGACCTTCCCTTGTGGTCGCATGTTTGCTCCTCCGCCTCGTCGGGCCAGTGGTCGCGCAGGGGAGCGGGGGCAGGGGGGCAGAGGGGCAGGGGGGGCCCCGACCGACGTACGACCCAACGGCCGCTGCGCGATCATCCCGTGTATTGATCGGCGGGGGTGCAGCCTTGCAGCGCCAGCCCCAGTCGGGGGGTGAACCCGGGGCCCAATGACCTTACAGCTGCGAGGCCCGCGTTCGAACCCCGGCACGTTGAGCTCACAGATGGGCGCCCGCGCTCGAACATTAGCCAAAACTTTCTTGCAGATTATCCCACTCACAAAAGGATATTATCTCAAATCGATATTTTTTTTAATTACTTTTCAAGATTTATACCACGACAATAGTAATAATAATGAAGGTATTTGTTTGTTCGTCCAACGTGTTTTGATGAGTACTGGATAGGTCAATTATTACAACATCTACGAAAAATAATGTAACAGATAATGCACACAATCAAGACTAATTCACCAACTCTCTTGTTGATTACAATGCTTTGTAAAAATAAACGTTTTTACTTCGAATTTGGATATTCTCCCTTTTAAACTTTTGAACCAAATCAAACGTTTACACCTCCAATACGCGTTTAACAAGAAAGCACCCTGATGCACAACATCATTTACATTACATGCGTCGTCCAGTTGAGATTGGTATCAAGAGTTAACCGTCGGCATTTACAATATTTCAACGCAATTATTGAAAATCCACTATTTTACGGATAATTGACACTGATAAGCACTCTGTTAGTGTTCGTGTGCCTTAAAACTACGAAGTAAGTAGCAAGCTAGTTATGAACCAATTCATAAAACATGTTTTTCATGACTTATGACTGTTACGTTATTTAAATCGAGGTACTTGCATTAAAGTATAAAGAAATGTGTCTGGTGTTTGTAGATAAAGACCAATCCCTTGTGTACCTATTCTGAACCAATAGTGGAAACTAATAAATTGTTCCCGTTATGTCCCATTACACAGATACCGTTCTACAAGACAGTGAAAAGTGTCCCCCTCCCTGTGCTACGCCATTGTCAGAGGAGATTCAAGTTCTTTGACAATTTCTTTACCCTCATAACTTACAAACTTTCTCGGCTCTTGGCTTATAAAGTAAATGTAGCCAACCGCGGCTCGTAATAACACACAGATGGTGGAAGGTTATGTCTCACTTGGGTTAGCTCTTCCAGTCTTCCTCCCGCCTCATGCGAGTCAACATGTCGGTGCAATGGAGCTCTGAGAGGCGCAAACAAACACACACACACACTCTCACTCATCCCCTAATACACAAATATATGAAAATCAAAATACCACTAGAAATAGTGCAAAGGTTTCGGAAACATATTTTTACTTTTATGTATTTTTTAATGTATCGACCATTCAGTTATAAAACTGATTTATAATGGAGGGAATTCAACCATACGGTTTACAATGTGGACGAGGATGAGTCCGAAATTATTAAGTAAAGTATTCCATAATTCTCTTTTCTCATTGGCTTTGTTAGCTCACTTCATATTTGTGACTCTATCTACCAACCTGGGATAAATACACATTTGATGAAAACACCCCCATGTTTAGGGCGCGGTTTCGTTTAGCATCCATGCTGTCTCTGTATTTACTCTTCTCGACACCAAGTCGGGTTCTTCCGGTTCCGAAATAGCGTAATTTGTACAATCGATATCCTCGCATACCTCTTTATACTTTCCAGTCACAATCATGTTGGGTTTGTTCATAGTTTCACTATTCGCTACCATTCCACACATACACTTGTGCATACACTTTCCACTTCTTTTTCTTCTACGTGAACAGTGACACACTGGTTTGTGCCCAAGTATACAATACGCTCCATCCATAGACCTTCTCATACAAGTAACAGTCAAACATGTTGTATACAGAAGGATGTCTGTTGCACAATTCCAATATTTAATACTAATACAGTTTGGTGTAACATATTGTTTGGAGGCGTCCCTGCTGTAGGGTTCACACCATCTCTACGTCATATTCCACCCTTTAGGTGATTAACTAAGTATAATTGGGTGTTGAGATAATTGGGAAGGATCGGTTACCGAGGGCTATTATAACTGAGTAAAATAAAACCTTTAATCAGTATTGCCGGTGACCGGAATCGAATCGGCGACCTCACGAATGAGAATCCCGTGCGTTATCGCTGAACCACCTATGTTTGTAAGCTGATTTGAATAGAAAGCCAAGAGTATCGTGTACATGCAGCGGTTTGGCTATAGCGACCTCAACACAGACAATTAAGCGCTGTAGTGGTGTCTGTACTGTAGACTCCTTCCCAGGCTGACCGCAGCTTGTTCTAAGCCTCATACCGCGCTGAGATAGATCTGCAAGCACTGTTTCAACAATCTGGGCCTGCGGTTCTCTTTGTGCGTACTGGCGTCTTACCGAGTCACACGCTCTACACTTGTGAGGTCACACCTTCACGTGTGCTGAGTTGTGATTGGCTTTCATTCATTTCCGTATATCACCCTCTTTGCTTTAGGGTATACAATAATCTTATTCAACATTTCAGTGCGAGTAAGGGCGTATCTCAAATGTCCGTTAAATTCTAGTCAGCTAATGCAACAATTAGGGACAATTAATTACAACAATGATTAATTGTTGTATTAGTGCACTAGGTTAGTCGATTAGCGTCAAAATAAAGATTTGAGATACGCCCTATGTAAACATTACTTAATGTTATAAAATACAAGAACAATAAGGCAAAATAGTAATGCTATGACATCAAAAAAGGTTTTTATAAATCTTTAAACAGTATTATTATTGTTTGCTATGTATTTTATTACGTTCAACTAATTAATACAGTATTTTCGGTATTATAACAATTCAAATTAAATTCAGTCTGAAGAATGATATCAAATACACAAACAACAATTAAAACATCATAAAATAAGACCAGTTTTCTGTAAAACTAAAGAATTCAAATAAAACTTCGATGTGGAATATTTCGTTGAATTTCGTTTAGCAGAAGCTATAACACGTTTGTAGCTCAGTGATCAGTAACGTCAACCACTTGATACCCGTTGCCGGTATATTGTGGCAGACCTTCAGTTTAACATACTTGTGTAACAGTAATGAATATATCTAACGTAAATGCAACCTCTGTCGCATCTCGACTAGCATTGTTGGCAACATGTCTTGACTGATCAGCATCCTAGCATAGACTGGCACCTCCACCAAATCAAAAAAATAAAGTCACGATTGTTTAATGTTCATTGAAATGGCAGTTGATCGATCAAGAGCGGAAAATCATCTTTTTTAAATTGATGGTAATAATACAATAGGCTTAAAATAATTTTGGAACGCCTGCAATCCCAAATACCTGATTTTTCCAAATTTTTCTCAATAGTAATGTGAATGCTGGAATTAAGTCCTTCAAACAATATTTCCACCACTAAAATTGGGAAATATTAGGGCCTATCATAGCCTTCACTACCTGTGTTGGATTAGAGAAAACAAAAAATAAACACAGGCTTATCCAGTGGTGTCATCCGAAAATAATATATGTGTTCAAGCTCTTTCCAGAGAAAAGAACATGCTTTGTACAATGGAATTTATCTTGGATCTTTGGGCACATAGCCCATAAAAATGTTCAATTTAATTGGTAGCACTTCACGAGTTTGATGATGCTTTCGTAGATTATTTACTACAATTATACGATAGGCAGTCTGGTGGCAATAAAGTGAATAAGGCCACAGGTGTTGTCAATTGTTGAATATTTGAGTTGTTAAAACTGCAATTCATCGCAAGTTACTAATTAGGTAGTTCTTAAGTATTCTTGGATCATGAGCGCAACCAAGCAAGCGATACAGCTTAGCAGCGTCATCGTTTGCAAATGTTTGCTGTGTATACACACTGTGTACCCTAAGAATATATTTATTTGTTATATTAGGGATGATGAGTTGTAGGCCTACTGCGTATACTCTGTATAACTGGGTACACCACCATGACACCACTGGTATTACCTTGTTCTTGTACTACCTAAATAACACAGTAGATTTAGATGTTAGTACAGTATATTGGCCACTAGGAGCGCGCGGGCGCCGCCAAGTAGTTTGCCAAGCCCCCGCTAGTCTAGCGCATCGCTATTTCGATGTTCGAAGAGGTATGTTCCAAGGTTTATTCCCACCCACTGTCTCAACGACAGAGACCTCGAACCAACTTTTGGCAGTGGCGAGATTCGAGCGAGCGACCCCCGGAAACACAGTCACCTCTATCTGTGGCGAATGTGAGCTCTATGGCGCTGCGTGAATGAGTTCATTCAAGTCTCGACGGTAGCGCCATCACGGAGACTGGCGGCGGGTATCACAAGCTCAAGCTCTGACAGGTTATTACGCAGGATTATGATGTGACGTCGTTTAGTCGGCGTGTACAGCTCCGGTAATCGTGTGCAGCATCTCTGCGTGCTGTGAATGAACCTGCAGTGATTTAATTAGAACAAGTATATTCTGTAGCTAACTGATGTCTTCCTAATTGTTGATGACGGGTCAACTTTTCATGTGCCTTACTCAATGAGAAGTACGTAGGTAACACTATGCATCATGATAGTTCCTCTATTGCACAATCACATATTTTTTAAACGGACTTGGCTTGGAATGTGAATGATATAACCATATACTTATAATAGTAACTGTATAATATATAATATAATAGTAACGCAGTTACTATTATAAGTCAATGATATAACGATCGTTCTTTTGGATGGATAGTTCGTTTGAATGGACTTGTGTTTTGATTTGGCTTCCAAATGTCAGGGTTCAATTTCCAATTCGAGGCGGGATTTACTTCTGGATTTTACTTCATTATTAGAACGACAAATATATAAAACGGGGAACCGGCAATAGTTTCCATGAATCAGTTCTTCAATCAATATATTGTTTTAATTTGTTCTCCTACATTATTAAGAGTGAAGCAGTGAAAGTGTAGACAGTGGTTCGGTAGTTTGTATCACCTAAAGGCTGGTCCACACAGATTTTTTAAGCATAAGATTTAAGGTTTTAAGACGTTGTTTTAAAAACAACAATGAAAACAATGTCTTAAAACTAAAACTGTGTGTGAACGCCAGTACGTGTTTCCTATGATCCAACTTTACGACTACGCGTTAAACCTTAAATCGTATGTCTTAAAAATCTGTGTGGACCAGCCATTACGGATGAGATAACAATTGAGTATCATGTATGTTATGTTGCGTTACTCATAACCGACCCCATACTGTAGGCGAACCAACGAACTAACTAAGCCATTATTAGGTTCTGTGTGTTCGGCTGTCCGTACAAGTTTCCAAGCTTCCCGCTAGAGCGAGTTGAAGTGAAGAACAACGCCGCAAGAGTTTTCAAAACATGTCTCGGAGAACAGACGCTAATGAAGTGGACGAGAAACGAACCGTCATCAGAAAACACTAATTGCACCAGAGTTTATTGGCAAAAAAAAAGAAGGCAGCCTTTTTACGCTGGCGATGATCCAAGGAGTAGTTGGTAAAGTTGTTCAAGTTTGCATCCATATCGAGTTTGCATGCAATGTCGTCTGCACTTTCCTTAGAGCAACGGATCGCTAGTGAAACTTTGGTGTTCATTATTATTATCTGAGTAGTCTAGTTATCATAACTAGCTCCGCGTTGAGAGTTGAACATTATGTATTCTAGATAGTATCTTATTATATCTGACTCGGGCTTAATTACACCTTCTCTGGTTGTTATTCTACAGCGCACAAGAGGTTTTAGGGCAGGAACATCTTCAAAGAACTCAGACAGAGAAGACGAAACGTAAAACTCTTTTGAACGCGACGAAATACAAAAGACAGTTTCAGAGTCAATATTGTTCGAAATGATTGTTACTATTATATCTCATTGTGTTTTCAGTAGTTTACATCGATAGTGTTGCTAAATAGCTACATAAGATGGATGTGAATGCTTATAACGTATTCATTCACGTAGCAAAGACTCGTCGAAACATCTCACGTAATAAGCCCTACTATTGGCGAGACGTCTTGCTTGATAGAAGCGTCTGAGTTCGATCAACGTTATAGTTACGAGTGAAATAGCACAAAAAGTGTGAAAATTTAAGGTTCTCAAAAACAAATACAATTTGATTATGTTCCGATGGAATGAGATAATTTGATTTAATATCTCAAATTATGTCCAATTTGATCCGAACGTTACATTTGTTTAAACCCTCTTTTCATCATATCTATAGCTCCGCATCATCCCCAAACGTTTATATTGAGCTATATTTGTAAGGAGAGCTTTGTGTCATATACCCTTCGTTATGATACGGAGTCTCCGGACCAGACCCTCGCGACTACCGTGCCGGTCTAGAGACAAACTGTCTTACAGTAGACCGCTTCTCGCTGGTGCCGTTTCTGTGCGCGGAGTCGAACCCTCATCCCTGAGATCTAACGGGTCGTCTCTTTCAAAGAGGCGAACTACGAGGAGTGAAAGGCTTCGTGTTAAGGTTTCCCAGGGGTTATTCTTTATGCACGAGGTTTGCCGCCCCCGCTACACCGTAGAGCAAGATGTGTAAGCGCCACCGCCTAGACGCCAATTGTCTGCCCATGCATACTGCACACCACTAGGCGACGTACACACAAAACGTTTCAGACTTGAAATATATCACCGCTATACTCCATGTAAAGATAAAAATATACGTAATCCTTACTGTTAGCCTATCACATCTACGGCATACACGTTATCCAAGGGAACCCTAAAAGCCTCAGCTATTGTACCCAACTGATCCTACCTGCTCTCTCAGCAACTTACACTTAAATATATAAATATAATTAGTTAAATAATACTTAAATAATTATCAGGTTGAACATTGAACAGTTCACTGTTCACAACCTTGATTTGTATACTATTATAACCCAAGTAGACCTACATCTGTCACTTTCAATCACGAACAATATTCTAATATTCATAGCCGTCTCCTACCTCTAGGGGCGCCCGGTGTTGCTAAGGAATTGTTTTATATAATATGGGGAATAACATGCATAAAACTGTTACCTAGCGACAACGGGCGCCCATAGGGGCAGGGACGACTATGAATACGGACGCTTTCAAATGATGTTTTCGTCATGGCGTTTACTTGAATGTCATGCTTGACATCAACTATCATTACCATCTTCAATCATTACCCTCGAGCCATCTGTATGCAACTCAAGATAAACCCCCACCAACGAGCTAGTTTGGGGGCTGAGCCGTTGTAGGAACTGCGCATATTATTTGGTCTTCGCAAACGTACAAAGGACGGGGGGGAACATAAATTCATTTGCAAGCAGCTAAAATATTGGCTCGGTTCCAACTATCAGTCCCGGCCCGACGTGGTATACTGCGTGCCAGACAAGAGGCGTAATCTATACGGCAATACAACCGATAGAGGTGGCTCAGCAGTAAGAAGCGAGACTCTAATTCGGGAGGTCGCCGGTTCGATTCCGGCCACCGGCAGTTCTGATTGAAGGTTTTAAACGAGGTTTTCCTCAGTCGTAAAGACGAATGCTGGGACTGAGTCATACTAACAGCCCTCGGACATTCCTTCCCAACTATCCAACCACTCTAATATACCTAGTTAGTCACCTGAAGAGGGGTAGGGCCTACATCAGATAAAGCTGGTGTGCACCCTTTAACGAAAAATTATTAAATTATTACGGCAATACACTGATACTCCGCGGATCCCCAAAGTTCGGGGGGGGGGGGAGGGGGGGCGAACACCATGTGTCTTTCTGTCCCCTGAGAGGGACAACACGTCACACCTTGGACAAGATTTTCTACGGGAAACTTGATTAGTATAAATAAATCTGAAATTTTCTGCCCACTACGTTGCAAGAATTGATTTTTAGTGGGGGAAAATTATTGGTATGACAGCTCCAAAGTCACCGTTTCGTTTACATTTATGCTTGTTCATGTGAACATGTGAACATGTTTGCGTCCATTGGTTGAAAAAACAGTCCGAACCGGAAATGGAACCCAAGCAGGAAAAAACCCACACAAGACCAAGAGTTAGTATTTTAAACGCAATAAACAATTCTGTAAGGGTTATATTATTGTAGAGTTACATAACATTTCCATGTGCTACAATATCGATATAATAGTTAGGTAATAAAATGAAATAGGTATCATGAAAATAGAAGACGAAGGTCAAAAACCTTCAAGAGATTCTGAGTGGGGTGGGGTCGTATAGTACAACATATCTACATACGTGCCTATTCAGTCGAATGTTTATATTCATATTATAGTATGTAATAATAATAAAATAACAAACAATGTAAAGTAGTTTTACAATGAAGAATATTAGGTGAACAATATTCGATTTCATGAAGCTCAATTTGGGAAGATAGACTAACTACAAACTTGATGATTAATTATAGGATGGGAGTCATATTAACTTACTTAGGACCCAACTGTTTATTTTATGTTAAAGATGTATAATTGTGTATTGATTTATCTTTCTTCTATGTACTGTGTGACCGTAATGGTTTATCATGTGTCTAACGAGTCACGTCGTCTGTTCTGTTCACAGCTTGACGACGAAGATGAGCCCAATGAGCCCCTGGACATGGCCTGGCCAGCATCGGCTAGAAAACGAATCACCTACATTCTGGTGGCCCCCATCTTGTTTCCGCTGTGGCTCACCCTGCCAGACACACGCACACCCAGAGGTACGTGGCTCAGCGCACTTTATGGCTCAGCGCACTTTATGGCTCAGCGCACTTTATGGCTCAGCGCACTTTATGGCTCGGCGCACTTTATGGTTCGGCGCATTTTATGGCTCAGCGCACTTTATGGCTCAGCGCACTTTATGGCTCAGTGCACTTTATGGCTCAGCGCACTTTATGGCTCAGCGCACTTTATGGCTCGGCGCACTTTATGGCTTGGCGCACTTTATGGCTCAGCGCACTTTATGGCTCAGCGCACTTTATGGCTCGGCGCACTTTATGGTTCGGTGCATTTTATGGCTCAGCGCACTTTATGGCTCAGCGCACTTTATGGCTCAGCGCACTTTATGGCTCAGTGCACTTTATGGCTCAGCGCACTTTATGGCTCAGCGCACTTTATGGCTCAGCGCACTTTATGGCTCAGCGCACTTTATGGCTCAGCGCACTTTATGGCCCAGCGTACTTTATGGCTCAGCGCAGGTAAATGAATCACTTACATTCTGGTGGCGCCCCATCCAATCCAGCGTCGTCAAATAGCCAGAGCACAATTTTCTTTTTATATATCTACCTGGGATTTTGATTTTAGTGCGTCCTTTGTAAGATAAATTAATGCTTATTTGTGTGTTGAACTTCCAAGTTTGTCTGAGTAGTTCCTTTATGCGATAATAATGTTTCTATTGTACCGATAGAGGTGGCTCAGCGGTAAGACGCGAGACTCTAATTCGGGAGATCGCCGGTTCGATTCCGGCCACCGGCAGTCCTGACTGAAGGTTTTTTCCGAGGTTTTCCTCAGTCGTAAAAGCGACTACTGGGATTGAGTCCTACTAACAGCCCTCGGACATACCTTCCCAACTATCCAAAACCCTAATAACCTAGTTAGTCAGCTGAAGAGGGGCACATCAGGTAAAGCTGGTGTAAGGGTATTCCTACGAAAAATTATTATTATTATTTCTATTGTGAAAGGGTCGGGTTAAGACTGTCTGCACTGATAGTAAGCGTTCAGAACTAAAAAAAGAACACATTTTGAAACTTGTTCCGTGTTTGGTTCCAGGCAAAAAGTTCTTCGTTGTCACGTTTCTGGGCAGTATCGTCTGGATCGCAGCCTACTCCTACCTGATGGTCTGGTGGGCGAACGTGGCGGGAGAGACTGTGGAGATACCTCCCGAGGTAACCATACACGTTGTAGACTCTTGATTGGAGTAGATACTTTTCACATATGAAAATATATATATTTCTTGTACACCCGTTTCCAAAATCAAAATCAATCAGGAGGTGGTTATAGCCACCAATATTCTTGGGCATATCGGCTTGCCAGGCCTGTGTCATGTCTCTTCTTCCACTTCTTCTTGGTCTCTTTCCTCGGGAACTTAAATGAAAAGATCACCGGTACTTAGAGCCAGAGGATCTGAGCTCGATCCCCAGTCAGGGAAATTTTCATTTCAACTATTATATACATCTATCTTTTTCTCTTCGTAATTATTAATATCTGTATTAAAATAACTAATGCAGTTTAAGATGCAAACACTACTGTATCCTCCGATATAAAGGTTGGATGGAAGATAAGCCCTTGCGGGTCTTAATCCCACAATGATTGGGTTCAATCCCGATGTGATGTCAATAAATATAATTTAGTATTCTTATTTGTTTCCGTACACAGTCTTAACCCAAAATATATTGATATATATGGAGATGAACGTTCTGCGGTGATGTGAGCTGATAGCTCTGCTATAGTGCTGCTTATATACTAGTACCAACGAAAGTATTCGCATACCGATCTCAAGTCATTGTCTACTGCCCCTTTCTACCGCGCTTATTGAAAGAAAATCAACAGATACCTGGCATTCCTTCACACATTCGTATATGCATGGTTCGGCCTAGTCGAGTGAACAGGTGGTTTGGCCACACCCACCGTTACAGGTAACCAACGGAAGGTTTTAAATTATCCCCAATGCACCTGTTTAGATTAGATGGTAGGAATAAGCGAAGTAGAAAATTAAGTGGTCACCTTTGACTCGGCGGTGTCGTAAGCATCAGAATACTTTCGTTGGGGCAACTATAAGAACCGTTTCTTCTCGACGTTTCGCAAAGCTTCCATCTTCAGGAGTCGATGCGATGTCTATGACGGACGGAAGTCGAAAGCCGTAGCTTTTCGAAACGTCAAGAAGAACGGTTCTTATCAAAGCCTCCTATCACCGCCTTAGATCACAGGGCAAATCACTGCAGAACGCTTCTCTCCATAACAACTGACGTATCCTATGAATGTACATGTTGGTAGCTGTGTTAGATAGAGGGGGCTGTGCCTACAACATGTTCTGTGTTCCAGGTGATGGGCCTCACGTTCCTCGCGGCCGGGACTTCGATCCCCGATCTGATCACCAGCGTAATCGTCGCGAGGAAAGGCTTCGGAGACATGGCCGTCAGCTCCTCCGTGGGGAGCAATATCTTCGACGTCACTGTTGGGTGAGGGCGCAAGTACAAATACACACACAGGGGGGATTCCCCCCCCCCCTTCTCTAGAAACTCCGTCCCTGGCTCTGTTTTACTGGAAGGTATCCCCGACGGGGATGGCTAAATCCCCACCTCTGGATACCCATCTCATTTTATATCACATCAAACGTGACTTTGTCTTGTAACGTTAATAAATAATGCATCAATTTACAGATATATTCCTAGCCAGGAAGTGTTTGTACATTAATGAACCACACCAATTGAATCTTAGATCGCTTCTAAGGCCATCTCGAGGGCAATAATACCCCCAAAAAATATTTTCCTCCGGCGGCTGGGCTTCTCCCCAGACCCCTCACTGCCCGCGTACACCTGAGCATCCCCCCCCCCCCCCTGTCAGGCCATCAATTCGCACCCTGGTTACACACACATCTGGGGCCCAATTCTCACGATTCAACTCGCATGCGAAGTGACGGTTTTAATTATTATTATTTGTTGTTTAACGACGTACTCAACAATTATCATCATTTTACGTCGGGGGGTGTTTGGAGGAAAGGGACAAGTAGGCGTAAATGGGAGGAAAGGGGAGAGCGGGGACGTGGACTGCCTTTCGTCTGACTTCTCCCCCTCGACCTGTCCGGCTACGTGTTTCGATACCAAATTAATAAAATATATACCAAATTGACAAGTAGTATCGAAAACAATGAATTAAAACCTTCACTCCGCAAGCGAGTTGACTCGTTGGGCCCCTGGAATCTACTTATGACTGGGCTTACCTCTTGTTTTCTAAGGGGGGAGTGAAACTAGAGTAACAATGACATTGTCATTGGAAAAGTAGTTTGTTTCAACCAATCTTTACTAACACACTATTTTATTTTATAAACGTGATATGCTTCGGCTACTAGTAAACATTTGTATTCACTCGAGGTTCTTGAATAATGAAGTACATGTGTGTCTGTAAAACAGGTTAATGTGTAGGGATGGTTCAGGGGTTTATTGTTGATTGAATTTTTGACTACATACATACATACATTTTGTTCATAGCTGCTGGGGTGGACCCTTGCTGGACTCACATTTCTCTTCCAACTGCAGCCACAGTCAGAGCTGGCACACTGTGTACATCTTTTCTAAGCGATTCTCGGCTGCCACGAACAGTTGGGGGGGGGGGGGGGAGGGTGGATGCTCTTGTTGCCTTGAGTCTTAGAAAACCATGTCTGCTATGTTTTTACCTAGCATTAGTCAATACGTGAAGCCTCTTCTTACTACCCATCCTTCTCATCTCTCAAACTTGTACCTTGGAGAGTGAATGAGTCTTGTGTAAACTAGTCTCACTGATCACCACATTTACTTACAGAAATACCTTGTTAAAGTCGCCGTACAACAACTTCGGTAATGCTTTCGTCATCAATCAATGACGTGTTTACTTTCTCGGCCAACCCGAGCAGGTATGTGAATTAGTCACGGCCGCTGGTTGGCTGCCGCTCACTCACCCGTGACGGAAGCATTACCGAAGATGTTGTACGATGACTATACTGGTTTATGAGATAGTTGTGTGTGAAGCTATCTGGCTTTTAGTTTTCTACATATTCCTGAAGAGTCCCACAATGGCAGAATGCTATAGGGATAAAAAAATGTAGCTAGCTGCAGAAAGTGCACCAGATGTAAACAAGTTGTGATTGTATGTTCGTGTAACATCTTCTCCGCCCACTCTACGAAAACAAACACCATACTTTTACAAATAAAACACCGACTAGTATATGCCACTCAACATAAGTATGTGTCCCCTCACTTTGGTATCCAGACACGCCATGTGTCCCCTCGTCCTAAGCACTCATATGTCCCGATAACTGCATATCCCTAAGATGTGGTTTTAGTGTGTGTGGAAAGGAGACCAACAGCTTACCTGGAAGACGAGAGGTTGCCACGTGAAGCTCAAGAGTGGAGTGGAAAAGAAAACACGTTTCGTTCATCTGACCAAGACAATAAAATTTGAAACGTGTATACTACCATGTATTTATTATTTTCCAATACTGTACTCTATAGTGGCAACATTTCTTATTGGATGACTACTTAGATAGGTATAGACCTGTGAATGAACGGATCTGATTGCAGGTTACCAGTGCCTTATAGACCTGTGATTGTACGGATCTGATTGCAGGTTACCAGTGCCTTATAGACCTGTGAACGAACAGATCTGATTGCAGGTTACCAGTGCCTTATAGACCTGTGATTGTACGGATCTGATTGCAGGTTACCAGTGCCTTATAGACCTGTGAACGAACGGATCTGATTGCAGGTTACCAGTGCCTTATAGACCTGTGATTGTACGGATCTGATTGCAGGTTACCAGTGCCTTATAGACCTGTGAACGAACGGATCTGATTGCAGGTTACCAGTGCCTTATAGACCTGTGATTGTACGGATCTGATTGCAGGTTGCCAGTGCCTTATAGACCTGTGATTGTACGGATCTGATTGCAGGTTACCAGTGCCTTATAGACCTGTGAATGAACGGATCTGATTGCAGGCTACCAGTGCCTTATAGACCTGTGAACGAACGGATCTGATTGCAGGTTACCAGTGCCTTATAGACCTGTGAACGAACGGATCTGATTGCAGGTTACCAGTGCCTTATAGACCTGTGAATGAACGGATCTGATTACAGGTTGCCAGTGCCTTATAGACCTGTAAATGTACGGATCTGATTGCAGGTTACCAGTGCCTTATAGACCTGTGAACGTACGGATCTGATTGCAGGTTGCCAGTGCCTTGGCTGCTGTACGGGATCATCTACGGAAAGCCCGTAGAAGTGAACAGCGTGGGAATGGTGTGTTCCATCGCCATCTTGTTTATGATGCTGTTGTTCGTGATCCTCTCCATCGCCTGTTTCCGCTGGAAGATGAACAAGGGACTCGGTTTCACCATGTTCCTCCTCTACTTCGTATTCGTCGCAGTCTCCCTCATGTTCGAATACAATATCATCAGCTGTCCAGTCTAGTGAATGCCGCGACCGTCAGAGGGATATTTTTCTACAGTGACAAGTGGGGAAGGTAAACGCCTCGCGTTGATCGCGGCGGCTTAGAAATGTTGTCGTTAAAACGCCGTACCACACAAATAAGTACGTGTATAATATTCGTTACATAAAGAATAGGGTTAATATGTTTGTATAGTAAGTGCAAAGGACTTTAAAAAATATTAGAATGATATTTTAATAGTTATAAAAAAAATACATCCATACGTCATTTTATAGGCATGAATGATATCATTTGACACATATATGCATTTAAATACTAAATATACATAATATATTTTGTGAAAGTTGGTTATTGTTGTAGATATAAAGTATTTATTTTGTTGTTAGTTTGTTTTGCAGGATGTAGTTTATTCCTCAGTATTACGAGAAACGGTTCGTTTGTTTTTTCTAAGCGTATTCTTGATTAAATTGAGACTAAATGTGGTAAGGTTGCAGATTAATTGATATACACCAAGTAAAATTATTTCGATCCAGTTTCGTGCAGCGGGTTTTAAACGGGAGAATTGCAGCCTTCCTTCTCAGCAATAACATCTCATTTTTCTCCGAAAGAAATAATATGTATACACATTTAACTAATTCTATGAGAGTTGTTTCCGATTCCGGCGAGGACTCAGTAGTAGCAGTAGGGGTACGTATTAGTTGAACGACACGAACACTTTGGACGGAACGAAACGTTTAACGCTTCTTGTTGTTGTTATTGATGTTGTTGTTGATGTTGTGCGCTCGCTTAGAAACTCTACAGACGCCACAAGCAAAAAGAAAAAAAAATAGCAACAAAAATGATGTAAAAATATAAATTTCTACTTCCATATCATGGCTCTTTTTTCTATAATTCTCTCAAATGTAACATCTTGCAGATTCCGAATACTGCCTCGCCCAGTCGTTACAGCAATAAGTAAACGGGCGTAGCTCTATCTAAAATAAATGTTGTACTTATTAACTTGTTCGTGTGTGCGATATTATGCATCTACGCCGAAAGAGGACGAATGGCTGAGAGAGAGAGAGAGAGAGAGAGAGAGAGAGAGAGAGAGAGAGAGAGAGAGAGTGACAACGGATTACCTCCGTTTCTATATTGTAAAGTAGTCCGATGCCTGCTAAGTGTCATTCTCACACAAAACCCCTGTATAAAAATAAGAACGGCTTCGTTGTTCTCTAAGTGCCTAGAATTACGTACATTTCATTGTTTGTTTTCCGTTGTTGTTGTTGTTGTTGTTGTTGTTGTACTTGCGATGAACATCGACTCGGGCGTTAAGGGGTTGGTATTAAGGCACGAGACGGCCTGGGCGTGATGAATAGGCCTTAGGCCGTGTGATAAGGGACGAGGCACATTATATAGAACTAAATTAGATAAAACTATTACATTACTATACCTAACTTAAATATATAACATTCAATTTCCATTACGGAGAATGAACCTATATAAAACCTACTAAATAAACTATCTCTATGCTCTATACTTCTTAAACATAATCATATTGTATTGTAACATTTAGGAGTCAGTATTGCTGTCGTTGTTGGAATACTTAAATCATTGACCTAGCGGCAAAACAAGCCACTACAGCATAACGGTATAACAGCGGCAGTAGGAAGAATTAGTGTACTTATACTTCGATTAGAAAGTGTTGTTCTTGCAATTTGCACTTTCGGTTAACACTTGTTTCACTAGCACTCACTGTAGAAGTGTGTGTGCGTGTCAACCGTCTTCATATTATAATCCAACAATATTTCCTTGTAACCCTGATACCACTTTGTTACAGTTTATAGAGGGAGCATCTGTCAGGGGTTTGTTTGTTATCCTGACATGATGGTAACTGAAGAAAACAAAATAAGAAAAAAATAAACATTTTATGTAGGTTGTTATTACTAGGAGGCCATATTGTGCCAAGGTTTGTTACAATTTTGCAGACAATACGACATAACCCAACATTGCGTTGTCACAGTATGGAAACCCCCTTTGCCATCCATTACGTACGGACACGTTTTACATTCGTTTGGCTTGAAGACTTCGGAGCAGCACTAACGCATACTGCTCAACGCAATGCCCCAGAGGTGGAGTCTGCAGGAGTAGACTATTGTTTTCAAAATATGTTATTCACTTTCAATATTTTAGAAACAGTAGTCCTCTCACGAGGGATTAAAGAACTTTTATGATGTGTGATTTCAAATGCACAGTGTTCCATTAAAGCTATTAATAATATAATAAATTAAACACTCTTGATGAGTATAATAAAAAATAATTATAAAGAACCATCTTAAATTGTACAGTAGTCAGATAAAAAAAAAATACTAAAGCAAAATTCAAAGCTAAGCATATGATTGCTTCATGTAAACTTTGTTCTTCTCTTGGTATTGATCTATGATCCATTATATCTAATACGTGTTGGTTAGACGGGTAGATTCACTCAACGACGCGGGCTATCTTGTTGTTGAGGGAATGTGTCCGAGTTGGCCATTGCACGCAGAGTGAAGTGTCGTACTCGGGCCTACCTCGTCGCCGCTTCGATCTCTCGAGCTTCCAAGAGACCTGCCCCCTCCTAGTGGCAATCCCTGGTACTATTGAACCACACGAGACGGCGCGGCGACGAGCGTTGGCCCGAGCACCCCCACTTCCACGTTTACAGAGATGATACGGACGAAAATTAAATTCAGGTGGAAGATTATTAATTCTTGTTAAACTTACAAAGATGAAATTATTTATTTTGTTTTATGTGTACATATCCACAGTTAACTTTGGTTGTATATGAGACATAAATAAAGTCTTTTCCCATTGACAATAATGTGTATTTTATGGTGCCTGTATTTACAAATTACTTTCCATGTATACAGTTTTCCTTGTAATACTAATAACAATATTGGTGCGCCGTTCCAGATTTAGTTAGCTCAACATTCTTGGATGGAAATATTCAAGTTAAACCAAGAAATTTAAACACAGACTGGGAATTGAGCCCTGGTCTACCATACAGATATCAATTTATAATTCCCATAACCTAGATATGTTAAATTACCAGCCGTGGTGGTCTAGTAGTCTAGTGGTCAAGGCGCCCTCCCAGCAAACGGGAGACTTGGGTTCATTTCCCAGTCATGGGTAGGTTAATTTCTAGTTATCATTTAAATAAAGTTACAGTTAGGTGTCACTTGAATAATATTCAATATTGCATATAATATGAATATAAATTATAGTGAATTCTAAGTCGTAATGCTTTCTATACCAATAACGATAGTTATAAACAATGTATACAAAATTAAAGTTTGAATAAATCATGCAATATACTCTTATACAACAGAAACTAAAACATCCTGACAATCCTGTAACAAAATTGTGGTAACACTACACATACACAGATGTACAAGTTGCTTCACAGAGTGGTATACCATACAAGCACGGCAGTTATGTAGGCTACGCACAATTGTTTCAAGCTCAATTACAATAGTAGTCGATTTGGATTAGTAGTTTTTGAGGTATTGCACACCACTAAGATATAAACAACAAACCTGTCTATAATGGTATCGTGGTATAATAATCAATATGTTTTACATTTTACTACCATTTGAATGTCGCCAATCTCAATACCATGAAGACACACATCACCAATCGTCGAAGGGCTTGATTTTTGCGACAAGTGACCAGGAATATTATAAGATAGCAACAATTATGCGTAGGAGCTCGAGCTGGGAATGCGTACTTCCTCCTGTAGGCCTATACAGTTTACACATTGTTGTAAAGTCTAGTTACCAAAAGAATATCGTTATGTAATAGTCAGGCTGACAACTTAACATACCCGCCAGATACACGCAAATGCTCGTTGAACATCAAAATTCGGCCCTGTAAAGTTGTCGGATTGCTGCAACCAGTACAACCAACGTTGCAATGTTACAACCAGATTGAGATTGTTTAATAATTTTCCATTTAAGAAGTTTTCTCAAAACTTGGTGTTTGCAAAAGCATTGCATTTCGTGTGATGTATTATATCTCATTTCACAGCATTTAAATTTTTAGTTAATGCTATAAACAAATGATTCCAAACGCCAAGTGAAATTGGTTTTTGTCAAAAGTCTACACTGAAGTTTCCCCGTGAAAGTAGTCCTAATACCGGAAGTTAGCCTGTAGCTAACCCTCGTGCTCAATGTTGATATGTCCATTCGTACATCTGATATTCTAGTTTAGTGTGTAAGTCGACTTATTTCGACATCAACTGGATAACTGAACACAATTCACATGTCAAGGTAAGTCTGGCAATAATCTCTTATGTCTAGTGACGGCAAGTCTACACTAGGCGTGGTTATAGGTTATGTTCTCATATGGACTTGATTGATGAGAGCACCACCTTTCGTTGTATGGCGTATGAACATGTACAGATAATGAATGTTTCGTACTGGCTTGGCACCTCCACCAAAGCGGCTATCGGGACCGGCGCTTGGCCGAAGAATTCACATAATCAAGACTGCTTAGCTCTGCTGTGATGCATAGATATTTGACTCAGCTATGCGTTCACTTCAAATCATGTCTTGCTCTCCAAACGGTTGCAACACCGGGCAAGCTCCTTCCAATTCCACTACATGGCACAACCCATCCGACACTTGCACTTCGTATCCAGAGCCATTCAACTTAGAAACATGTAACCTGGCTATGTTCCTGGGACTTGTGGATTAAGATAGTTCTATTTTACATACTATTACCGATATTGAAAATGAAGGTCAGTTTCCTCACTTGTATTTTCTATGCACATGCATTTTCACTGTTGTTGAAATAGAGAATAATATTGTCTACCACTGTACCACACTGTCACATGTGCGTCGGAATATGTTCCTTCATTTCAGTTGACAGAAAATCATGCTAAACTATGGGCCTACTTAGCGAATTTAAATGTAATTAGGTTTTGTAATAGACAAGGAACTTAGTGCCCACAATGTATTAAGTAATGTGCAGAGCATTTCGTTTCAAACTTCGGCGTTGCACCTTTGCCTAAACTTCAATACTGGCGAGTGCATGAACCACGGTGTTGGACACTTCAAGACTAGCTTACAAACACCACTGAACAAGACCTAAAACATGTTACAACATTTCCGTTAGAAATACTAAGCAAGCCAGGGCCAAGCCAGCTGCTAACAAGATGAAGGGCAATTGCAGATCCTCGAAAGTAAATACTTTGGTGACATTCTCTTCCTGATCTTTCGTTATTGCTGAAGTATTTCCTCCCAATAGAAGCGTTAAATCGTAATGCGATCTAGATATGAGTTGAGTTATAATACCAGACTCGTATATACGGATGAGAAAACGATTCACTGTCGAGAGATATGGCGAGTGTTTAAACATGACGTAAGCCAGGTGATAGGAGCGAGGACACTCGCCGACGAGATGCACGAGTTTCGACCCATCGAAGCGTCTGTTCGATTGTCCGACGTCCACGGTCGACTTGCGCACGACCGCGGCCACGTTCCCTCTTCTCGCCACGCGATCTTGTCCAAAACTGTCGTTCACGACCGTCAGTTTGTTCCTCAAGTGATCCAGCACCGCGCTTCCGGTGTCCGAGAAGGAGTCGTACATTGTTTGGGAGCTCGTCGTGATTCTCAATCCCGACTTGTCCAATTGTTTTAGAGTATTGATGTCTGGATGATAGTTAGGCTTGCTGATGACATTAACCAGTTGACCTTGAAATGCACTAGCAAGGATTAAGCCAAGAATCAAACTGCACGTCATCAACATTCTTTCAGATGTGGCCTTGGGGATGTGCGTGAACGACATCCCCACATAAGGGTGCAAGTTATCTAGGAAGATACTGATTGCATCTGTCTCATCCCCACCTTTACAATATTGAATGCTAAATTTTTTGAAAACGTACCACAAGGTACCGCAAGCCAAGTAAAATAAGACAATCATTGCGTAAATGTATTTATCGAAACTTATTACCATTGCAAGCCACTTTGGGATATACCCCGCTTTGGGTACAATGATGCAGAGGTCGTCGTTAAATATCGCGCTGGTAAAAGCGATGGCTTTGGTTCCGTAATTCTTGATGAATCTAGCGTTGAAAGCAATCTCGGCTTTGCCGTGTAGTACAAAGCCCAATGTCCCGGTTGAGGTGCCGTTGCTGTAGTAGAAGCCAAAGTCTTTGGGCAGAGGCGGGTGATGAATAGTTGCGCTGAAGCCCATATAACTCGCCAGCTCGGACAGGATATACCCGTCTTGCCCGTAGTAAAACTCTGTTTTGTTTGTTGTCTTATTTACAAACGAACCTCTTGCAAACATGGATACATTAAAAGGATATCCATTCATGTTCTGCAATTTGTTTGACACAGTTTCTTTCATATTGCAGACGTTTTTCGCGTCAATACATTGAAGCTCTCCAAATGTGTTGCTGTTTATCTGAACAAATGGTTGATAAAACATTACCTTATAATCAACTTGGTTCCTAATATTTGTAAATATTGGTAAGATCATAACGTGAAGCATTTTATGTTTCTTCCATAGAAATTCTAGTGTTGACCCATACGCAGTTGTTTTTGGTGGTGATGTAAGAAGTAGAAGAAAATTGGCTTCACGATTCCAAACAAATTGGGCATTCTTGATTTGACCCCAAAGTCGATCCAGTATTGTCACATCATCAACCATGATTATATATGCAATGTTTATTTCAGCACATTGGTTGCACGTATCCCGCCGTATTTCTGTAGGTGGGTTGTCTTTATCGTCTACCCATGATAGTAGGATGGGAACATTGAACTGTTTGTAGAAGTGCCGAAGCAGCCCGTCAACCACATCTACGTTACTATTATTAACGACGATCAGCGCCATTATGCGGACATCTTGTACAAAGCATGAGATCACATGAAACAATGGCGGGTCACTTGATGTGAAGGGTTGCTGGACTGACAGATTGTTTCTCTGCAATAGTTTCAGCTTGGTTTTCAAGTTTCGATCAGATATCGCAACTGTGATGAGCAGAAAAATAATTGTTAATGATAATTTTACGTTCATGATGATAGCTTCTGAGGTGATGGTTTTAAATTTTCATCAGCCCTGGAATAAAACAGAATAGGGAACTATCATCAGAGTATCTAATATCGATAGATTGATATCCAGAAATAGCGTCGATATGACTGAAAGCGTCTAGATCCAACTCTATTGGAATTTCATGTTTGACATGTTTAACTTCCCGCTCCTTCATTGTGAAACGGTGTATTACGTTAATCATAAACAACACTTTTCATGAAAGAATTTTTCCCGTCTGGGCCAGAGATCGAATGGACCCAGAGTGACTCTGCTAGACGTAAAAGGCGACAAAATGAGACCCTGTCAATTTTCCCCCACCGCCCCGCCAATAAAGACTCCTCGCATTTGATCCTGCCCTCTTTTGCTGGACTCCCCTTCTGACAAACCCCGCGATACGTCATAATCATGACCTAATCCCCTAAGCTGTCGAAGTTAAACACCAAATAATTGATCAATGAAGGAATTTATCAAAGCTCTTTGGAATGTATTGTAGTTATTGAACATGCATGGCGGCAGGGGTTGGGGGGGGGGGGTTACTTACCGTTGTGTATCTTGTGGGAAGCATTCTTTATATACGAATGCACTACTGGCTATAGACTAAAATATTCACTTACCTATTGTATGTACTTAGGTCTGCATATTTTCTATTACAATAATACACCGAATTGCATTTTTGAGCTATCTGTAGCATATGCGTAGTTCTGCGCCTCTGCCTTTCCACATATTGTAAGAGATTTCCCTGAAACGAATGAGCCTACGCAGGACACTTTCGCCGAAAACAGTGGACGCAGTGGTCGATTGGGTAAACATGAAGTGACAGATGTTTTAATGTCAGTGTATATAGTCTTTTCGGTTGGAGACGTTATTGCTCATTAAAACGAGCTTTGTTGAGACCAGTGTCAACATCTGTTCCTTGGCGGTTCAATTAAGTATAACCACACAGTAATCGTTAAAGCAAAGCATAATTATGGACTCTGGTAAAACAATTTGGGGCACTTCAAAAAGAACTTGAGTAACGTTTTCTTCTTCTTTTCAAATGCCTACATTTGGCTATTATGCCATCATGCTGGATCTGGTCAACCAGTAGAGACACGCTTCTTTCTCCACCCTCTTCATGCCGCTCGGCATTGCGTCACGTTCACCTGCCACTGCCAGTTTTGTACATACAAACAGGTGGCTCCTATCCTGCTCCCCATTTCCACACAGCTTGCAGGTACTCGTCTCAAACACCCCTATTCGGTGGAGATGCTTCCCTAGTAGATCGTGCTGCGTTTTTATTTTCAACTATTAATTTCATTATTAAAAAAATCATCCGTGAGTCACAGAATATTCAACAACAATAAAACACAATTTCATTCCGCTTTCGAAACTCTTGTCTATCTAGCTAGGCTATCTTTAAAGCTACAAATGAAAATGTATTCAGTTTTCCACGTGTAATTGAAGCAAACCCATCTTACAAATTCCAAAGCAAATAACACCTATACCACAGTACACTATATTCATATATAGTAGTTGTGTTAGGTATAGTGTATCTATGTTTGAACATTGAACATTGAACAACAACATTGACCCTGAACATCAGCTCTATCATATCTCCATATTGTCTTGTCCCTACTTTCGCTATTATTTCCCTGCCTTCCCTCCCACCCACTACCTAGTGCTAACTCTACTATTGGGGCCCTATGATCGCTCATTCCCTCTACTACCTCCGAGTGAACCCATGCCTCCTCCGGCCTTACTAATATTACATCTAAAATGTTATTCCTCCCCTCCCCACAAATCCTCGTCCCCTCTCCTACCGTTTGCACTAACCCCTCATTAATAAGTTTACAGGCCCATTCCTGCCTTCTGCCTCCAAGATCCTCCCTCCCCCCCTCCCAGTGAACTCCAGGCAAGTTTAGATCCCCAGCTATTACTAACACTCTTCCTCTATCACCCATCACTATCTCTTCCAACCTATCTAACACTTGCCACTCCCCACTATCCTTAGGCCTGTATACTCCCACCACATCCACACAAGGACCTCCCCCCACCCTTACCTGCACACACATCATTTCAACCACATTATCTACCCACAACAATGTGCCCTTGACATTCTCCCTACAGACAATCATCACCCCCCCCCCATATCTATTTCTATCCTTGCGAAACACATTATATCCCTTACGCCCTAGCTCCCCAGTCAAAATCTCGTCATCCAACCATGTTTCCACACATACCACTACATCCGGCTCGTACATTTCAATCAACGTCCACATTTGCTCCAATCTTTCCCCACTCCTTACACTCCTGCAATTAATTGACATTATCTTAACCCTCCCCTTATCCCTCCCCTTATCCCTCCCCTGAATATCCCTCCCTTTGCTTTGACAATCCTCCTGTCACGCGAGACTACCTGCTATCCTAACAAAAAGATTACCTAGCTCTCTTGCCCCACTCCTATTCAGATGCAACCCATCCCCTGACAGTAAGCCCCTTCCCACCCACAACCTGCTATTTACAAAAGTTGCATCCTCTACCACACACACCTCAGCCACTCTCTCATTCACCTCCTCAATCATCCCTTTGCTTATGCCCCTCCCATCTACTCTATCCAATATCCCCCCAACCACCACCCTTGCCTTACTATACCTCTCCTTAACCACTCGCACCAACCCTCTCACTCTCTCCGCCACCACTCTCACATCCACCTTACTCCCCAGATCATTCGTCCCCACATTCAACACCACCACATTCACATCTTCACTACCCTTCCTACTGCCTACAATCTCCACCAGGTCACTCACTCTGGCACCCCCATACACCTCAGCCTCCCCTCCATTCGCCTCCCACACACGCGCCGCATTCCGAATCATGGAATCCCCAATGAGCAACCTACTGTTCTGCCTCCCACCCCCCTTCCCCCCTCCCCCAACCTTATGCTCATTCCTAACACACACCACAACCTCAACCCCTGCCCCATCAAACACACTCTCAATCAGGCTCCTCACAATCACCCAACTCAAACCATCCAATCCACATCCAACCCTAGGCATTCCTATCCTCTTCACTCCTTCCTCCACACACCTATGCCTCAGCCTCTTCAAACATTCCTCCACATCCTCCACTCTCGGCTTCCCACTCGACCTTTCCTTACTCACCATGTAAAACATCTTTCGTCCATCCACATTCATTTCAGCCACATCACCAACACACTTACCCTGCTTCCTCAGATTCTCCACCCCTCCATACCTCACACGAAACTCCCTCGCAATACCCGCACTCATCTGCAGATCTGCACCCACGCAATGCGCTAGTGCCTGCACTCCATTCAGCTCAAACAGATCACCCCTCCATTCAGTCACACAACCACCCTCTTTCACTCCTCTTCCACTACCCTCATCCATACACACTTCTCCCATTCCCTCACTTACACTCCTTACATCACTCCCCTGCACTCGTCTTTCATCACCCACATTCTCTACCAACTTCCGCTCCTCTATCACCTCACTTGCATTCGACTCACACTCCCCATCCAAACTCACTTCAAGCAATCCCTCACGCTCCACTTCACTCACCACAACTTCCTTCCCCACTTTCTCTCCATTCACCCCCTCGGTCATACCTTCACTTATACTCTCCTCAGTTGCACCTCCTTGCACCCCACCTCCATTCACATCCATCCTTCCATTCTCACATCTGCACCATTCCTTCATACCCTGCACATCACTCTTCACCTCCCGCACATCCTTCACCATTTTCACCCACTCCTGCTCATTCACTGCCAACATCCTCACCCCATCCACACCAGTAGGCCTACCCACCCTACAGTCAACACACTTCCACACCACACCCAGCTTCTCATCACTCAACAACTTGTACACCCTTTTGGCCACTCCTGCACATTCAATGTGAAACCACATCTGGCACACACCCTCACACCCCACCGCACTCTCACCATCATTCAACACCACACCACACACCTTACAGCACACCTCCACAGACACGGACACACTCAGCTCTTTCATACCAGCCATCGCAACACTGGCCTACAAACTCACGCAGACTCACTCGAGAAGAAAAAGAACACTGCTAGCCTACCTCCCAACTAGGGCTAATCAAAATAACTGAGGTGGCCCTGATGGTGACCAACCACAGTATCAGAAAAAATAAAACAGCAATAAACTCACTCACCAGTTATCCCCAACTCCACAGATATACTTACATACAGACACTCACGCGTTCACAACCAACTAGGCCTAGTCCTAACCTGGGCGTAGGCCTAAGCTGCCACACAACACACGCGGAACACCTTCACTTCACACTTTACACTCCTAACAATTACACTTCAACTACCACCCTAGCTACACACAAAACCACCAACTAAAACTTCCAAAACGCAATAAAAACCACCAAAATAGAGCCAAAACCACGGTGCGACACATGTTTATAAATAAATATAGGCCTAATCACATGTTACATCTAAATGAACTAGGCCTAGTCTACTAAATTAATGGATTCAATTCATCTCACTTTTCTACATCTTTTATAATATTTGACATATTTACAGACAGTCAAGAAGTGTCAATGCACAGTGCGGGCACAGTTGTCACCATACAACAAGATACAAATGGATTCTATATCAACGAAGATTCGCTAGATCAAAATATAACATTCAGCGAACACAGCAATGCTGTTGATGTTCCAGTAGTGGTAAGTTGCTGTCGGTGGTTCTTTGAGTTCATAGTCGAAACCACTCTAGGCCTAGCATATTACACAAGTACCAGTAGGTGAAATTATGCGGCTCGTAATGTTAGCATATTAGCGCACGAAAGTTGCTATGCTGGTACAAATTTTACTCGGCTAGTCACCCTGGTAATTTTTGTCGTATGAACGCATGACATAGTCTACCCTGGTAGGCTAATTGGCTTTGTACAAACATAACCTCTCTACTTCTCAACATTGAATCTTTGTGTTTTGGGATATTGCTGTATTCATAATGATGAAATAATAGCTTTAATTCAAGTCTACAGTGACCCTAACCAAAGTTTGTTTTTGAGTTTTTTTTTCAAGCACAGGGAACCTTCTTTTCCACACCCCATACTTGCGCTCAACGACATTTCTGGTTCTTATTTGCGATTCTTGAAAAAGAATTTCTTCCGGTAAAACGGGGTTGTTCAGGGGTGTGATCATGTACATTGAAGACGCGTACCCAGAATCACCAACTAGCACATTGTTGTGCATGTCTCCTCTTTCAAACCGAGCTTTGACGGCGGAGTTATTAAATATTGTTTGATCGTGTGATGATCCTGGCCACCTGGCAACAATGTCCAAGATTTCAAGCTTAGCATTGCCAATGGTTTGTACATTGAAGGAAAAGAATCCCTTTCTGTTACGAAAATTTTCTGCTTGGTCGCCTCCTACAAACCAAACAAGGTGTATAAGTACCTATGTGTAGTGGTGTGAGTGTATAGTATTTGTAACTACAGTAATTTGAATAACCATGCAGTTATTGACTGTTATTCAATTGTTTTTCTTGTATTCATGTTTTAAAATATTATTTTGTTATCAATTCAAATTTCTTAAAATTATAAATAAGTGCAATGAATTCATTATTTTTGTTCCCTTAAACTAGGCTTAATCATAAGACTGTAATCTGTGCCTTTTGTACAAGTGTCTTTTCTTATAAAAAATATACAGTCCTATTTGGCTTTACTAATTCTTAACAATATTGGTATTTAATTTATTTTCATCCATATAACTCATAAATAGGTTGTCGGCGCACTCACCAGGTGATTGTATTTTTATATGGGTGCAGTCAATAGCCCCTATTACACGGGGAAACCGTGCTATCCTGAAAAACCCTTCACACGTTTCAGTTATTTCCTCAGCACTCTGTGGGAATCTAATGTAGTGTGGACGAAGACCGGCTATTGCCTCTGTCACTCTCCTCACAATTCTGCTTGCAGTGGATTTGTGAACACCAGCAAAGTCCCCAACACTGATAAGCATGTTACCACAAGCATAGAAACGTAATGCAAGGAGGAGTTGATTAATTGGGGACACGGAATGATTTCTAAAACAAATTGAAAATTATGTCATTGTTTCATTTAATTTTATACAACCTAGCCTCCAAGATTAATTGCAATAAACAAGTTAAGCACACTCAAGTTGCCAAGGTGAGATTGAAATTACTGAAAACACATTGTGATAAGTATAAAACTCAAGAAGAGAAGTGAGAAAGTACTGGTAGGCCTACGTCATGTACGTTACATGTTGAAGGGTAGAACTATATTGAGTGACCCATAGGCTACACCTAAACTGGGTAGGCCTATACCTGTTGGACTATTGGGCCTTCAGTACATAATTCTAGTGGATTTTTAAGCTGGTGGACAAAGTCGGTCTACAACAGCCCGAGGAGAAGCTACGGTAACGGTATGGGTTAGTTCGCTTAGATGGAACATTGCTCCATAACTGTTAAGAGAAGCTGTTGCTATGCTGAACTATTGTAGACTGGCCTTAACCATTATGGAACAACTCTGTAGCATATCTGCCATGTTTCTCAAGTTATTTTGTTCATTATCAGAACCTGTGGCTAGGACCCTCCTAGGCTAGGCCTAGGCCTACTGCATCAGTTCAATAGGCCTAGGTTAGGCCTACTGCTGTGCGCAGTAGGCCTATTCCTCGGAACCTTACTCTTGATATAATGCCAGCTAGTCTAGATTGGCTAGGCTTACAGAGGAATAATTGTTACGTGAGACATTTAAAAACAAACAATCAGACGTAGGCCTTACCTATCAGTACGAGATTCGAGGTGATGTTCGATTTGGTCGAGTAAAAACAAAACAGTAGGTTTCGTCAGCCGGAATCTCATAAAGAATTCGTCGTCATTCAACTCGTCGAAATGGTTGGGGCTAACCCTTATTTTCCTTTCACTTCTCGTTCGTAACAATAATTGTTCTAAAAATTCGTCATCTGAATCGCTGTCAACTATCAACCTCGCCGCCATTTTTTCTACGAGTTGTTCTTTAGATAACTGCTATACCATGGCTATACCGAGCTCGAACCAGGGTATAACTTATGCGCAGGATATCCGGAGGAAGAGTTGTTATCCGGAGGTGGTACAACGCAACATTGGACATATCTAGAGTATAACTTTATCTAGAACCTTATACCGAGATCGTACAACCGGCCCTAAGCGGACCTTGCAGCGTCTGCAGATAGGAAACATACGAAGTGGGAAATTATCATCCCAGTGCACACATGAAGACTAAACAAATATGGCATCCGAGTGTTTTGTGATGTAGGCCTAGGAGCATCACGTTTTTAATGTGTACAAAGCAAAAACAATGGGGATTATTATCAGTTAGCTTAATTCATAAAATAAATGAATTACATAATATATTAAAAGTTTTCTTCTGCTCCTAAAAGTGGGGCGCGCGTATTACGCGATGGCGCATTTTACTCAAGTAACTACGGAATGTATCGCGCACCTCGACGCCACTTGCCGCAAAAACCCACATTGTCATTTACACCCGCACGGACCACGGAGGAACGCGTCGCAGTCTCTGAGAACGTTTTGCATTTCCTTGTATCCGGCTAACGAGCACGCCTTCTCCAGCGACGCCCACTCAAACGCCTGGTGTTCGTTGGAGAGGACCACGGGCGCGTCATTCACCACCTCTGCCAACCAGTAGACGACCACCTTCGGACGTCCCTTTACCATGTACTGGAACACAACGAGCTGATGAAACTCCCTGACCATGGCAATGCAATACTTGGGGAAGTATGTTTTAAAAAATAACTGTTAGAAAATTCTGTTCCTAATGAAATTTATGTAAGTTTAAGGTTGCTTTTGAAAATTCAGAAGTGAAATGTTAAGTATGCTTGCAAAAAAGAAGTTTCTCTTTAAAAGAACATTTTTGATTTTTTTAAAAATAGGTAGTCTAGGTAATATAAAATATTTGACTGTCTATGCACTGAAACACCCAAGTTTAATTTAAAATGCATAAAAACATCCACTCGAGTGTTTTGATGTAAACCTATAAGATAGTTTAGTGCATTGCACACTTTGTAGACCCTACAATTTGTAGCCGTCAAATGCATCTTCAAACCTTTTTTTTAGATTTCGAACATTTTTGTCTTAGGACAATTGGCAGGTCTACTTGTTAATAAATGTTGTTTTCTGTGAGAATTATTGTTAGGCCTATTATTATTAACACGTACGAGAAAAGAGTAGGCCTACAAGAAAAAGGGCCAGTCCAGGAAAATGATGGCTGGAACGGGTGGAAACTGGAAAGGCAAGAGTGGTGGCAAGACAAAAGAAGATGGAGAGCTCCATCTTCAATGGCGATGTGGCAACATCTGAACACATCAAATGGATGTGGCAACAGATGATGACTATGATGAAGATTATTAGGGATGGTCAAAAATCTCGATTTTATCGATCGATGTTCGATATTGGAAAATATTTACGTTATCAATATTATTTACGTATCGAAAGTATCAATATTATCCATTTACATAGATAAATAGCTGTCTTTGAGCGCTAGCAAGAATCGGTACAGCGAGGGTGGAAAGGGCACTCTCAGCACTCAGCTATCAATGGATAACAATAATTGCCATTCAATTATCGATACCCATCCCTAATGATGTTGTTGTTGTTGTTGTGTGTTCTTCTCACAGTTGGCTGGTTGCCGGTGGTGAGGGTCCCTTAACTTCCTTCCTTCCTCCTGTCCCCTCCTTAGCAAATTTCCTCCTTCCTCCAATCACCTCTTGTTGTTTCTTCCCATTCTTCTCATTTTCCCTTGGTCTCCTCCCTTCCGTTTCTCCTCTTGCCCTCAT
Organism: Isoperla grammatica; assembly: GCA_945910005.1. Lineage (NCBI taxonomy): Eukaryota > Metazoa > Arthropoda > Insecta > Plecoptera > Perlodidae > Isoperla > Isoperla grammatica. The sequence goes on along the minus strand of OX246738.1, from coordinate 40,380,221 downwards.
CCCACTTTCTTCTCCATGGCCATCGCCTTTTTCCTTTTCCTTTCACCTGGGTTCAGGTTTTGGCCTCAGCCTATCGGCAAACGCCTTCACCTTTCCTAGCCCCACAACTTCCCCCTCCAACTGATTCCACTCCACGGTCGCCCTTCCCAGGAAGGAGAACTTACCTTTATCTGTCCTCCATGTCCTTTTTTCTATTTTCCACTGGTGGTCCCCCCCTGCTCATGTAACTGGCTCCTTCCGCCGCCCTACTTAATTCCCCCCACCCCTCATGCTTCCTTACCACCCTGTACATTTTCCCCAATCTATCCCTCCGTCTCCTGTCCTCAAGCTTCTCCCAACCTAGTTCCTTGACAAATTCAGTTACGCTCTCGTACTCTCTTCTCTTCCTATCATCCCCCATAGGCCTATCTATTTCCACCCATCTATTCGCCCTTCTAAGTACCCTTCTCGCCGCCCTCTTTTGAACCCCTTCCAGAGCATCCCTCCCCTTGCTGTCATGCGGATCCCACACCGCCCCTGCATATTCTAGGCCTGGCCTAACCAGAGCTCTATACGCATGCTCCCTTATTTCCCCGCTTGCTCCACTCAGCACCCTCATCACAAAGTTTAGATTTCTTACGCCCTTCCCAACCATCCTGCTTATCTGTTCTCCCCATTCCAGCGTATCTTCCATCCACACTCCTAGGTACCTAATCACCTCCACTCTCTCCAAAACTTGTCCCTGAATCTCATACGTCGGTCCCACCCTCCTCCCCTGCCTCCTTCTTGTGAACCGTACCCACTTGCACTTGCCCGCATTCAGACTCATCGTGTTAACCCTCACCCACTCCCCCAGCTTCTCCATGTCTTCTCCCAGTAACGCCTCATCCCCCCTGTCCTTAATCTCCCTGTAGACCTACTTATTATCAATTACTCCCCTGTAGACCTACTGTGAACCGGTACCGGTCTTCACCATCTGTCGTAAGTGTGTGTCTTACCAATCATTGCTCCGCCCTATCTGTACGAGTCTGATCGTCGTTTACAGTCTACGCTATGTAGACTATGAACGACGATCAGACTGGCTTAACAGCTGTTATCGACACTACAATACAAGACAGTAAGTCCAACAGCAATTAGAAGTGCATTTGGGCCTGCAAATTTTTGATTTTGTTGTTAGGTTTAACAAATTTCAGGTTGGTAGGCCTAGGCCCCTATACCTTCAAAACTTTTTTACACTCTTCTATTATTCTCAAATCACTTTTCTTGAGGCCAGCTTCTTCCTCTGTTTCCCGCAGTGCAGTCTCCATATCGGATTCCCCGGGATCAACATGACCTGAAATCAGTTATGATTTATTTTAGCTTTAATAAGCCTAATGGTATCCTTTGCAAATTGTTAGTGCACCTCAGCAGTACCATTGAGTTTAAAATACCTTAATTTTAAACACAATGGCAGTACTTCCAGCCCAATGGGACATGCCGCGTGGTGGCGCATAGGTTACCAAAGCGATTCTTCCAGGGTTTCAGGGGAAACTAGGCCTAGGCCTAGCCTAAGGATGGACTAGTACGGACGTTCCATATGTTTACCCAAAACAATGAGACACACCAGAAGTCTCTGTTTGTAAAAGGACTAAAAATCTACAACACGCTACCGAAGAAAATTAAAGAAAATGTGAACAGAAAAGCTATACAGAAAGAAGTGCAAGAATTTGTAAAGATGACCTACCCTTTAGAATAGTGGTAAAATAACTAGATGTGAACTGAAAGGAAAGTGACAAAATATGAAAAGAAGATAAGTGTCAAAACTAATATGTGTTTTGTTACTAGCAGAAGACTGCTAAACCAAGAAACAACAACAACAACAACAACCTTTTGGTGGTGTCCAGTGGTGTTCTCCATACGAAGCTTGCATCAACAAATACTCAACTTGATTTAATACACGTCTAAATATAACAAAACCAGCAGCTCTCACTTCAACAGACATGACTGGATTGAGGTTAGAGATAGCCAAGAGATAGCCTAGGGCCTAGTAGACCGTTGGTGCGAGTAATAAAGAGGAACAATTTTGTTTTCCTTAGAATAGGGTGTTGTTAAAATAGGCAGTGGCTATATAAAGTAAGTGGACTGAAAAACGAGTGAAACAGCAAAGACTAAACGTGTTATGTAAGCAGAAAACAGCTAGGACAGCAAAGAAGGAAAGAACCAAAACAAAACAAAAGTTTGAAGCCTACTGGATGCGCAGAGAAATCAACAGTTGATTGTGCCACGGCCACATGGATGGGTCTGCAACAAACACAACAAAACAACTTCCGTCGCACGGGCACCATCTTGGGCGGAGCCACGGGCGGAGCATTTGGCGTAGCGCATCGATATTGTGTAGGTACTGCTTCCATTTAACTCACCGCTTGTACGTTTCCGTTTATACTGATTCTGCCATTTATCGTCTGCTGTTGTGTTGGGTGAGGTTAGGCCTCTCACTTTTTGTAACACTTCCTTTTTGAGCCTAAATTTACCTGGTATTCCTGGATTTTTCAAGGTTATTAATTTATTGAAGTATAAAGTTACTTACAATAATGGCATCACGTATCGGTGCTTGTCGTGAAGCAGTAAATCAAGCGCTTTACGATGATAGCAAACCATGGGCAGGTGCGATGGCTTGGGCAGAGCAGAAATCTGGTGTAAAAAGGATATATTTGTTCTTGAGTAAGTATAGAATGTGTGGCATATGACCCATTACGGTATCTGTTTTTACATGTCATTGTGACCTTCCTTTATGTTTTGTTTGAGTACTTGTTACATTTAGGACTAGTGGTTTACCTAACAAAATGCAATATTCTTATGCTGTTTCAGTGTTAGTAGTTTTTGTGGCTGTCTACTTGGTATTTGGATATGCAGCTCAACTCTTCTGCAACATAATTGGATTCCTGTACCCAGCATATTGTTCAATTCGTGCAATTGAATCCAAGCAAAAGGATGATGATACAAAGTGGCTTACATACTGGGTTGTTTTTGCTTTCTTCTCAATCATCGAATATTTTGGACAGTATTTGATGTACTGGTTTCCATTATACTGGCTTGTTAAGGTAAATATGTCAATTGTATGCTGACCATAAATTGAAAATGTAGCCTACATCAGGTACAAGATAACGGGACACTTTAACAGAGTTTGATCTAGTTTTATACAGCCCTGAAAGCTATGTAACTGCAATCATTGTTTTAAATGAATGTAGGCCTAAGTGCTGTTATTTTCCTGACTTTGCAGTTGCGATTTGTAAATCAGTGTTTATAACTGAATAGGATAGACATTAAATAAATAAATGATTTAGGCATAGGGTGTATTCACGTATTGCGCATGGGGGCCACATTGGAGGCCACAATGGCATGTGATTGGTAGTTCATTTTACTATGTTTCAGCTGGCGTTTGATGCAAATTCAATTGTTCTCTAACTTTGGTTTGCTATTATTACTTAAAATCAACATAAACCAACTCTTTTGTCTCGATTGCTCTTTTAATTACAAAAGCATAGTACAATAATCATTTTTGTACACTTTATCGGGGGATATACGTGTTCAAACGGTCATATTTACCCGTAAACCATATTATTCGTTTTCTATTGACAGCTAAATAAAACTTGAAATAGTACTATAGGTGGCCTCCAATCTAGCCGATGTGACGTCACGTGAATACTCCCTATAGGCCTCCGACATAGCCGATGGCAGCGCCACTGTTTTTCTCCTACCGGCAAAGTCGTGTCCTAACGAGTGTGTAATTTGAAACCGCGCGAAAACTTCGCCTAGGCCTATCTAAATGCATGTAATCCAGAGCTGTCAGCAGTTATGTATTTTCGAATATTAACATTACCGGTATCTTGTATGCGTTTAAGCCGTGGAAAGTTACTTTACGAGAGATATCTGGAAGGCCTAATAGATTTTGAGACTATAGATTTAAAGACGGACAATGCGAGATAAGAGGGCGAGTTTTGTCTGGCAGTAAAGAGTGTTCAAAACTCGCACCGTTCATTTACAAAACTACGCGGGTAATAGTCACTGTAGGGTTTAGGCTTATATTTCCGTGTATCAAATGTAATATAGCTCCTAGCCTAGGCCTACTTCAAATCCAAAGACATAGACAGTCACAAAGTCACCTGTCCGATCAATGAAGATGTAACCATTATGAGTTCATTATGCATGACGGGTAGGCCTAGACCTTTGATGTGTAGGCCTACACTTTGCTAAGTAAAATTTGGACATTTGAACACCAAAAGTAACCAAACCTGTAATTCTTAATACAAAATACAGGATAGTAGGCCAACAGAAAAACTTCTCCATCTTTCTAAGAGCATGACGACCCAGGCTTTCTTAACCAAATCTTGACTCACCGTACCCTACACTAGGTCCATGCTTCATGGCAGTAGGGCCTACATACATGTAACACGAGCCTATGAGAGAAGAACAACACCTTGGCAATATTGATAGTGTGGGAAATGGCATGTATGATGGACTATCATGTAGGACTGTCATGTAGGCCTGCGTAAATCTTCTTCCCGCCAACAAACTGTTTGCTAGCCTAGGCCTACGCCTAGATTTGGTCTAGATGAAGTAGGAATTCTGACAGCTGCTATGAATGTTCATGGCGTAGGCCTAAAAAAAGTTAAACAAGATCGGGAATAGGGCTTAATTCTTTAGCAATATGTAATTTTGTATTTTTACAATGTTTACTTCAAAGTACGTTTGTCTACTAATTTTTTACAAAAGGTTTATTGGTAAGGACAAAGCTCCAGCCACTGCAATGAAGTGCACCAGAAAATGTAAACAAAGTGTTGATGCAGTGAGTCAAGTATGATTCTTTTAACAGCTTAAATCCACTGTTGTCTACTGTTCTTTTGCTGTTTTTCATTTGGAAATGCATACATGGATATTGTTTCATTTCTTGCTGGCAAATACGAGCATCCTACGACACAACACATAGTTTTATTTATCTGTAAACTAGCCATCTTGATGCGCGGGAGCCTCGGAGTTACACACTCAAAAGGGCACTTTTTCGCCGCTAGAGCGTACCACAGTCTACGTCGGAGGCCTATAGGCCAGGCCCTAGATGTAGGCCTACTATCACGAATGACCATACACCCATTAAATGCATTTAAACAGTTAACCATCTCCACTCACAACATAGAGAAAAGGAATGAATGATTTTGAAGGAAATTATTATGTATAAAAGTACGTGAATCATTTAGCTTAGCCTATATCCCGCCTAGGCTCTTAATTTGCAGCCAATGTCAAAATACTAGGGATGTGCTGGCACACGTTTTGTGTTTGGGTCATTGTTATTGTAGTGGGCTCTGCCTTTTAAAAATAAGCACGTCTTCAACCTTTTTATCCCAAAAAATATGAGTGCTAATGTTTTAAAGTGCTTTGCCTTCTTATTGACATCATGCTTGGCCTTCTTGTACAATCTAATCTCATATGATTTTTTACTAGATAAAAACAAAATGTATTTACTATACTAAATGAATTGGTATTGGGATAGGCCAATAGGCACCGAGATTGGCCACTGATGGCACTAGTGAAAACGAATGAAGCGCTCAAAGTAGCAATGTCGCGCAACAACCTGCTGAAGCAGCGTCGTTCTTCCTACGTCAATAATGGAAAATTCTTTAATTAAATACGCCTTTTAAAATTTGTGGACAGATTATGAATCCTATCAGTAAATCTTAAAAAGGCAAGCCACCATTTTAATCAGGACACGTTTTAGACATACAAACAACAAATAACACACAACGAACACAAACAAAACAAGACAATAAAAACCAAAACACAAAACAACAAAACAAAATAAATACATAGGCCTACACATCAACAATAAAAAACAAAACAAACACCAAAAAAACAAGATATATCACAAAACAAACACCAAAAAAATAAGATATATCCAGCACTATTTTCAACCCCGGGATGAAATCTTCAGCAGTTAGTTGCTAAATTTGGCCACATATAGCGCTGTATGTACTAACACACGGTGCCTATATGGAATGGAATATGTTTGATTATAATCCAGTGATGAACTAGCCAAGGGAAAGACTGAGTAGCTCCATTAACCTTGTCTGCTTGATACAATTTTGGTGGGCTACAATATTTTGTAAAATATTTATATGGTTTTTTTATTGGTTTGGTAAAATATTAGCAAGTTGTTGAAGAATTGTTTTCAGATAGTAATTTTGTGGTGAAAATAAATGAAAATTAGTGTTATCCATAAAAGTGTGGAATTGTGGGAGAAAATAATTTATGTCAATTTTTAGTTATGAGATTTTTCTCTTTTGATTAGGAAAGACGACGGGTTCCCGATACCCGCCCGACGAAGTCGGTTACGGGTTTGTGTTTTCTCTACCCGTTTACCCGACAAAACCCGGTTCCTGAAATTGAGAACCGCGAATTAGCTAAATGTTTTGAATTTGAACTGATTCATCTGTCATTACGTATTTTATTTTTGTGTTTGGCGGTATTTTCGCGTCTATAAATAAACTGTCCACTTTGATAGTTTCTTTTGTTCATGCCGCCCGATTCCCTGGCCGCCGGCAATCTTTTAGCATGAACTGCTACCCTACACCCCCCCCCCCCCCCCCCCCCAAGCACAGAACCATTCGACACTTCAACGGGACGGTCTGCCCGTGGCCTTGAGCTTGAGTGGCAGCTGTGACGCATTATGTTTCATCCCGCTCCGATCCTCGACCCTCCCGCGCTGTTGTAACTTTCTCTTGTCATGGGTGTTCAACTTTTCATCACGAAATGTAATGAAACATCCTAATCCCTGCTACTACAATACACTATTTGTGGTGTTATTTTTGACGAGAGCGATATTGAACGGTTGATTTGACACCCCACACGATTTATTTTATTTTATTATGCCTAGGCCTACCCGGGTAACCCGCGGGTATAGTGAACGGGTACCCGGGTCGTAAAAAAGTCGGGTTTCGTCATCCCTACTTTTGATGTTTTGGAATTTTCACACAGAGATATCGCTGTGTGAGTGCAGGTTACAATAAAATTTTAGTTTAAGCATTCAGAGGCAAAATAGAGAAAAATGGAATTGTTTGTATTTTTGCTGCCAAGTCAGGCTTATCCTATGTGCAGAAGATCCAAAGCGTTAGATTAAGCTTTGCACAGTGTTTGGGTGATTGATTCTGTGGTAAAACTTTGTTTTATACCTAGGCCTACCGTACTAGTAGGCATAGGCCCGACATGTCTACCAAGTAATCAATTCTGTTTCAGTGCTTGTTCTTCATCTGGTGCTTCATTCCAATTGAAATGAATGGGTCCATAACAATCTACAGACGCATCATTCGTCCAAAGTTTTTGCAACATGAGGATTCAATCAATAACATTGTTGGCTCTGGTATAGTATAATATCCTAACTATTCTTTTTACCAATATTCTTAATCATTTTAACACAAATGTAAATTAAATCGTAAGCAAGTGGAAGGTAAATCAAGACGGGAGCCTTGGTTAACACAGTTTATAATTCACTGTAGGTGTGACTTCCAAAGTACAATGTAACCACACCTAACACTGTATAATGTAATAATAATAATATATATATATATCTGGCTCCTGTTTCCAACTTAAGTTAGGTCAGGGGGTGGCAGCCACCAGGATTCTAGGGCACTTCAAGAGCTCCTAACACCGGCTTGCCAGGCCTGTCATGTCCTCTTCAAATTCACTCTCTTTTATAATAATATAATAATAATTATAATACATTATACATTATAATAATAATGTATAAAAACAATAATCCTGATAAACCCCATCAAGCAATACTCGACACATAGGCCCTACATCTTAACTCTGAGTTGCAGTATTTTCATGTAATCTTTATCCACGTGTATTAGCCTAGCCTAGATGATTATTGTATCTTAATGTACATGTTGTTTTTTCAGCTGCACGATTGGCAGCCGATGCAGTGGCAGATTCCCTTACAAATTTGAAGAAAGGTGATTAAAAACTACATTAACAAGACAAGACAACACAAATACACCTTTTAAACCTTATATTCCAATTCTGTATTTACATTTTTGAATTGTAATTTTGTCTCAGTATCAATAAATGGTTAATTGTAACGAGTATGTGCACAGTTGAAAATTATGGGATTGATGACAATTGTAGAGGCCTTTTAGAATCCTAGGAATGGAACATATAAAAGACATGCTTTGCCAAATAATTTGTTTATTTCTCACACAAAACATATATTAAAGGCCTACTATTGCCACAACTCAATTCATAATATACACTTATATGTACATACATACATATCCATTTTAGGATATAATCGAATTCCAAATTGCCATTACACTAGATTGCATTAAAGCATGATTGTACTTTGTGTCGGTTACGGTTCTCATTTAAGTTGTTGATAATAAATATGAAATAAACTGTATTGACTGGTTCATTCAATTACATACTATTCCTATTGTAGTACATACATCAGCTACTACCCCAGGTCGGCTCAATCTTCCTGGCAGAGTTTTGGTAAACCCCAAAAGTTAGGTTGTCGCAACCGCCATTTGTACGCTAAATTTGTCCTTGTGTTACAGCCGAATCAATCATTGATGGCGGCACAAGAAATTCTAAAATGAGTAAAACTAGTGTATTGTATCATATCTGATATGCCAAAACTAGGCCTAATTTTGGCTCAAACATAAAAATAATATAAAAACACTAAAGTTTCCTTACATTTTAAAATTAGAATGTTTCACCTGTAAGCCCAACTATTTGTTATATAAATTAGTTATTACAAACTAACATTTTGTTGAAGCATGTTTCAAAATGGTGACTGGGTGCAATGCTACGACTGCTCTTGAAGGTTCATTGAAAATCCGCCAGATAATATTAAGAAGATTTAAGGCCAAGCAAGTACAAATCAAAACCCATTAGAAGTTATGTTATGGCATTGGACAAAATGGATGAAGAACTACAGTATCCAGTAACATAACTCCAATAGCACGTGCACTGAATAGCTTGCACATGGCTGCTTCCCCGTGACTAGTTCGCGGTGACAGGGGACCTGGATACTATGTTAATAGTGGGCACAGGTTCGCACAACCCAGTGCTACCTAAATGTAGTACCTAGGCCTACAAGCTCACTTTAACGGAGCTGAAATGTAGCTCAGTTTCAGTACCGGAATCCTCTTTATTAGATTAGATTTAACACTTTAAGGCTGCAAATACTATGTACTATGTAGGCTACTCTTGTTTAGCAGTCTCCCTACCGCACTTGAAATAACTGATTTTAGGTATTCGAGTCTCCACAATATCACCACGTTAACACGGTTAACTGTTTTAAAAATACTACAAGTACGCTACTTCTAAATCATTCAGGCTAATAGAAATTGGGCTAATAGCCTACCAATATTTAAAGTGAGGTTAATTCTAATATGCATCGAGATGAGGTAAGCTGTGCGAATGGTAATGTAGCTTAGAAGTACATTCAAATAAGTCTAGACCAGTGGTGTAGTGGTGCATATACACAATATACACATTGCTCCGACTAAAAAAACTTTCGTATACAGTGTGTTATGATACACAATGATACGGGGTTGTAACATGTCACAAATGACAGATACATTATTTGCAAATGTCAGCTTTTCTCTGTTGGTACGATTGTGCTCTCTGGCACTGGCATTTAATTGGCACAAGGTATAAAATCTTCTAAGACCGGGTCTGGGATACGGTTGCCATACATTTCGCTTTCGGCGTAGTAATCCCGATATCCAAATTGAAGTCCCCCGTCCCGCCAATACACAATTCGATGCAATTGTCCGGCTTGTTAAAAAAATATTGCAATGTCTAATTTACAATATCGGATATCTGCAGTCCAGAAGGTGCTCAGTTATTAACAGCCAAGTAGGCCTAGGCCTATCAACAGATATACCTATACAGGCCACGGGTAGTGTGTGTGTCGCCAAACCACTTCCCCAGCCCCAAAACTTATCAGGCCTACTAAACAATTCTCGACAGTGTTCCAATTGTTTTCCGATTTTGCACTGCAAAAACTGCGGTATTGCATTGAGTAGGCCTAGGGTATTGCTTTCTAAAACGATCAAAACACACTCTAAAAGCCTGGTTTTTTTATCACCTGCGGCGCTATTGTTGGGGGTTCCCGTTCCACCCCCAAACCCCCCCCTCCATGTTTCTTTTGGCTGGAAAGATGTGTCCTTCCAGCTTCACTGACGTATACGTATACGTACTGGTAGATTTGGCACTACACTACTGGTCTAGACTCTGCATAATTAAAGAGGGCCAACTCAATCAGACAGCGCTGAATCCTGTTTAATTGTAAATCTTCTATTACCGTCTTCTTTCAAGCCAAATTCTAGCCTAGAAATGTTCCAACCTTGTTTATTATCATCTCTATGGGCCCAAAAGTACACGGTACCTTTGCCATGTGGACCTTTAACAGGTACTTCGAATTGAGCACGATTGCCATCACAATAATTTACATTTGTATTTCCCAAATCTATAAACCCCGTTTTGATCGGCTCGCCCAGCAGGGTTACTGCACCTCTATGAGCCCGGACTTCTTGCAATGCTTGTCTGAAGTAGTCTGAAGATCTTACTCTATCTTGGATCTTCCAATTCACGTAAAAACCAGCACTGACTGTTATGAATCCTCCAAAAACAGCAACTTTTGCGAGAAGTTTATTGGAAATCATGTCTGTAAATTGAGCATGAGATGCTGCAAAAGTAAACAGTGGCACACTATTTTGAGTGACTGCTCGAGAGCAGGTTCTTCTTCTTCTCTACTCTGTAAAAAGTAAAATCCACGTCGGCTACAAACCCTTCGACCGCGGTGGGCACGACCACTCTACAACAACCCAACAACACGTTGATAAATAAGTTCAGAGGGTTGTGAGCAAGCCAACACTAGGGACAGCTAAGGGGACAGCAAATACTATTTGGGGACAGTCGCTGAATGTTGGATTCACTACAACCACATGTTCTTCCAAACTTTAATTCAAGTTTTTACATTGGCTAACATGGTTTATGGATCGAGGTTCGAGTTCGACTGTTCGATTGTAGATCTGTCAGCTGTCTCCAGCTGATTACAAAAACAAGCACAGGTGTTTTAGGCCTGCAGCAAGTGTTAGAAGTGTTTCTTTCATCAACATGATTGAACCCGTTAAATATGTTAGTGTTCATGTGAGTGTTGAGGATGACATTAGGAATATTCCAATTCAGAGTTCGGTAACTATCGAAAGTTTGCTCATTGAAATATGTCGGTCACTTGGTATTGGCCCTGTCGCTAGACATTTGTTTGGACTTCGCTTGTACAATACGAAAATTTGGATGAGTCCAAATTTCAGATTAGCCGACACAAGTGTGGAAAATGTTTACGAATTACGATTACGTTTTAAAGTTCCTTCCTTACAACGACTAAGGAAAATAGATATCAAAGCATATGACTATTATTTTCATCAGGCAAGAAGTGACGTTCTGAATAACAAAATCTCTGATATTAGCTACGACAAGAACAAATGGGAACTTCTAGGGTTAGGTGTTTCAGATATGTATAGGGTGATGCTGGAGAAAGGCGTTGAAAGGGCTATTGTTGAAAATGACTACAAGAAGTACATTCCAAAAGAAGTCATCAAACATCATTCTTTTTTTATAAAACGACCAATTCATGAGAGTTTGGGTAAACTCAAGAAAAATGCCAAACATGATGCTTGGTATGTCAAAGGCGAATATTTGCAACAATTCGAAGAAATGGCTCCCAATTACTTGTTTGAAGAGTACAAAGCATTAACTGATGAAGCAGGTTGTATACGAAATATCTTCATTAATGTTAACCCATTTGACAAGAATCAGCCAGGAGTAAGGTTTCGTTACGATGGAAAAAAAGATGTAAGTTGCATTCTGTAATGCCTAGGCCTAGCATCCTAGACTAGACCTTTGGGCTGGGCCATGTCATTTTTATGTTTTGTATTTTTACAAGGTTCAGCATGTTACATTGCAAGTGAGAATACCTGACTACTTAATTCAAAGTGTTCTGATAGGATGGAGTACCTAGGTATATGTCCACTTGTCTATTCCCACACTTGGGCATGCGTCAGGAAAGAAGCTGCTATTTAAAAGTGTTGTTTCAATTCCACCAGCTATTAGCCATAGTGCTTTGTTCTGTGCTCACCTTAACTCATCCAGGGATGACATAAGTACATTTATCATCAGGCCATTTCCATACTCCAGTCCAGAACCAGCCTTACATATGTTTTAGGGTGTATATGTAGTTGGCAAGATGTCCTTGCTTGCTTCCCATGTTACTCCAGCTACTCTCTTCATTAGAATTAGTTTTTTATTTGAAGTATGCCTAGGCCTAGGATATTTTTTTATTATGATATTAGTACCCTACAGTAAACATGTTTTGGTCCATTTTCACTCCTATACATACAGGCCTAGTAAACAGCTCTCAGTAGGCTTACAGCCCTCAATAATAATGTAGGATGCTTTGACTATTGACAGCTTGTCTAGTCAACTCTGTACACTTTATGTAATACATAGGCCTACAGTCGGGCCCACTTTTAAAGAACTCTCTTTTAACAAAATTCTGGATTTAACAAAGTAATTTTGATTCATCTTAATAAACAAAAATGCATCCAAATTGGTTCTGTTTTAACAAAGTTCTTTTTTAACAAAGTAAAAATTGGCTCCCTTCAAGTTCGTTAGAAGTGGGCTCGACTGTATCAAATACCGTAGCAATAATAATACGATCGACTCCCAGGAAATCATGGCGACAGCTCCGACACTAGCGCTGAGGCGGCGCGGAGTACCAACAACGTTCATCGCGGGAGCTAAGCATGCAATTTGTATGCCGAGTAAGCTCGATTTGACCCACGATTACGGGTAAAATAAGATGAAGAATGTTATATTAATAATAGTAGCTTTGACTAAGCTGTAGTATTGTAAAACCACCAAACACGTATTTTAAATAGTATAACGGATAGTTTTAAGAACGAGTTAATTCACTCTAAACAAATACGATTTTGGTGGGAATTTGAATTGTGCGGGTGTCAACTAGGTACCAGTGATTAGTTGACACTACTTTTGGACACTTAGCGTATCGTACACATCCCGTATGTGATCGTACTTTTGACGACGAATTATACCCGTAGGCCTGGCCTGTATGATTATGAGTTACTAACTTTCCCACGTGGATGTATAAATAAATGGGCTAATTTAATTACAACTAGCAAACCCGGCATGCGTTGCAATGCCACTGAAAGAAATAAAGTGTTAATGTTTTAATTCTATTTATTGAAGTGTTTTTGAGACACTATATATTTTCCCGTATGTTGATACACAAGGGGGGGGGGGGTTGTACTCATTCAGAAACCTTTGCGGGCGTGCGCACAATAACTCACCAAAGTTTTATTGCAATCGGATGAATAATAATAGAACATATTATTGCATGTTGGAGGCTCAGTGGGGGGGGGGGGGGGGTGAGGGGGGTTGTAATCATTCAGAAACCTTCGCGGGCGTGTGCACAATAACTTACCAAAGTTTTATTGCAATCGGATGAATAATAATAGAACGCATTATTGCATGTTGGTGGCTCAGTGGGGGTGGGGGGGAAGGGGGGGTGAGGGGAGTTGTAATCATTCAGAAACCTTCGCGGGCGTGTACACAATAACTTACCAAAGTTTTATTGCAATCGGATGAATAATAATAGAACGCATTATTGCATGTTGGTGGCTCAGTGGGGGTGGGGGGTGAGGGGGGTTGGAGAGGGGTTAGAATCATTCAGAAATCTTAGCGGGCGTGCATACACTAACTCACCAAAATTGTTTCGCAGTCGGATGAATGGTTTAGGAAAGCAGTACATAAATAAATAAATAAATAAATTATTGCATATTGGTGTCTCAGTGAGGGTGGGGGGTGAGGGAGGCTTGGAGGGGGTTGTAATCATTCAGAAGCGGGCGCGCATACACTAACTCCCCGAAATTGTATTGCAATCGGCTGAATGGTTTAGAAAAGCATTATTGCATGTTGGTGTCGTAGTGGGGGTAGGGGTTGGGGGGGGGGGGGTTATCATTCAGAAACCTTAGCGGGCGTGCATACACTAACTCACCAAAATTTTATCGAAATTCCACAACCAGTATAGGGCAGGCAATAATAAGCCTATGGTAGGCCTAGGCCTACAAGGAGACAATTTTGCCCTGCCTTCCTTGATCTGATATTTTCCTTTGCTAGCAATGTATTCATTGTTTTATTAAAACCATAATGTACGCCTATTACCAAATCATCTCCTCATTGCAGTACATTGCAAATACACATTTGTTGTCGAAGTAGAACCTCTGCTCTGCTTCGTTTATTTCTATGCTTCCAATCCCCAACAGCTGATTCTACGCACGTTCTTCTTCATGTTCTTTTGAAGTTTGTGGCCGCTGGCCGGCCTATAATTTGGCCAACTAATATTTATTTGTTAGACAAGAGCACTGCCAAACTCTGCTATTCACAGAGACTCAAGAAAACATATGATCATGCTGTGAATAGGTACCTAGTTGTATGGAACGTCGTACTTCCATAACAAAGTTACATATCATATTGTACGAGATTGTAGAACATGATATGCATTACTGAAACAAAAAGGAGCATCATGAACGGTTTAAATAATTTTACAAATAGTAAGTTATGGTAAAATAATCAGTGTTATTATGTAAGTATTGGATGAAACTTTATCTGAAAATGCTAGCTCTCTGGGCAGCAGATTTGAATTCGCGGGCTTAGGGTTACTCCGCGCCGCCAGGAGCGCTGCAAACTGTGTCGCCGCCGCCTTCCATGTTAAATGGTACCAGTCGATCGTATTAATAGCGAAGCTATTCCTATTAAGGTATTTGACTGTATTTTCAATTTCCATTCATCACAGAGTTACAAAATGAAAAGGTGCATCAGTCATTTCTGGATTAAATAATTTTTCTACGTGTTAAGTCAGTGGAACTCGTTTTTTATTTTTAATGTCAGCAATGCATAGACGTTATCATTTGTTTTTATTTTCTAGTGGCACCAACTTTGCACAATTGATGATCTTTGCTACATATCCGTGAGGAACGATGGAACTGTTGAAATTTCTCGAAAAAACGGTATTCCTTCTTATTTCAAATTCCAATCAATTCCATTCATGTTTTCATTTGTGAGCCTGTTGGATGGATATTACCGTCTCATGATGAAATGGACCTTCAACCTCTGTAAAGATATTGCTACTCCATCTCTACTGAAACTGTACATGTTAAAGTGTCACGGGCCTGTCGGGTAAGCAAACATTGGAATTATCCTCTACAGTATTAATTCAATATGTATCATAGGCCTACTTATTAACCCTTTCGCTGCGGAGAGCGACTTTAGTCGAAGTAGGAAAATAACCATTGGATGCTAAATTCTCGCAGTCGATCACTCTGAAATTACACTACGAAAACGCTCTGTTTGACGCGTTGATAAGCGAGCGCATCAATATCTACGAACTTTCTGTCGAAAAGATTTCAATGCTAATACAAACAACAATAAACAACAATTCAAGAATGCACATTGCAAAAATTTTTCTAATTTCCATAGCTATTATACTTCCCGACATTGTTGGATGCAGTGCAATGTGCGTTGCTAAGAATTTTCGCTGTCATGTTTTTGCCGCGGTCCGCCACCGTTACTAACAGTTATTGACAGCAATAGAAATGTAATTTCTGCCTCTAATATGTATCAAATCGCGTTTACATTAATATATTTGTGACCGGACAAAAATTTACTATAAGATAGCCACCTCACATTTTGCTGTTACTGTACTGTGTTTCAGAAAAATATTTTCGAGTAACTTTTGTGTAACTTTGCCAATATTTATCAGATCGCCATAACATGAACATATTCGTGGTCGGAAAAAGCTATAACAAAATATGGCTATCACTCATTTTGCCGCCATTTTGTTTCAGAAAAATATTTTGCAGTAACTATGGTGTAACTTTGTAACTTTTCGAATGATTTTGCCTCAAAACTATACACCTTCAATCCACATCGAGGCTTGTAGATGGTCCAAATTTCAAGTTGATCAGACTTTCTGTTCGACCGCTATCGACGGACATAAAAACAAAAAAAAACAGAACGAAGTGCCATAAGAGTCTCGTGGAGACGCTCGCTTCGCTCGCTTAATAAGGCTATAGTTGTCCCAACTCCCAAGACTACCTTACACATGCTTTCGTCACAGGCGACAGGTTTGTAGCCAATCAGCGATCAGTAGGCCTATTTGCGCGCACTTGTCTCGGGCGGTTCGCCTATGACGAAAGCGTCTGTAAGGTAATCTTGGGCCAACTATAACAGGTGATGTTTGACTCTAGTCCCTATGTCAATAACAGTTCATTTTTCTCCCCTAGATTGCAGGAGCATCATGTATTGTATGTAGGCCTGTAGCACAATGCATGTATTTTTTGGATGTTTTACCTATCCTTTTTAACTTTAAAAAATCAAAACAATGAAAATAATATGTGAAAACTTAAAAATATAATTCTGGGTGGTTGGAAGTCTTCAAGTAGGCCTAAGCCTAATAAAAAAAATGTTAGGTCAAAAAAAATTATTTCATGTTTGGGTTTGAGTAATTTTTCTGATACATGGAAGAGGAGTGTTTAAGAAGTGTGGGGTTTGTTATCCACTGGTGAGCTTGAGCTTATGATGCTTGTGTTGTCGCACGTTGAATTGTATATTGCGTGCGTCTGCAAGCTGGGCCACTGATTTCTCAACGTTCTGTTTCTGTGTCGTGTCTATAGCCATTAATTCATGTATTATGTAGATAGTCTGGGCTACATACTGTGCCAGACATGTACTACTCTTTGTTATGTTCGGTTTGTTCCGGGTGCTAATTTCTCACTTTATTGTGTCATCGAAAGGGTCACTTGCATTTTATTAGAAAGTTGGATAATCAAGCAAATCCAATTCTAAATGTAGGTATTGTATTTAGGGATAACATCGATTAACTGACCATGGTATTTAGTTTAGTTTAGTTTAGTTTAGTTGATTGAACAATATAAGGCCTATACATACATTACATAATAATGATACATATTTGATGACAGATACAGTGATGTTGTTGTCCTGTGTTTGGTAGGGGCTAAGGATTTGCCAGGAATTAACAATATTACTACAGTTATTTACAAACAATAACCTCAACCTATATAAGACAAAACAAGTACCTAAAGCCGCGTTCACATAAATGACCAGTGACTATTGACTATTGACTATTGACTATTGATTAGTGACTAAGCGAATTGAACCATAGGCGATACGTGCTGACGTTCACACAACTTTACTTTTGACTTATGACTATTGACTATTGACTAACGAATTGAAGATATCTGGAAGTCATAGTTACAACCAATCACAACGTTCGCGTTCAGCCAATGAATGTGGAGCAACGGAAGTCAATACCACTATTCAATTACTGTCAAGTGTATATTTGTTTTTGACTATTTCCGGCGAATATTATTTATTTATTATTTTTATGAAGCTGTCATACAACAAAATATTCTTATTTTGAAAACAAATCTTCAAAACAAACAAGAAACATACAAAACCTTCACAACTTGGTTAAGCCCATCATTAAACGTTTTAACTGGTGAACAGTTACTATCGCCATACCTCGTTTTCTTCATAATGTTGCAATTTTATTATTTTGACAGCTCGTTGTTTGTCAATCAGTTTGATTCATTTGTTCTAGGTGGCAGATCATACGTGTCAAAGAACTTAGTTGTGTAGTGTTCATATCTTTCTTTGGGTAGTCAATAATCACTAGTCAATAGTCAATAGTCAGTAATCAATAGTCATTTATGTGAATGCGGCTTTAGGAGACAGCAGGCTAACACTATTATGCTAGGGTGTTTCATGAATTTGTACAGTATTTCTATCAAGGCTAAAATTTAAGCAAAAGTGTGATATAATGTAGGCTACGTAGTGATTTATAATAATGAATATTATAGTGTTATGATTCGTATTATGTACCATACTATAGACAATAGGGTGCCTATTAACATAAATTCAACATGAAGTTTTAATTTTTGTTCAATTCGATTGCCATTTGTTTCAGTGGTGAATTTTCTTACTCAAAATTGGAGGAGAAACGAAGTAATCAGCTTGGCTGCTTCATCTTAAGAGAAAGTGAAGTAAAATATGATACATTTTATCTAGATGTGTGCACAAAATCTAGTTTAAAACCAAAAACATTAAAAATAGAGAAGATAGATGAAGATCAATATTTGCTTTGTGAAGAAGACAAAATATTTCCATCGCTGAACCAATTGGTAGCGGCTTACCGATCTGGAGATGGTGAAATCTTCCTACAAGAATGTATCCCACCATCAGAATATGGTAAGAAAAGAACTGACACTTCCAGCCCAGATGAACATGTGCCCCTTTGATTTGAGTAGCACCTAGTTTTTAAAGAATTTATTTTTATTGCCATAATTCATATTCATAAAACAATCATGTACCAACAAGGGGTCCTCTATTAGCTAGAAGAATCATTTTTGTATGCAGATCTTTTAACATCGTGCTAGAGTAAGATAGACTTGGAGAGTGAGAACGGGTTTGTTTTTTAAGGTACTTGACTTTAAGTAGGATTTTGGAATAAGAATTTTCAACCTATAGTTGAATCTTGTTAAGTACTGCATAATTATGATTTATGATTACCTGCAATATTGATGTGAGTTTGTTTGAGGCCAAATAGCTCGTTTACCAGTGGGAGAAGAGATTGCAGGAAAAACAAATAGGTAGATAAATAGATGCTAGATAGTAGATACCGGTACCTACATATTTTTTTTATTTTTTATTAACTTGCCTTGTGCATAGGCCTAGTACACATTTTACTCCTTGTGTGAAGTGAGCATAAATTCAATACAGAAAAACAAATGTTTACATAAAATTATGATGATAACTGGCAACTGCAGCTAGTTTCAGGTTCCTGTACCTTAACCCATAATACGTATATTTCATCCTTTTAGGATTTTGTTGTTGTTGTTGTTTTCTTATGCCCGCATCTCACTTCACGGAGTCATCATGCGTCTAGCAGCCCAGTAGAGAAACGCCTCCTTTTCAAATCTATCCATGCCCTTCGGCATCTCGTCAATCACTTCTTTAAGTTTAGTGCATATGTGTAGGTGTCTTTTAGGATTTTACACTGATGCCAATTGTAAACTGGCCTTTATACTTAACTTAAATCTTTTGCTTTCAGATAAATCCCCATTGTTGCTATGTCAGCCAGAGTACAATTCCATGACGGATCCCGAAGAAGGAGAAATAATTGCAGGTCTTCTTACCGGAACCCCGCGTTGCATCGATGTCACAAAACTGCTAGTCTACAAAAGTAAGACATGCTCACATGAATATTAGCCCGCAGTAAATAACTAGAACATGTCCTTAGTTCTATAGTCCTAAATGTGCACTGTAGACAAGACCCAAGTAGCTTACGTAAAACAAGTAAACATCATCATAGGCTGTTAACAGTTAAACTGATGCAACGTAATAAACATCAGATGTCAAGAATATTTTTCTCAATATAGATATTCCCACCTGTAATCTACTTACTTGGTATCGCTTACTGGAGGAGGAAATCCAATTTGATTGAGGATTCGGGCCAATAAACAAGTATTAATAATAAATAATATTCCTCTTTATTTGTGAGGCTAAATAAAAATTAGGTCCAGGATTAAATATAATTGGCAATTGCATCAAAACATAACACTACATACACTAATACATGATAAAACCATACACTAATACATTACACATCCATACACAATATTATAACAACTCGAAAAATACAAATGTTTATACCGAATTTGGATTTGAATTCCAATGAGTGCGCGGCTTGCTGCGTTCACTTTTTAGATTTACACCGTGATACGCTCACCCAGTCCTGTACATCTCCACCGTCCTCCGGCTGTGGTAGTGGTGGTGAGGATGAGTGGATCCCTGTTGTCGTTGGTGTTGACGCAATGTTGGTCGTCCGCGTGATAAGGGTTGGTAAATCACAGGTTCGTCGGTTCTCGGTTACAAATATAAAAATCACATAACAGTCACACCACCGCACTCTTCACAATTCCCGTGTCCCACTGTTTGTTCAATGTTCAAATATGTGTTCTGGTTAAATTATGACTTTATAATATGTTATGATGATAAAATTAAATTGTTCACTTATTTATTTGGACATAAAAGTTAATTGTTCACTGTTTTGTTATATTATTGGCGTGTGCGTTAGTTACCGTCGTTAACTGGAGGTTCGGCCAGTTGCACAGTCACGGCGCCCGTGTTCAAAGAGGTGGGTTTAGTTCCCCGGCCGTCTTCATTCACGTCCCAACAACCACTGCCTTCACCAACCCCATCTCCCACACCTCGAGGTGCCATGTCAAGAGTGCGCCATTTTGGGCCCTGTTGCCAGATGGTTTGGTTTTACATTCATTTTCTACATATATTTACAATTTAACAGTTGTTTCTTATCTCTAAATACATTTTTAAAATTACATGTCTTATATTTAACACATCTCTATACAGTATTTAACAATGATATATTTACTCTAAATCTAAATATTTATGAACTAGGGGCGTGGCCACCAAGACCCACGCCGTTACAGATGAAAATGGCAACTACGTCCTAAAAGCTAATAAAAATAACTACTCTAATCCTTCTACCGCCAAACGACTAGTTACTGAATGGCCAGCAGAACCTCGCACAATAACTTGGAGGACACACAAAAGACAGGGCTCGGGCTGTCCTGAGATCAGGTCCTTTGTCGGTGCCCACCCAAGTCTGACCAGCGCCACTCACATATTCTTACACAATTTCACAAGTTTTATTCTTAATTATAGCTACAATCATTTATTTTTAATACATTTAATTTCGTGTCATTACACACCATGAATATAATTGAAGAACATGTTTAAAACAAGCTCTCTTCCACTCAAATTGTATTTTTGTATCTTTCAGATCAAAAGAAAGAAGGCAAAGGAAATGTGTCGGTCGTGTATCGTAGCGTATGGATAGTTTCCAAAGGTAAAAAGATTGAGTGTGCCATGAAAATATTGAAACAGGAATGCAGGGATCAGAAA
The DNA here is from genome assembly GCA_945910005.1 of Isoperla grammatica. Classification (NCBI taxonomy): domain Eukaryota; kingdom Metazoa; phylum Arthropoda; class Insecta; order Plecoptera; family Perlodidae; genus Isoperla; species Isoperla grammatica. The sequence goes on along the minus strand of OX246738.1, from coordinate 40,359,122 downwards.
TTAAAAGTAAGTGTTCACTGATTCTCTTATTAAGATGTAACGGGTTTATATAAATATATATAATTTACACTTCATTAAAATTCAATGCTTTTCATTCAAATAACACTAACATTACTATACATAATCAAATGACCATTTGCAGCCTTTAACAAACAACTCATTTGAGCAACCCAAACATTGACCATAGACTATGTACTGTCACACTCACCCTAGCCCAGTCTCAGGTAGACATTAATATATATTTTTATCTAGCTCAGAATGATCGGTAGTACTTACGATTTACTGGTAGGCTGCTCCACATGGAACGAAAACGGCGATGATTCGAAGGAAGTATACTTCCTTTGAAGTCCCGCTTTCGTTCGTCGCACCGAAAAGATGCCTGTACTTGACGAAAAACCAAATCAAACTGAGCTTTTTCCTTTCAACAAATCCAAGCCTATCTACTTCCATCTCTCAGCTCAAACATGACCACACTACAGACTTCAGAACTGACAACCTTATCTCTCCCACCACGAAGGCCCAACTAGCAAACTGATTTGTTATTATTTGTTTTGTTTAAAACCTTAGTAACTTCACCAACAATATTCTTTCAGTTTTCATAACAATTACTACACTGCCTTCTACAATTACACCTTCTCTAAGCTTCCTGGGTAATCATGACCACAGGTGCCACAATTACCCCCCTATTTCCCATATTCTTTCAATCCTTGATGAATATGGAAATACCCTTGACGATAATGCTTGAATTCCTACTAATCTCAATTCTTAGAGCCTATTGACAACCAACCAAGAACTTCAACAATCCCCAACAATACCGTTACGTAATTCCACCTCTAAATCAACAATACCAATCTGTCATCTCCAACAATACAACATTTATTTTAACTTTAAAAAATCCACCATGTGCAGAAAAAATCTTTTTTTTTTTATAGCTATCCCACCACTCGTCAACATTATGACCCTACCATATGACATGACGACATTTTATAACAACACTATTTATGACAACACTATAACATGACAACACTATAAAAACACCATTTATGACCACACTATAACATGACAACAACAACATGACCTACTCGACAACACTCTGTACCATTTGACATTACTCTGACATGACAACAACAACATGACCTACTCGACAACACTCTGTACCATTTGACATTACTCTGACATGACAACAACAACATGACCTACTCGACAACATTCCTCATCACAACATCCCTATATAACCACATTGTTTTTTTTTTAAAATTTATGATGACAACCCTGATGACAACCCTATGTACCCCCCATGATTTTTTTTTATTTTTAGCCCAATTTAAAATTCCTTGCCTAAAAATAAAAAAAAAACATACCTTCAAAGAGAAAAAAACATTACTTCAACAAAACAACAAAAAAAACATTAATTCAACCACAAAAAACTCACATGTTGCCTATTGTCGATCAACCAACGAATTTTTCTTCCACAAGTTCCACCTCTAAACTTCCTCCAGTCTCTTCCTTTAACCCATTTTTTTTCATAACAAACCCATTCCTTCTTATTATTGTCCCAATTATCTTGCCCTACAGTCAAATTATTATTCTCCTCATCACCCACGTCATCCTCATCTATTCTCACATCTTCATCAATCACTCTGTCCTCTTGCTGCCCTCCAACAACCACATCTCTCCTACCAGACATCACATCACCCTGCTCCCCAACCATCTTCACATCTTCCTTATCATTCACCCCACCTCCTTGCTCTTCACCTATCTTCACATCTTCCTTATCATCCACCCTACCTCCTTGCTCTTCACCTGTCTTCACATCTTCCTTATCATCCACCCTGTCTACCAGCCTCTCAACCATCTCCACCTCTATCTTTTCACCCTCCACCTCTCTTACGCCCCTTAAATCATCCTCTCCGTCTCCTAGACCTCCTGCATCTCCTACCTCCACCTGCTTTCCCAAAAATATCATCCTCATTTCCACGGTCATGTCTTCACTCATCTTCTCCATATCTACCCGTTTAATCATATCTCTCTTTAATTCTGCCGAATCCTTCTTTAATTCCTCCAAAACCCTGGCTTGTTCTTCCTGCCCTTTCTTCAAAGCCCTGGCTTGTTCATCCTGCCCTTTCTTCAAAGCCCTAGCTTGTTCAACCTGTCCTTTCTTCAAAGCCCTAGCTTGTTCATCCTGTCCCTTCTTTATCTCTTTCATTAAGCTCTTAAACATACTCTTGATATCAATATCCCCAGTTGGACCCTCCAAGATCACCTCCTCCGATTCGATTCCTCCGATTAACTCCTCAGATTCAATTCCTTCAATATTCTCCAATTCCATCTCCATGTTTATACCCTAGACCCCTAGACTTTCTACTGCCTTACAACCCTACACAACAACCCTATTCTAATCATACACTCGCTCACACGATCCTATACTTCAAACCACCTTGAATATAACTTCACTGATTCACGAAAATTTGGTTATATTTTCCCTAAACAACTCTCACCTATGGACAAGCTCCTACTCCTCTCGGTCGTGGTTAAATATCGAGTCCCAAACGTTGGGCCGCCAAATTGTCACACTCACCCTAGCCCAGTCTCAGGTAGACATTAATATATATTTTTATCTAGCTCAGAATGATCGGTAGTACTTACGATTTACTGGTAGGCTGCTCCACATGGAACGAAAACGGCGATGATTCGAAGGAAGTATACTTCCTTTGAAGTCCCGCTTTCGTTCGTCGCACCGAAAAGATGCCTGTACTTGACGAAAAACCAAATCAAACTGAGCTTTTTCCTTTCAACAAATCCAAGCCTATCTACTTCCATCTCTCAGCTCAAACATGACCACACTACAGACTTCAGAACTGACAACCTTATCTCTCCCACCACGAAGGCCCAACTAGCAAACTGATTTGTTATTATTTGTTTTGTTTAAAACCTTAGTAACTTCACCAACAATATTCTTTCAGTTTTCATAACAATTACTACACTGCCTTCTACAATTACACCTTCTCTAAGCTTCCTGGGTAATCATGACCACAGGTGCCACAGTACTAACTATGAACTATGTAGCCTACAGCACTGGGATGGTTTACATTACAAAATAATGCAGCACTAATTTCATTTTGTTATGTCACCAGGAGTTCCTTGCATTGGCAGGAAAGTGGGCGTTTCTTCAGTCAAACGCAGTCGTCAAGTTGTATGGGGTGACACTGAGCAGCCCGTTTGCGATGGTCATGGAATACCTGAACCTGGGTCCACTGGACGAGTATCTCCAACAACACAAGCGGGAGGTGAAGACGGTAGACCTAGTAGAGGCCGGGACTTACCTCGCCACTGCCCTCTGGCATCTGGTGAGTTAACTTCTTATTTTCATTGGGTTTGAAAACAACATTATTGTGGTATTTTTTGTTATATTGGTTCAAACTAAATTTAAAGAACACAGTGGAACAACATACGATGTCGGAAGGTGCTCCTGTCGTCACACAACGAGAGTACGTTCTCGGTGCGCTTGGCTTCGAGCTTGGTTGACGGTGTTGTTTTCACAGGAGGAACACGGTGTGATCCATGGCAACATACGATGTCGGAAGGTGCTCGTGTCGGCGCACAACGAAAGTACGTTCTCGGTACGCTTGGCAGACCCTGGACTGCACACCTATTCAGACTATGAGTGAGTATATAAATCAATAGGCGTAATTTGTAAACATATTTAAAAAAATAAACTAAAGGAACTAAGGACCCAGTTTGAAGGCCCGAGATATGCCGTTTATCAGAGATTTCTCCGAACAAACGTGCCAACTAGTAGAAGACCCTGTGAGTTTTTAATGCCATCTTCATTAAAACCATGGTTACCAATCCGAGATAAAACTTTGTGAATTCGGATCTAAGTGAGTAAATAAGCCAAGTCTTAACTTTATACACACTCCCACTCCTCTCTCAGTCAGTCGCACATAACTTGTTCCACCCCTCGATGCGACCGTCGCACCTCCAACTAAACCACCTCGAACACAGCGTCCACTGGATGCCCGTCGAGTTCATCTCCAACTTCGAGTATGCGCGGGCGTCGGTCGCCGCCGACGTGTGGGCGTTCGGCACGACCTTGTGGGAGATCTTCTCGTACGGGGAGTCTCCGCCCACCACGCCCGAGACCAGGTCGATGAAGAAGTACTACTTGTCGGACAGAAAGCTGCCGATACCGGCCGACTGTCCGGTGGACGTGTACCGGCTGATGCTGGAGTGCTGGGACCTGGACCCGTACAGACGCAAGAAGCCGCAGGCCATCATGCGGGACATCAACCAGATCTGGTACCAAGGTACGTGCCACGTTGCGTCCGAATGACATCACATGCATTTTAAAAAGTTAACCAAAGTAATAATTTGTGACAGTTAGCAAATTAAACACATTTATTTATGTAGGCCTGTTTATTTATTTCTTTTGTATTTATTTATGTATTTATTTATTTATTTATTTATTTATTTATTTATTTATTTATTTATTTATTTATTTATTTATTTATTTATTTATTTATTTATTTATTTATTTATTTATATATTTGTGTGTTTGTTTGTTTGTTTGTTTGTTTGTTTGTTTATTTATTTATTTATTTATTTATTTTTTTTTTTATTATCAAGCATACAGAAAAAACCTTATGTCTGCATAGCAGTATAAATAATGTAGGCTAGTTGCCAACAATGCAACTAGGAAGGAACAGGAGTCTTATCTGTATTGGTTTGGTTGTCAAGGCACATGATGACCATAAATTTGTCAATGTGGGCATAAGAGAAGACGAAGAGAGGAAGGAAATGCATATTAAAAGTAAAAAAAAACTATTTAAAAACACAAACATCTTTATATTTAAAAACAAGCAAACAAACCTCCTTTCTCTTGCTCTGCCCTAGCACTAAACCATGCAACTAGAGTCGCTTATCGAGTAGCAACTCGTCAACACTGTAATAACCCTTCATGAGCAGCAATCAATCTTGCTGGAACTGCATCACATGGGTGTTGAGGGATACTGGACAAAACCTTAAACAAGTCACGTTCTGTTACACGCAGTGTTCAACTCGCGCCGCCTCCACTCGTACGTGCTGCCGTCTAGCGTGGCCGACTCCAACACTAGCCTCTTCTCCGCGACTACGGACGACACCTACGTCAACTACTCCCGGTCCGACCTTCTCTCGCTGTGCGACCCCAATGACGCCGAGCCCCCAGTCGGTCAACTGTTGCCCAGTTTCAGCGTCGCCAGCAGCCTACAAGGTAGAAACCATAAGCAATGCTACTTGGGTATTCACTAGAAAGTAGAAAAGTACAAATATTATATCAATACTAATAAATATTATTGCCTATGGCAAACTCCTTAATTTGATCAGAAATAGTGATAACGTTTGGCTGAACATTGTACAGTTATGTTCCCCCCAGGAACATAACTGTAGAATATTAGGCCTACTTGTTGGTAATTTCTGGAGATGTTCAATGATATTAAAAATTAATTTTTATGTCGATGTGGTAGTGTCATGTCGAAAATACCGCGATATCGTAGTCAACTTACTATATGAAAATATTTCTGAGATGGATTTCACGATATTGTAAAAAGTTTGTTTGAAACCCGCTGCCAAACTATTACTTATTGTGGGTAAGTATATTAGACAACTTTAAAATGATAGGACAATTCCAAGATCCTGGTATGTTAGGGTATGGACAGATTAGTAGATGCTCCAAGTGCTAAATGCAAGTTAAATATGCTGTCTTGTTTACACACTGACACTAATGAATGTCGTGCAGAAGCGTGGAGGCTCGAGCCTCCCCAGAACGGTCGGGAAGAGGACGGCCTGTCACCCGACATATCGGCCATCTTGTCTCACTTCACGTTCTCCAACACGGCCACGACCATTGACAGCGTCACCTCCATGCAGAGTATCTTCGAGCTGGACGCCGACTGCAATGTCGTTCTCCAGGGCAGGATAGGACAGGTTTGTGCTTGCTTCCTACTTCTTGTGAATATAGAGACTAACTAGGCCAACGCCAGCTAGCTCGCAACATGAGTGGCTCTTGAAAGTTTGCGATATAGCTGTTACGACTGCAACATCGTTCTCCAGGGCCGGATAGAACAGATATTCGTGCTTGCTTCCTACTTCTTGGGAATAGAGAGACAAACTAGGCCAACGCCAGTGGCTTTTGGAAGGTTACGATGTAGCGGTTGCATATTCTCACAGCTGTCAACAACTACACATAGTACAAACAAACATTAAACCAATGTTAGCTTATAATGAAGTAAATTTCAATTGGTAATTACTAATTAGTATTGTCTCTGTGTTTAACAAAGACAGAAGTCAAAAATGGTGACATCTGAGGCATCTATGCCTAGTAAAGTGGTACACTGGCTTTATTAGCAGATGTAGGGTATGTTTACTTACTATTTAGGTCCATTGTCTGACCACGCAGTTGTAACTAGAACTCAAGCCAGGTTGAATATAGTGCACATTGGCCAAAGGCGGGAATAACAACATGTTGCTTTCAATTAATATTGTTCTCGTTGCCAGGGTTTCTACGGGGAAGTTTACAAGGGCACACTGGAACAGGATAAAGACTTGGAGCCGCAGCTGGTGGCAATCAAGAAACTCAAGACGAATGCATTGGGAACCAGCCTACAGGACTTTGACAGGGAGATCTCTATAATGAAGGTAACAGAATCATTCAATTTGCATTAACCAATTACAAATCATACAAAGATATAGGCCTATACTGTATACAGTCTTTACAGGTGTAGACGGTGACGGCAAAAGGTGTGCTAATTACCACATGTTGATTTTAGGAGTAAGTCTGTTGACAAAACAAAGTGCAAGCATACCAGTAGTAAAATAAAATGTGCTTTGACTGCTGCAAAACAAGTGTCTGAACTTGACGTGCGGCAACGTGGTTGTCAAGTGGGTAAAGGTGTAATGTGTTTCAGCTTATTTCAGAAAGAATTCACATGTGTTTGTCCTAATATGTGTTGTGTATAATGTGTATGCTCCATGATTTGAACCAATGTGTGACTGTGTATGTATTATACTGTAGTAGCTAATAGTAATATGTACTTCATAGTAATGGAATTTGATGTAATGTATCAGACGCTGAAGCATCCCAACATCGTGGAGATAAAAGGAGTCATCCAGGAGCCGGAAGTCAGCCTTGTAATGGAGTTCGTGCCTCACGGGTCGTTGCAAAGCTATCTCAAGATTAACAAGGAGTTGCTGGATGAGAAAACACTGCTCAAGTTCTCGTTGGATGTGGCCAAGGTAAATAAACTATATTTAGGGCATTTTAAAATGCCAGCATCGATGTCAAAAAAAAAATATTATAAGCAAAGTTCAACAATGCAAGTTGCAGGAGAGATAGGATGTCAATGCCTTACCCAAGTAGGGTGAGCTGCAATAGAAGAACTTAAGACACCTAACAAATTAACAAACAAAACTTAAAATTATATTTTTGGCCAGCATTATGCCTATCAACAACAACTCTTGTCAGTTAGTAGAGAGAGAGAGAACTATATTTAACAAACACTAGCTAGCTTTTAGCAGTAGGGAGGAGGGGAGGAATAGCTGCAATAGGGTGGGGATGGAAACAAGGAAGGGCGGAGATGCAACGGGTGTTAAGGTTGGGTTTGTGGCGGGATTTACAAATCCGTTGGTAAGCAAGTTTTTACCTTCGATAGAGGGACACATGTTGATCAGTGCCTCTAATTATAGAGAATAAATATGGACTTTGTGATTGATCATGGTAAGTAATTCAATATTGCCAGGAAGAAAGTTCTCTTGGAATCTTAACTGAACTTTGAAATCTAGTGAGTGATTATACGTATTATCTTCCGACTGCCTGGTAAATGGATCCCACCCTATATAAATGTTTCATGCTTTTCAAGGGGATGGAGTATCTGGGGCAGAAGAACATCGTCCACAGAGACCTTGCCGCAAGAAACATCCTCGTTGCCAACGACCACCACGTCAAGATCTCGGACTTTGGACTGGCGCAGGTGATGGGACAGAACGACTATTACATCATCAAAACCAACAGAGAATTACCTATCAAGTGGTGAGTGCTCATCCCTAATACTGTGTCACACTGACCCTAGCCCAAATATCGGGTAGACATTAATATTAAATAAAACCTAGCTCAGTTGATTGGGAGTACTTACTACTTGCTGGTGTGCGGCTCCAAACGGAACGAAAACCATAACTGATCGAAGAAAGCGCTTTCTTCGAATGCCCAGTTTTCGTTCTGGTCACCGGCGAACGGACCTCACCTCAACACCTTTTTGTGACAACTGACTTTTTAAATATTTGTTTTTCCTAAAAACCTTAATAACACAACACTCCACTATTAGGAACCACACATAATACTAGCTGATACTTCAGACCTTCTCTAAAACATTCCAGACTACAGAACTGACATCTCTCCTTCCACCACGGAGGCCGACTAGCAACTGATTTGTTATTTCTTAAAAACATAGCAACTCAAAAACAACAATTCCATTAGATTCTGTTTTTATAATCAAAACACTGCCCTCTCAAATTCCATCCTTATAAGCCTCCCAAATACTCATGACCCTGTTTTCCATCGATGTCACAACTGTATTAATATTGTAGAATAGAGAGAAAAATCCTAAAAAAAAAACAATCGTACCATACATATGTACAATGAATATCTCCTTTGAGCTTCAAAAATGTACATGTAAATGTACAGTGAGTTAACGAGGGTAGTAAACTAACCGCCGCCCACAGGTACGCCCCCGAGAGTCTGCGCGACGGAAAGTTCTCGCCCCGCTCGGACGTTTGGTCTTACGGCGTCACCCTCTATGAGATGTTCTCGCTGGGGGAGGAGCCGCGACTAGAGTCTTGCGCCAACGATCAGGACCAACAACAGCTGCTGGCCGCGCTGGAGAGCGGCACGCGACTACCCTGCCCCGACCGGTGTCCCCAGGAGGTGTATGTGAGGCTGATGAGCCCCTGCTGGCAGGCAGACACCCACGCTAGGCCCACCTTCACGCAGATCTGTCGGGACATCCAGGACATGACCACCTGATGGGCCCCCCGACAGTGTCCCCAGGAGGTGTATGTGAGGCTGATGAGCCCCTGCTGGCAGGCAGACACCCACGCTAGGCCCACCTTCACGCAGATCTGTCGGGACATCCAGGACATGACCACCTGATGGGCCCCCCGACAGTGTCCCCAGGAGGTGTATGTGAGGCTGATGAGCCCCTGCTGGCAGGCAGACACCCACGCTAGGCCCACCTTCACGCAGATCTGTCGGGACATCCAGGACATGACCACCTGATGGGCCCCCCGACAGTGTCCCCAGGAGGTGTATGTGAGGCTGATGAGCCCCTGCTGGCAGGCAGACACCCACGCTAGGCCCACCTTCACGCAGATCTGTCGGGACATCCAGGACATGACCACCTGATGGGCCCCCCGACAGTGTCCCCAGGTGGTGTATGTGAGGCTGATGAGCCCCTGCTGGCAGGCAGACACCCACGCTAGGCCCACCTTCACGCAGATCTGTCGGGACATCCAGGACATGACCACCTGATGGGCCCCCCGACAGTGTCCCCAGGAGGTGTATGTGAGGCTGATGAGCCCCTGCTGGCAGGCAGACACCCACGCTAGGCCCACCTTCACGCAGATCTGTCGGGACATCCAGGACATGACCACCTGATGGGCCCCCCGACCGGTGTCCCCAGGAGGTGTATGTGAGGCTGATGAGCCCCTGCTGGCAGGCAGACACCCACGCTAGGCCCACCTTCACGCAGATCTGTCGGGACATCCAGGACATGACCACCTGATGGGCCCCCCGACAGTGTCCCCAGGAGGTGTATGTGAGGCTGATGAGCCCCTGCTGGCAGGCAGACACCCACGCTAGGCCCACCTTCACGCAGATCTGTCGGGACATCCAGGACATGACCACCTGATGGGCCCCCCGACCGGTGTCCCCAGGAGGTGTATGTGAGGCTGATGAGCCCCTGCTGGCAGGCAGATACCCACGCTAGGCCCACCTTCACGCAGATCTGTCGGGACATCCAGGACATGACCACCTGATGGGCCCCTTACTGGTGTGCAAGTATGTGTAAGATCAAATGGTCTCCACAAGTCGCACACTAATCTTGAACACGATCTTCATTTCGATGATGGCTGCTTTGAACTTAACTTGTATGTTATGTTGTTTTTACTTTTACTCTACAAGCCTAATTGCGATGATAACCACACTTGTTCAATGCAGTGTAGTCGCGTTTACCGTTGAGACCTCCGATCCTCATAGCCCTCCATGGGGGGGGGATGGGCAATTTCCTCCTTAGACTATAGGCCTAGTAGACAAAAACCTACCTAGTAGATTAATGGGTGGGAGACAGAAACGGGGACACCGAAAAGGCGTGAATGCACTTACTGTGATCGTGAAAGGTGAGTGTCGTAGGAAAGTAAATGGAATTGATAAAGAATAAAGTAGTTTAGAAGAGGGATGTTTAGTTTCTGAAACAATTGACTCAAAAGTATGTAAAGAGTGCATCTATGAGTAGACATAAAATTGTTGACTGATCAAAGAAAACCTTGGATAGTATTGGCTGGGAAGCTATGTTATGTAATAGCTAATTGTGGCCTTTGAAAGCAAGGTTTAATGGCATCGATCAGCTCTTCTAGACTCCTTTATGAGTATGACAGATGGACCCATTTTAACCCAGGGTCATATGGGGTTCGTACTTTAGTCAGGAAGTGATTAGTTTGCCATGTTGCTATCCTTGACAGGGCAAAGTTGTCAGCTGATTGTAAAAACTGACATATTGATAGAATCGTTAAAATGTTGCAGTGCCCTTAGAAACTATTGTAGGCAGAATGGCAAAAGTATTAACAGATGTCAAAGTTTGTTAGCCTTCTGGGCTCTGGCACAAACAAATAGACTGAGAAAGTGGCATTTGACTCCAATGATTCACATTGTTGTTTTGTTTTGTTTTGTTTGATACAAAACTTTTATTCCAATTCCATGTTTGATTATGAGTTTGGTTGGTATTATTGACCCCTGAGCAAATAATCAATTTATTTCGTTATAGGCTCGTATGACTGAATTGAATATTATTGAATACCGATTCAAGTGACAACATAAAAGGTGAAATTGTAGCTTGGAAAATCACTATTATGTTTAGCTGATATATACAATGTAGGCCTACCCATTTTCAAAAATTGTATATTTTTTCATGGGTTCAATGATGCACTCGATGGCACAGTCATATTGTGATGTTGGCTGTGGAAGTCAATTTGTATGACGGCCAAGAGTTATCCTGGCCCATGTGGGGTGTATTAGTTAACACAATATAAGTATACTGTAGGCCTACTGTGGTATGTATGGGAAGAGTGTCAATCAACTGGAATAGGGAAATAAACGCTAAACATTGCAGAAATGGAGTTTCTGCTCTAGCATCGAAACTTGTTTCGTGTTACTGTTATCCTCTAATGACAAAGTGCTTTGCTGGAGAACACTTTGAACATAACGATTACACTTTCTTTGTTGAAAGAATGTGGCATCGGTCAACTAACAAAGAAACGTAAACTAATGATAACATTCAATATAGGCCCTATCTACATTTATATTAAAATTGGCAAAGAAATTAAAAATTTGTTGCCCTGATTTTAATTATTGTGCTTGTGTGATTTGGTGTCGCACAATACTGGAGCCTAGAGTAGGTCTACTTTACATCTATACTAAGTACTGCCATGCAACCAGTGGTTGTCATCTTGGGCAATGATTTGTTAAACATGTACGTAATATTTTAGCTCTAGTCAGTATAAGTAAAATAACAACAAACCAGATAAAGAAAATGCTCCTCCTTTGTAAATCAGGGGCCGGATTCACAAGAGGTCTTAACTTAGGACCGGTCCTAAGTCCTGCTGTACCGTATGTGCTATTATAAATCCATGATAGGCCTACTACACGGCCCAATTGATAGCTACTTTCGTGGAAATCACAGTGAACTTAAAATATTGCAAGGCGGTGTTTTAAAGTTTAGTGTTTTGTTTTCTTATACCTCCTCAATCTAAAAACAGAGAAATGTGTATGTCAAGGTAAGTAAACGATATTTATTTATGTTCACACTTCGAAGTCATAGACGCATTGCCACCATCTTTGAAGAAAGATAAGACCAACTCAGACCGGGCCTAAATATTTGTCTCAAGTGTTTGTTTTTTACTAGGGTTTCTTAGCAACGTCGAGTCGAGGCTATGTGTAGGTCCGTATCAGCCAATGGCGTAGTGGTCCTAAAGTTAGGCCAGGCCTAAGTTAAGACCTCTTGTGAATCCGGCCCCAGCTTTGTAATTGAACAGGATAGCCAATTAACATTGTAGCTTTAATTCAAATGCACATCCGTGACCGTGAGTTGCTTTATGAAGCCAGTATGAGAGTGATCTCAATTCCTTCCTGTCAGATTGTTATGTATATCGTTTATTTACAATGTGGGCATACATTAAGATACTTTATATTATTAATCTTATAAATGGATAATAGGGATTAGGATATTCCATAATTGAACAACTTGTCCAAAAAGTATGGCCCAGATCTCTTTCTGCACTGATTCTCCATAATATAATCTTAATTGATTATAAAGTAGGTTACATTACAAACAGTTCTATATACTGAGATAATATTTTATCATGTGACAATGTTAACGTGAGCTTTAATGAGAAAGTTCAGAGCAAGAAATTATTGGTTAGCAAAGCTCTAGTTGGTCCAGATTTGTTCAGACTATCAAGGTCTTATGCCCGGGTCCTATGCTTTTACGTCTGATGCTGACGTCGGACGTTGGCCAATCATAGCCATTTACGCTAACACTGGCCCTGCGTCGACGTTTGTCGAGAATACTATGGGCTATGGTTGGCCAACGTCCGACGTAAAAGCATGAAAACCGACCATTACTGTAGTTAGGTTTGTCGGATGAATGTACTTGATAGAGCAACTGTCGGTTATTAAATTAGTATGGGACACACCTCTCCTCCAATAATAATACTCAGGGCCATAGCAGTGTACATTACAATGGACAGGGACATCACTAAGTATGTACTGTTACAGGATCAAACATTGATGAATTGTTGAATTACTGAAATAAACTTGTTTTATTTACAAAAAGAAAACCCGTTTTTTTTTTTTTACACCAACCTACATCACATTGTTGAAAAGTAATCAAACATCCCGAAAATCAAAAACCATCTAGTTTGTCAGAATTTTGTCCTTGTGCTGCAAAACTTGTTAGGAACCCCATTTTTATCTGGAACTGGAAAACTGATGTCTATTTAATTTATTTAGCCAATATATGATATGGTTCCATTCCACATACCTCTATGAAATGTGAATGAAAATAACTCAAATCAATACATCATACCGCCTGTGTCTACAAAATGTAGGCCCAGTTTACTTGTTTATCAAGACATGGATGGACTAACTGCATTACTAGACATACATCTGCAGCTGCTAGTAAATAACTTCTTCTTCTTCTTCTCGAATGCCCACATTTGGCTATTATGCCATCATGCTGGATCTGGTCAACCAGTAGAGACACGCTTCTTTCTCCACCCTCTTCATGCCGCTCGGCATTGCGTCACGTTCACCTGCCAGTTTTGGACATACAAACAGGTGGCTCCTATCCTGCTCCCCATAGTAAATAACTAATCCCTCTGAAACACTAGTTATCGTTGGTTAGAGCAGATTGGTGGGTTCGAAAGCTTGTGTAACAGCTTCGTTCTTTTCGTCAACTGCTCGTTAGTCCAGGTTAGTGGAGGAACCTATATGACTGGTCAAAGTTACACCGTCCTTTCGGATGGGACGTAAAGCCGATGGTCCCCTTGGTACTTTTCGACAGGAGTAGGCTACGTGCCGGTACCAGGCTTCCCCTCCTCCCTTCCTCATTATCATTCATCAATCATCACTCATCAGGCTAAAGAGGGCATTGTGCCCTACACTGGCCTTAATTACAATAAAATAAATAAAATAAAAAATACTAATCAGTGTAGTACCAGCTAGCCCTGGAAGTCTGCTGTGGGCTGCCATTTTTGTGCTTTGGCTATAGAGGACTCAAAACTAACATACACTACGTTTATCAAGCGGACTGGGTGCGGACTGAGCGGTGGGAGCTGAGTTCAGTGCGCACCTAGTTCGACTGATAAACACCTCAGCTCGAGCTTATTTCAGTTCTGTTAAGATGCCGATCTAGCCCGGTTTAATAGAACTGAGTCCCTGTTGGTAAACGCTTCCGGACTGAAAGTGACATTTTAAAACAAAAACAACAGCAACTACATCCCGATTCCCGCCAATCTTGTAAAAGCCTGCCGTAGGCTTTGTGTTGTTTAACAAATGAATTGAACTTATGGACAAACCATCAGCTGTCAAAATAATCAAATTGCAACCATAGAAATAAAAACAAGTGTAGCAAATAGTAACTGCTCGCCATTTGAAACTTTTAATGATGGACAACAACTAAGCATAAGTTTTGTATGTGTATATGTTTGTTTTTTGTTTTGTTTTCCAAAATCAGACAAAATTATTTTTTGACAGCTTGTTGTTTATCCCTCGATTCAATTCATTTGTTTCATTGTTGTCTTTTGGTGTTCATTGCCCTAATTAATTACTAAAATGTCGAGCCGCGGGAAAGACATGTCGCGGAATACGTGGTCTGAGGCTTCTCTGGAAGTTTTGATTCATTTGAAGGAACTGAGCAAGTAAAGTAAAAAGAAATAAATTGCATATAGGTAACACACTGGAGGGATACATCGTTAAAAATGGTGCCCGGAAACGTTTATTATTTTTACAAACGTACTTACAAAAAACATTAAAAGATTCCGCAGAGCAGCTGTCACAACACCATCTTCCAAACTAGACAGATGATGGTTGGCGCCCACTGCCCACTACTACTGCAAAGCGCACTGCCTGCTAGTGGGCCTTGTTGTAATAAACAAGGCCGTGCCTCGGTACCGAACTCGGTCCGTGATGGCTAGCCCGGGTTGAAGTATGCTTGCTAAACGGGTTCCGAACTCGGTTCGTACTGAAGTCAGTCCGAACCCAGTCCGCTTGATAAACGTATTCATTGATAGCGCTGCTAAGCAACCTCCTTTCAGCGCCATTGATGAATAATAACAATAAAACAACAATGAAAATTGACAGCTAGACCACTCCTAATAGAAGTTTATTTTCTTGCCACCAGAATGCGTCTAGTGTATTTTGAGTGCTCTAGTTTTTTTTTATATATGCGAGAACTTTTAACATATCTAATGATTTAACATATCGTATATTTGGATTTAGAAAGCCTTAAAGTTTAAATTAAAACGAAATTAAAAATTAAATAGGTTGCCGCATAGCATGGGTTATGACTAGGGCTAGGATGTTCAGGACATCTCCTTTTTTTCTATAGAGGACTCAAAACTAACATAGATAGCGCTGCTAAGCAACCTCCTTTCAGCGCCATCGATGAATAATAACAATACAACAACAATGAAAATTGACAGCTAGACCACTCCTAATAGAAGTTTATTTTCTTGCCACCAGAATGCGTCTAGAGTATTTTGAGTGCTCTATTGGTAAATACTCACCTGGAAAATAGTTTTAAGTGTGTTTCAAGTGTTAGGAATGCCAAAAATATGCATTTTATTTTGCCTTAAAATGCCTATTTATATCATTTCATGAGAAAAGGTCCTTTTTGGGCCTTTTTAAGGGACTATTTTCCTATTTTGATATAATTTTCTTAAACGGATGCAAAACGTGCAAGTGCAGTGTCGAGCTTGCCACATCATCGGGCCAAGCATACGCAATGATTTGTTTGTTGTCGAATACTGTAAGGATGATCGAGTCAGAGATGAGATGAGCCAGCCGATGTCTGCAGCGACGCATCTACAAGAGAAACAAGTTTACAACCGCAATCTGGATTTCCCAGTGTGACTGTATTTCAGGTTACATTCTCTCATATCAGGAAGTGAGTCAGCACCCCTACCCCACCTCCTGAGGTGATGATATTGTGTTCAGTTCACTTGTGCTACCTGACCAGTCAGTACCTACTATGGGCAAAGTCAAAGGGTCTGTTTCGTTAAGTTACGCAAGTTGGTGACAGAATTAGGTGACAATTGTTTTTCTACTGACGGTATAATTTTATTTTTGTAAGATTTGTGAAGTAAAAGTTTGTTTTGAAAATAAATATTATGTGACTCAACATATCAATACAGTGAAACATATTAATGGAATTGAACGCAACAAAAACGCAACAACAAGGCAAGCATTACTTTTTGAAAATGCTTCCACTAATTCTACCCAAAGTAAGTCTTCAGAATTTTTGAAACGGTTATGCAAAATGATGGTGCACTCAAATATACCTCTTAGTAAAGTAAGCAACACTCATTTTAAAACATTTTTAGAAGATTTTACAACACACCATATCCCGGACGAATCAACATTGCACAAGAACTACTTGAAGTCATGTTACCAAGAAATCATGACAAGAATCAGAGCAAGTGTCAATGGTAAGAAAGTGTGGGTGTCGATTGATGAAACAACAGATATTGAGGGAAGGTATGTTGCAAACGTAATAGTCGGTACTCTGGACCCACATTGTCCAGGTGAAATATTTCTTTTGAACAGTGAGGTCTTGTCAAAGGCAAATCATTCGACGATCGCTGTTTTGTTTGACAATTCAATGTCTATGTCCAGTTGTGGCCTCAAGGTGTAAATCGTGAAGATGTGTTGCTATTCGTAACTGACGCAGCTCCATATATGTCATCAGTCAGTCAAGGACTATGACTGGTCATGGACTGACTATGAGTCAGTCCATGACTGACTGATGACATATATGGAGCTGCGTCAGTTACGAATAGCAACACATCTTCACGATTTACACCTTGAGGCCACAACATAGACATTGAATTGTCAAACAAAACAGCGATCGTCGAATGATTTGCCTTTGAAAAGACCTCATAATCATAAGTAATGACTATGTGTCAGTCCATGACTTGGAAGAAAGGAGTCCTGAAAAAAAAAACTATGTGAATGCTTAGCTCGTAAACATGCCAGTAGCATAGACCTGTGACTTTGTCAAAATAAAATTAGTTTCTAGCTAAACGGGCTAAGTAAAATTTTTATTTTGAATAGGCACACAATTTGAAATACAAAATACATCACTTTCATTTTATGCAAACATACTTTGGAAGCATTCAAATCACTTTTTAAAGTTCTTGAGTAGTTTTGCCCCAACAGAATCTCTGAGGTCATTCCGAATTGTTGTAATAGAAAGAATATAATAGTAATCATGTTATGCCTGTTATGTCGAAGATTCGACTTTGAATTGTACAGTAGTTAGTAACTGTTTAGCTGGTAAAACAATGCACCCACTTCTCATTGAACAACCAATCTATATTTCTGTTTTGTCTGCTAAATAGAAGGCAACATTTATTAATTCCTTCTAGTAGCAAAAAATACACATAGTCTTTAAAATTACTTGGTCTGTAAACTAAAATGTATTTGTAAAGTCAAATAAGTTAACAAGTAAAATAACCAGTAATCTAGTTGCTATAAGGAAGTTAAGTTTGCTCCCATGTGGAAATTATGTAGGCCTATCTGAACCTCATTTTATTTGTATTGCGAAACTGTCATACTTAACTACACCCTTTAGACATGTTGTCAAGTAAAAAGAGAGTTTTCAGAGTTCTATTGATTGACAATACATTTTCCATGCTGAGTTTCACTTTGCATTCATACGTCAATTTTTTTAACATTTGAAGCTATCAAATTTAAACTTGAAAATAGCACATTTAAGGCTATTGGAAACTAAAATCACCATTTACCCAGCTATACTTAATAAATATGTATATGTATTAACAAAAGAGTAGGCTATACTAACACAAACTGATGTAAGCAGATTTAAGAAGCACATGCGTAAGTTTTTAATGGTCTAGCAAATATATTGCAAACCACTTGCATTCCTTACAAATATCCACTTGCTTCTACAAACCGACCAATAACCATCATGGCATAACTGATGTAATAACAATACGTATAAGGATATTCATTAGACATTTATAAATCAAGTCAGATACATATAGACAGACTATTCTTGCGAGCTGTGTTAGAGCTCTACAACTGCTGCCAGCGTGGCGTCACGCTACTTCTTTCGAAACGTGACAGTTACGTCGAGGGGGTAGCTCGTCTTTTCTGCGAGGTCTTGCCGAAACAACTGAGTGTGTTGCCAAGCGGTGTTTCCTTTCCCTCCACTGAGCTCGGCTGTGAGCGTGAAGTTCGTGGCTCCACTCAGTGCGTCAGTATCAAACACTGGGTTGCCTGGAAGTAGCACACAAGGTCGTAATATCATAATATGTAGTAGCCTATGCTTGTCTTGTTTATAATACACATCTGTTAAGTTGAACCCAAGAAAAGTTACATTTCAATCGGTAAATTCAATATGCGTGCTTGCACAACCCCAACTTATTAGCCTACCATTAGATATTAGTAACTTACTGTATTTATTACACTTATATGTATCTTACTGCCCTCCCTTACCTTCCAATTACCATACATATTTTTATTTGTAATGTAAAATTAATAAGCATAAGTTAGAAGTTTCAATTTTAAATACCAATAAATTGGTAATCGTATGGCAACTCGACCATGCCTGAATACAACTCAAAAACAACTCATACATTGACGCCCTTCCAAATAACCTGAGCGGGCCAGAGAAGGAAGCACATATTTATTGGATAGCTAGGAAGAAAAATGATTGAAAAATCAAACTTTCGGCATAGGGGAAAAAAAATATAACTCGATATGCAGGCTTAACATACCCGGGTCAACACGAATACACGCGTCGTCGCTACACAACAGCCACACGACTCGTCCGTCCTCGTACACTTGGCTCTCGCTGACCACTTGGATACGGTCCACCACAGAGTTGCAATCGCCCAGGTCGAATTTCCATTTGATCGAGGCCGTATCACTGCCCTCTAAAAGTGTGGAAGTTCAGTTAGTCATTAGGTATACCATATAAACAACCAATAAAAACATTGCAGTTAGACTTATTTACAACAAAAGTACATGTGCCAAAATAAAATATTATTATACACAAGTACACTACCAATAAAAACATTGTAGTTAAAATATTTACAACAAAAGTAGGCCTACATGTGCCAAAATAAAATATCATTATACCCAATGTGACATGGCACTAGAATGCTAGGCACCCATTGTGCCTGTAAGACCTGTTCCATTAAGATGGCTTTTTTAAAATTTAATTTGGAAACTTTTTTTTTTAATTGGGCGATTGTATGTTATCGTTACGATAAAAACTGTTACTGTATTAAGAAGATTGTTATTACTATCAACTGACATGGGCTTGTTTGGTGAACAATACGTACTCGATGAACTACTAGTGAGTATGAAGAGGATAAGGAGTCCTGACTGTAGTGGATGCTCAACACATGAGGACATTGAAGATATAAGTATACTTAGGCTACTGGATATTGTATTTACGTATATATTAAGCCCTAAGAAACCAACAAGAAGGCTACAGTCAAAAACAAAGAGGGCATTAATTACACTGTGAGAATATTGTTGTTTATGCTAATTATTTTCAGAGCTGAGATCAAATACCGACGAGTCCTACTCCATTAGCTTGATGGGTCTACAGAAATTTGCAAAATGTGCATCAAATTTGTTATAACATAGAGTAACCGAAAACCAGTTTTGATTTTTAAATCTGGTTTCAGTTGTTTGATTTTTTCAGTGTGTACCTCACTCTCCCAAAGGGCGGGCAAGTGTAGTGGATTGGTGAACGAGGTGTCAGGAAGCGAGAAAAGAACCACTTTTCTGCCCTTATTTTTACTTTGGCCGAGTTGGAAGGTAACCGATGACCCAAGGTCGCACGTTCTCAATCCTTTGTCCTTGTATGCTGACAAAGCAGAACCGACGTACTTTTGGCTTGGCTCGGTGGGCATCCCCCCCCCCCCCCAGGCATTAAATCCTTCTTATAGGCCTACAAATGTTTATTTTTTACACAAGATTTTTTTAAAGGCGTTTGGATTCAGCTACCTGGTTAGCGAGTCATAGCCTGTTGAAATGAAACCACCATCTTGCCATGCATACACATTGCACATCTACCATGTGTTGGCTTTTTCACTCCACTTGTAATCATATAGCAGACCCTGGGTGTACTAAGGAATAAATTGCATTCAAGTTTATAGCTTCTTACCCGTTCTAGCCAAGTAGACCTTCTTCCAATCTTTCTCTTCTTTACGTAAAATTGACTTAACTTCGAAGGCTCCCTTCTCGAATGACTGCAGGGATCTGTTGCTATCGGAAGGAGCAGTTAGTCTCAAGTATTTGTCCTCTGTCGATGAGTATACAATCTGCATTCTTCCCAGAGCAATCTCTTCATCAGTTGCTGTCCAAATGTGAGGTTCTGCCTGTGTCTGATAAATGATTAAGTTAAATTAATTGTCTATTGACAATAATTGATTCCATTTGATGCAGGCTTGATAATAGTAATGGCTAGATACTAAAATAGTGTGTGAAAAGGTTACTAGGTGAGAAAAATTATCATACTTAACAACATATTTTCACATACGTACTGACATGACTGCAGCTAATTCAGCACCACTTTAAATATGAAGGATTTCATACTTTTGGGACTCGTCAGGCAAATGCAGGACACTACAGGTCAGCTAGTTACCCACAAAGGTCAATTAATTCTGGATGCACGTTGTCATCAGTGAGGTTTCTTCACATAATCACCTTGGCCTACAGCCTGTGGCATATTATTTGACTAGTTACTTAAGTAGGCCTACATTGAGGCCCTAATATTGAATCTTGGGAAACTCTAGTTTTATTTTATTTCCTGTCAGAGCTAGCCTAGTTTTTATGTTCAAGTGGTCAGTTACCTCTACATACTACTCTCTTCCGTTCATAGATGAAGTGTAGTAAGAAGAAGATGTAGTATCCTGCAACTGCCGATGGGCCAAAAATATATTAACGTAAACTAAAATTTAACATCGAGTGAAAACCTATTGACTTGTGTAGAGCTGTTACAGTATTTACTTTTTTGTCACCTTTTTATAATAGTTCTTGAACAACTAAATGATGCAATTAATGTTGAAAACAGCATTTCTTAAAGGTTACTACAGTAGAAGCACAGATCTGTGGTAGAAGCAAAGAATTTGTTAGCGTCTGATGCAGAGAAAAATAATCTTGTTTGGTAAAAAGTAAAAACACAACATTTTAAGTTATGGGCCTACCTCTGTATCACACTCACACATGGTGAAAAGTAGACAGTGAAATATATATTTATTTACTTGAAAGAAAAAATATTTTAAAAGGGTCCTTTTAACTTCGAAATTATGTACACATATTGTATTGTCCGCGTTTTTACAGTAGCCATACTATAAACTGTAGTCGTTCTGTGTGTTATTCTATCAGGTAACATAGTACAAGCAAATAAATACACAACCTTTCAAAAACTCCCTGTTGTTTTTATTGTTTCCATAATGTCCCCTTCATCTGTCTTGCAGTGCCAGATCTACCAACCTATGCTAAACTACAACATATCTCCTCTTTTGGCCACAATGATAGGGTACCTGCCTATTGTTGCCAAGTAAGGGTAGGGGATGACTATGAATTCCAGTCTTAATTTATGATAATATGACATTGGAACTGCGCAAGAATATCCTACAAAGTAAAGCGAGATATTAATCATGAAATTAATTGACATCATTTATAAAAAAAGAGATAGAGAAATAGTAGTAATATCACAAGAATCTGAATAATAATAAATGTGAATAATAAGTAAAACTGCTAAACAAGAAGGGTTACCAGTACCACACATTTAACATCTTCATTGGCTTTATGGCATGTCAGTATAGAGTAGGTACCGGTACAGTTCATCTCAAAATTGCAATTTATTCGGAACCTTGGACAGCAATCAGGATGGACTAGTAAGAAGGGTAGATCGTATTTTCCTGTTGATAAGGAGTTCCTGTGGTGTGCAGAAATAGATTTATTATGAAATTAAAAAGATGTATAAAATATATGATAAGTATAAGAGTTTTACTAAATCTAGCTTTACGGATAATGTATACAGATATACCGGAGGATAAGCTGTTCTCCCTTGGAACGGAAAATAAGTATTATTATTAAAATAATTAATTATATTTGAAATGTATGCAAATCATTGTGATATTCTTTCATTAAGCACCACTTACCGGTCCAGTCTCTCCCCTGGCCAGTCTCCAAGCGAGCGAGCCCGAACTTCTTCCTCCTCCCTCAGTGTCAGTCGGGTGTTTGGCCACTAGAAACTCCACAAGCTCTTTCAGCAGCCTCTTATTGAGATAAGTGCGTCTTGCGTCCGATAGGGCAGCTTGCCGCGCCCGTCTAAGTTGGGTGATGGTTGCGAGCAGAGCCTCCTCACTGCACTGCTTGCGGCGAGCCAATACCTTGCCGTGGTTGGAAGAGTAGCGCCAGGTCACATCCTACGACACGACACATACACGTGAGCAGAGCCTCCTGCTTGCGCCGTGCCAATACCGAGCCGTTGCCGTGGTTGGAAGAGTAGCGCCATCCCATTTCACACCCTTCTAGCTCTTGATGATTATTATGATTATTTGTATTGTTGGTATTTTATACTAATGTTTTAGTTCAGAGCAATAGCATAGCAATAGCATATATAGCAATAGCATTTCTAGGCCTATATCCTTTTGCAAATACATAAAGCACTTGACCGGGAAGAGCGGTTCAACTTTTCCTAAAACCAAACACCTTAACAAGTTCATAGCCGTTCACATTCTTATTTTGTGAATCCTTACATGTGTAACAATTAACTTAAAGCTGCCAACTGAACCTCATTAAAAAGTAGACTTGACAACAATGTTGAAGATTCTTCAAAGCATATTTAGATAGAGCCTACTTATACCACATCAATGTCAACTACCTAAAGAAAACAAAACTACATGCTGGTGGTAAGCTATGTAGCAATCTAATGAGGTGACAAATAAAACAATACAAAACTATCCTGCATACAGTCAGGTACCTAGGTACCGTAACTAATAACTATATATATATACATGAACCTGTATTTCGTCTCGTGAATACGCCATAACATAGGACAGTTTCTTGCCCCAGCCACACTCATACATCAACGGAGTATCACAGGCATTCTCACAAGGGTCACAATGAAGCCACCGACCTGCAACAAACCAAATAGAAACGTCTTAATACCTTAGTGTCAGCTCTCTTAATCGGGTATTTATTTATTTGTCGTCATTTGATGATTTACATGTATGTGTAGGCCTATTACATACATTACATTACAAGTCCATATAGGATAGACCATAGCCACCCTGGGGCCCATACAGCTCCAAATCAAAATCGTTGATTGAATTGAATTCAAAGTCTGACGGGACTATTAGATCCTACTAATTTACCTCTAAGCTTTAACTTAAAATTCTCATGATTTACAATATGTATTGCTTCACTTTCAAAGACTTGATGATCAAAGCCTGTCTAAGTTAATTTAATCTAAACCAAAATCATGGTAATGTTTATGGTCTGGACTACTAAACACTACAAACACACACTGATGGGCATGAGGCATGACGAACTAGCGTGGTGACAATTGTTGGCTTGCTGCACACACACTCACATTACACCTGTCATATAATTTTGAAGTTGACACCCATGTATTGTACCAGTTGGTGCTGCGCTCTGGCTAGACTGGAGGGAGACAGCAGCAGAGTCTTTCCAGAACAAAGACTAACTTGTCAAGCTGATTTGTTCATTTAACTAATTAATAATAATAATATCCATCCATACGAGAATAGTACAACACCCCCAGATCCGCACCACATTGCATTGCAAAACACTAGTATTACCGGTAAGTAACAACCACAATACTGCCCCAATCTCAACTAACAATATGAACCGTTTACAGCCATTCTAGTTAGCAATTGTTTCAATAGCTGTTATATTTAAGATGTGCAGTTTACTACCTTGTGCTCCAGAATATACTTCAGTCCACACATGGTCAGTTTCATCCACCACGTGCCTCGCCTCCCAGCCAAGTGTTCGGCAAAAGAGAGTGAAGCAGTTAGCCCACTCTCCGCATCTCCCTCTTCTCGTCTGAAGGAGCTTCTCGACTCGGTTGTAGCGAGGGAACAACGTACGCCATTTGCAGAGAGTGCATTCATACAACTGGTGGTAGGAAACAGAACAATATTGTGAGTAAACACATACTAAACAAGTGTTTTTTGTGTGATCAGCATAATTGATATGCACACGTAGGCCTACCTCCACTCTGTGCGTGTCTTTGGGATTTGCGCAGTCAGTGCTGACACCGATCAACTTGGTCAATCCTGTACAATTTTCACATTCTGGAGTGTCCACCCACTTGAAAAATGAATTTTTGAACCAATTCAACAGTTCCATCAAAACAAAGTCTTGTACATCACCCTCAGACTCTTTGGTATTGCCTTGTTTTATTGCTAGCTGTAATTTTCGCATGTCGTTTATAGCGGCAATTTCTAGTTCCGTGATTGGTATTAGTCTCATTGCTTTGTCCTGAATTGCTTTGTCTTCATATTCTAGAACAGCTTGGAAATTATTCTCTATTTTCCTCAGGAAGGAAACGGCTCCTTGGGAATCTGATGATACCGGCACGGAGCGGCTTGCAGCGGACGACGGCAATTGCCGCCTCGTTGCTCCGGCCCCTGTCGGTAGACTGGTCAATGGCTGCGTCTCTCTGCTAGTGCCGACGGGAACATATGCTGGTGTCCTTGTCGCTGGTGTGGACTTGGATGAACTTGCAACATAGTTGCTTCTTCGTACAAAGATCTCATCTCGCACTTTTTTTACATTTCCTATCAAAACGTTGTTCGGAAGTACCAGGCTGTCCTCGCCCTAGAAATAAAAGAAAAATGTAGGCCTCCATCATAAATGGAAAATGTGTGTTTTAACACAAACAAAATTAGGTGGAGACATCAATATCAGAAGAGATTGCACTCAAAAGCAAACTTAGATTCAATAGCCAATGTAGGTATGGCATAGCCTACATGACCTTATTTAAACAAATTTAAATATAATTCTAATGTGCAAAGTGAAATATCTTCACCGTTAAAGCACCAGAAGTGTCTAGAACACCAGGCTAAAGCCCTACCGGTACCTAACATTGTTGACATCGGGATTTCAATTGCAATCCGGAAATCGAGAAAGAGTTAACTACTCAGTTCTTTTGGCGCTGTTCACAACTGAATGGTAATAAGTAATAACTAAATCAGGGTGTGTGTTCATATTTCTACGAGTCTAATGTCGATGACCCCGATAACAATAGGGAAAGCGCAAATGAATTAATGGATGATCATTTGCATCTCTCAGTACACACAGTAAGCTGCCATGATTGGAATCAATTGTGATGGGCTACTTTTCTATGACTACGATTGTGATCCCAATCCCGATTGCGATCACGATGCCGACAATTGTGGTTCCTAAAAATGCTACTTTCCTACTAGGCCTGGGTGTTGTGTTACAAAGATACTTTATAAATCTTTGGGGGGAGGGTGGAGTCTCTGCCACCGGGCAATGAAAGCCCAGCTGCAGAAAAGAAGAAGAAATAAAATAGCCTATGCCCAGGCCCTAGGTCTAGATTTAGCCTAGCCCAGTACTAGTTTTAGCATTAGACCACTGGCCAAACGAAGTGTAAGGCCGCGGCCACACAGGATCCGTGCAGTCCAGCAATCCGTGCAGTCCGTCATATCCGTCTTATACGTCTCGAACAAAACCATGAAACCAAATGGCCGTGTTCACACAGAATGCGTACGCGTCTAATCAGTCCTTTCCGGCTTGTCCGTCCTGCGTCTCGTTTCAAACCAGTTTGTTTTTAGACGCAGGACGGACAAGACGCACGTAGAAAATGAGCACTGAATCCTCCAAAGAAGATATTATTTCTGCTGTCTTTAAACATCCACCTTTATGGGATACCAGCCATAAGGATCATAAGGATTGGACTAAAGTTCAACGTATTTGGTATTCGAAAATATTCAAAAAAAAAATTCCTGGTGCATTCAAAGTTTCGGAAATAAAGTGTGATATTCACCAACATCTTGCCTATTAGCACAAATGTCGTGAACCCACAATCTCTCATCAAAAACATTCAATTTTAATTCAAAACTCTCTGAAAGAAGTAATTTGCGAACAATCCTTGTTGGAGACTGAACGCACGCAAACCGGATCTTGTGTGGCCACCCCCAAAAAGCCGGACAAGACGCAAGACGGAAAAGCCGTGTGAAGACATGCTGCACGCGCCGGAACGGATCCTGTGTGGCCGAAGCCTAAGCTAGGCTAGTATTTCAGATTAAGTGACGAAACCGATTTCTTTATGACCAAAGGTAAATCAACTACCTAGGCATAGGCCTAGGCCTGGTAGTATTCTACTAGGCCCCTAAGTAGGCCAATGACTCACCTCTTGAAAACCCATTAAAAATAAACATTCCATTGCTCCAATAGATGGTAAGAGTTTGTTGGCCACTGTAGGGTTTGATAAGCGAATACTTCGAAATTTCGGATTTGATGGTTCCTTCAAAACATTGTCTGCAAGTTTTAACAGCACTGACGTTGTTTCTAAATAAACTTCCTTGGGGTTTTCCTCTAAAGATGCCACACAAGTGATAGAATTATCGATACTCATTTTTATCTGCTCTAAAAACAAGGCTTTATTAATTTATAAAATATTAAAAACTGTTTATAACCTAAAATGACTGACAGCTACAAAATGACAAGTCAGCACATGGCGCTGAATCGCTGATCACTGCCTTCCTTAGTTGACCTTGAACGCGTTTGGGGTAACCACACAAGAAAGCAGTGCTCAAAGTGAGGTTGTCATTTTACAATTTAGCTTTTCATGAGTTGAAGTTGTAGTGTTGTATCCTGAAATTGAATTCATATTAAATATATAAATACAAAGTCATGGTAAGTGTTTTGTATGAGATTTTGAATTCCCAATTTATCTTTATTTTTTCATCTCATCTTAATAACCTGTGCCTATCGTAGAAATTGTAGCCATTCTTGCCGGTTTGTGAGTGTAACATAACCTCATTTTAACATAATTTCTTCGTTGTAGGCCTAGACCTAGGGGCATCTAACGCGATGGTAGGTTATTATCGCTCAGTGTTCAATGAGGTTCGAACGAATATATACAATTAAAAGGAACTATGCAAACATAACGCATTGAAAATCTGGGCTTTTTTCAATGGGCACCAACTTACTAGGCCTAGGGTTGTAGGCCTAGGCCTAGGCCTACTGAGATGAAACTGTTATAATTGGTTTCAGGCCCGGCGATACGACACACGTACTACGATCTTCTCTCCCGAAGGTCGTTTGTACCAGGTAGAATATGCCATGGAGGCAATCAGCCATGCGGGGACATGTCTGGGAATATTGGCCAACGACGGGATTCTCCTTGCGGCCGAGCGAAGAAACACAAACAAACTTTTGGACGAGGTTTTCTTCTCCGAGAAAATATACAAGCTCAATGAGTAAACATCTTTGTTTTTCTTTTTTTGTTGGCTACATTCATAATAGGCCTAATGAATATGGAGTGGTAAAAGATCTGTAACATTCCGAGTTGATGTAGGCTTAATGATAGTAGGCTACCTAGAGCAGTCACAGGTTTCTTGTACAGCTGAATTGTTGAAATGTGTACACGCCAGCAGAAAATATACATGTACTAATAATTGCCATGCACGGTTAGCCTAATCGTGTATACTGTGACAAAATGACCAGTAGACACAAAAGGCGGCAGTATGATCATCAATGAATATAATAAATTATAAAACAAACACATTAGGAATGATGTGTTTATTCCTTTACTAGTGTATTTCAATAACAAATTTTTGTGTGGAGAATGGAGATGCAAACTTAATTTGTTTAATTGGAGGGGTGTTACGTTTACATGTTTCAACACAAAATTTCGGAACAAACTACAAAATTAAACGTTTCTCCCAGCCCTAGTTTCTTGCACAGCAATACTACCAAGCTGTATCCTATTTGGATACCATTGTATGGGTACTCACTTTGAGTGCCTATGCAGAGGCCTACCCTTACTGTGTCGTAATATTTTTTAATAAACTATTTCCACATAAGACTTGGTATATTAAGTGAGGAAAGGATCCAACAGCTTACCTTCGTGTAGTAAGATGACGGATTTGCGAGTTTGAAGTACACATGAAGACATAATACAAAATATAACGAGACGTTTCGACCGAGGTCTTGCTCACTCGAGAGAAGAATGGCTACTGCAACTACTCTAGTCAACTAAACAACTATAATAAACTAAAATATATATATATATATGTACAATATTTACAAGGCGCTGTTGGGGGGTGTGGTGGCAGGGAGGTGAGAGGGGGAGAGGGCTATCACTAACGGATGTTTAGGTTGGGAGCCAACCTAGATTTAGTGATCCACTGGTGGGCCAACTCCCACCGTCTTAGTTCGCCTGGGTTGCAGCTGGCTGGGAGGGATTTTATCACTCTGGTGTTGAAACATCCATTGAATGCCAGGTTATGGGATGCCGCATGTTGAGCCACCGGTTTGTCCATGGTCAGGTTTTTTGTGTCTTGCCTGTGCCCGTTCATCCGTGACCTAAGCGAGTTCTTAGTTAGGCCAACATATTCGGCAGGGCAGTGGTTGCAGTTCAGTTGGTAGACTACATTGGTGGTTTGGCAGGTGTTGTGTTGCCTTATTGGGTATGTCTTGCCGGTGGCCTGGGCACTGAACGTGGTGGAAGGTTGATGAATTGGGCACGTCAAGCAACCGTTACCTCCTTGGCAAGGGTAGGAACCTGCTGGTTCATTTTCAGGAGCATCCCTGATGCGGCAGTCTCTCCTGACCACCAGGTCCGCAATGTTCGGGGGGCGTCTGAAGGCTACTCTAGGCAAGGATTTTACAAGATCTTGGGTCTTAGTGGAGGATGTTAAGATGTGAAGGCCACTTTTCATTATACCATTGAGTGCCTGTAGTCCTGGGTGCCACTGTGTGACTAGAGGTATAACATCATTGGGCGGCGGGATGGCCTGTCTCGCTGGTCTATTGATGCGTTGTTGGACGGTGGTCTTGTCGTAGCCTCGAGCCACAAAGGCGTTGGTAATGCGTTCGCAATACTTGGCAAGATCATTACCATCTGAGCAGATACGTTGGCCTCTCACTGCTAGGGAGTAGGGTAGTGCTCGTTTGGTATATGTAGGGTGACAGCTGTCGTGATGAAGGTACAGCTGCTTGTTGGTGGGTTTGAAGTGAACATCAGTCCTCAGCCGGCCCGATTCTAAATAGACATCCACATCAAGGAATGCGACGTGCAATGATGACGATTCCCAAGTGAAGCGTAACACACTGGCATTGTTGAGGTCCGTGAGGAAGACGTCTAGTAGTGCTTGGCCGTGGGGCCATACCATAAAGATGTCATCAATAAAACGGAAGAAACACAAGGGCAGATGGTCACGGGTTGCTAGGAACTGCTTCTCTAGTTTGCCCATGAAGAGGTTGGCATACGAGGGGGCCATTCTGGTGCCCATGGCTGTGCCTTTCGTTTGCAGGTAGTGGCGCTCCATGAACCGAAAGTTGTTGAGGCGGAGGACCATGTGCGCAAGTTCTGTGAGAAACGGGGCGTCTGGTTTGGTGCCGGGTGGCCGGGTTCTAAGGAAGTGTTCTAGGGCGGCTAATCCCTGTGTGGTCGGGATATTAGTGTATAATGACGTGACATCAATGGTGACCAATAGCGAGCCTGGTGGTAGTGGCGTGTCGAGTTGGTGGAGTTTCTCGAGGAAGTCGTAAGTGTCCTTGATGTGCGAGTCAAGGTTGGCAACAAGCGGCTGGAGATGGTAGTCAACAAAAGCGGAAATCCTCTCAGTTGGTGAACTATAACTGGAGACTATGGGTCGGCCTGGATTCCCTTGTTTGTGGATCTTCGGAAGCAAGTAGAATACAGGTGTCCGTATGGTATCCGGTGTGAGGGCTTTGATTGTCTTGTCGTTAAGGCCTTGATGTGTTACGTGGGTGGTTAGGAAGTCGGAGACTTTCTTGAGGTGTAAGTTGGTAGGGTCCTCCTTGAGCAGTCGGTAGGTTGTAGTATCCGACAGTTGCCGGTCAGCCTCAGTGATATAAGCTGCGACATCCTGGACGACGATCGTGGAGCCTTTGTCCGCTGGAGTGATGATGATCTCCCTGTTGTTACGTAAGGAGTTGATGGCTTTGCGATGCGTAGGCGTGAGGTTAGTGCTGGTGGGTAGCCTATCTGCAAAGTCCGGGGAGGATACTTTGGCTAGAAGGTGATGAGTGAAAACTTCAAGCGGGTGATCAGGTGGTAGGGGGTCTGGCTCCCAGTCCGATTTAGGCCTAAATTTGGTTAAAGCAGGGTCTAGAGTTTGTTGTCTTTTGGCTGTGAAAGGGTTTTCCTTGAAATGGTGTTTTATTTTTAAATTCCGGGTGAAAGCTATGGTATCCTTTACCAAA
The DNA here is from genome assembly GCA_945910005.1 of Isoperla grammatica. Taxonomy (NCBI): domain Eukaryota; kingdom Metazoa; phylum Arthropoda; class Insecta; order Plecoptera; family Perlodidae; genus Isoperla; species Isoperla grammatica. The sequence continues at coordinate 40,328,602 of OX246738.1, read as the reverse complement.
GCAAAATGGTCAAACTTGGGGGTGGGGACAAAGGTTAGGCCTTTGGAAAGAACATCCTTTTCGTCGTTCGTGAGGTCGTGTTTAGACAAGTTGAGGATGGCATCATTGTTTGTATCCTCTTCAGGGCGAGGCTTGTCCACTTGGGGTAGGCTTAGTTTGGTTGGAAGTTTGGGTGGGCCAGGCTTAGGAATCCCAAGTTGTAAAATGTCCGCCAAACAAGGTGACACGCCTATGAGGGGCGGGGCTGGACTCTTGAGCGTGGCTAGTCCCGTCGGTAGTTGAAAGTCACAGGCGAGATAATATAACATAAGTTTTGAAAGTTTAGCGAGATGGTTCGACGCATTACGAGATAAAATAGTTCCAGCTTCCAATAAGATGTCATTAATGAGCGGGATGGCGTGTGGGAACGATAGACTTGCGACTTTAATAAAGGAAGTAAGTTGCTTCGTATGTTCAATGGCGAGACCAGAGTACTGTTCCAGTACTGCTCTGGTCATAACAACACTCTGTTTGAGTGAGAACAACGCTACTTCCGGTCGGATAGCGTGGGGTAGGCCCGAGATGGGCGGTTTACCTGTTAGGCCCTTGGGCGCTATTCCCAAGTCCACACAGCATTGTAGGAAACAAACGTGACTTCTCACATAGGCCAGCTTAGTGGCATGATGACGAATTTGTTTGATCCAAAAATCGAACATTGGCCTATGTTGATACATCGCGTCGTGAGAGAAAGAGTGAAAAAACAGGAAAGAAAGATAGATACACAGGGTGCGAGGGTGGGGACGGAAAAGTATTAGGTCAATCGACTTGATAGGTTATGAAAGTAGGTGCCAATCGGCTGGAATGGTATATTAAGTGAGGAAAGGATCCAACAGCTTACCTTCGTGTAGTAAGATGACGGATTTGCGAGTTTGAAGTACACATGAAGACATAATACAAAATATAACGAGACGTTTCGACCGAGGTCTTGCTCACTCGAGAGAAGAATGGCTACTGCAACTACTCTAGTCAACTAAACAACTATAATAAACTAAAATATATATATATATATGTACAATATTTACAAGGCGCTGTTGGGGGGTGTGGTGGCAGGGAGGTGAGAGGGGGAGAGGGCTATCACTAACGGATGTTTAGGTTGGGAGCCAACCTAGATTTAGTGATCCACTGGTGGGCCAACTCCCACCGTCTTAGTTCGCCTGGGTTGCAGCTGGCTGGGAGGGATTTTATCACTCTGGTGTTGAAACATCCATTGAATGCCAGGTTATGGGATGCCGCATGTTGAGCCACCGGTTTGTCCATGGTCAGGTTTTTTGTGTCTTGCCTGTGCCCGTTCATCCGTGACCTAAGCGAGTTCTTAGTTAGGCCAACATATTCGGCAGGGCAGTGGTTGCAGTTCAGTTGGTAGACTACATTGGTGGTTTGGCAGGTGTTGTGTTGCCTTATTGGGTATGTCTTGCCGGTGGCCTGGGCACTGAACGTGGTGGAAGGTTGATGAATTGGGCACGTCAAGCAACCGTTACCTCCTTGGCAAGGGTAGGAACCTGCTGGTTCATTTTCAGGAGCATCCCTGATGCGGCAGTCTCTCCTGACCACCAGGTCCGCAATGTTCGGGGGGCGTCTGAAGGCTACTCTAGGCAAGGATTTTACAAGATCTTGGGTCTTAGTGGAGGATGTTAAGATGTGAAGGCCACTTTTCATTATACCATTGAGTGCCTGTAGTCCTGGGTGCCACTGTGTGACTAGAGGTATAACATCATTGGGCGGCGGGATGGCCTGTCTCGCTGGTCTATTGATGCGTTGTTGGACGGTGGTCTTGTCGTAGCCTCGAGCCACAAAGGCGTTGGTAATGCGTTCGCAATACTTGGCAAGATCATTACCATCTGAGCAGATACGTTGGCCTCTCACTGCTAGGGAGTAGGGTAGTGCTCGTTTGGTATATGTAGGGTGACAGCTGTCGTGATGAAGGTACAGCTGCTTGTTGGTGGGTTTGAAGTGAACATCAGTCCTCAGCCGGCCCGATTCTAAATAGACATCCACATCAAGGAATGCGACGTGCAATGATGACGATTCCCAAGTGAAGCGTAACACACTGGCATTGTTGAGGTCCGTGAGGAAGACGTCTAGTAGTGCTTGGCCGTGGGGCCATACCATAAAGTAAGTAAATAAACTTTATGGTATGGCCCCACGGCCAAGCACTACTAGACGTCTTCCTCACGGACCTCAACAATGCCAGTGTGTTACGCTTCACTTGGGAATCGTCATCATTGCACGTCGCATTCCTTGATGTGGATGTCTATTTAGAATCGGGCCGGCTGAGGACTGATGTTCACTTCAAACCCACCAACAAGCAGCTGTACCTTCATCACGACAGCTGTCACCCTACATATACCAAACGAGCACTACCCTACTCCCTAGCAGTGAGAGGCCAACGTATCTGCTCAGATGGTAATGATCTTGCCAAGTATTGCGAACGCATTACCAACGCCTTTGTGGCTCGAGGCTACGACAAGACCACCGTCCAACAACGCATCAATAGACCAGCGAGACAGGCCATCCCGCCGCCCAATGATGTTATACCTCTAGTCACACAGTGGCACCCAGGACTACAGGCACTCAATGGTATAATGAAAAGTGGCCTTCACATCTTAACATCCTCCACTAAGACCCAAGATCTTGTAAAATCCTTGCCTAGAGTAGCCTTCAGACGCCCCCCGAACATTGCGGACCTGGTGGTCAGGAGAGACTGCCGCATCAGGGATGCTCCTGAAAATGAACCAGCAGGTTCCTACCCTTGCCAAGGAGGTAACGGTTGCTTGACGTGCCCAATTCATCAACCTTCCACCACGTTCAGTGCCCAGGCCACCGGCAAGACATACCCAATAAGGCAACACAACACCTGCCAAACCACCAATGTAGTCTACCAACTGAACTGCAACCACTGCCCTGCCGAATATGTTGGCCTAACTAAGAACTCGCTTAGGTCACGGATGAACGGGCACAGGCAAGACACAAAAAACCTGACCATGGACAAACCGGTGGCTCAACATGCGGCATCCCATAACCTGGCATTCAATGGATGTTTCAACACCAGAGTGATAAAATCCCTCCCAGCCAGCTGCAACCCAGGCGAACTAAGACGGTGGGAGTTGGCCCACCAGTGGATCACTAAATCTAGGTTGGCTCCCAACCTAAACATCCGTTAGTGATAGCCCTCTCCCCCTCTCACCTCCCTGCCACCACACCCCCCAACAGCGCCTTGTAAATATTGTACATATATATATATATATTTTAGTTTATTATAGTTGTTTAGTTGACTAGAGTAGTTGCAGTAGCCATTCTTCTCTCGAGTGAGCAAGACCTCGGTCGAAACGTCTCGTTATATTTTGTATTATGTCTTCATGTGTACTTCAAACTCGCAAATCCGTCATCTTACTACACGAAGGTAAGCTGTTGGATCCTTTCCTCACTTAATATACCATTCCAGCCGATTGGCACCTACTTTCATAACCTATCAAGTCGATTGACCTAATACTTTTCCGTCCCCACCCTCGCACCCTGTGTATCTATCTTTCTTTCCTGTTTTTTCACTCTTTCTCTCACGACGCGATGTATCAACATAGGCCAATGTTCGATTTTTGGATCAAACAAATTCGTCATCATGCCACTAAGCTGGCCTATGTGAGAAGTCACGTTTGTTTCCTACAATGCTGTGTGGACTTGGGAATAGCGCCCAAGGGCCTAACAGGTAAACCGCCCATCTCGGGCCTACCCCACGCTATCCGACCGGAAGTAGCGTTGTTCTCACTCAAACAGAGTGTTGTTATGACCAGAGCAGTACTGGAACAGTACTCTGGTCTCGCCATTGAACATACGAAGCAACTTACTTCCTTTATTAAAGTCGCAAGTCTATCGTTCCCACACGCCATCCCGCTCATTAATGACATCTTATTGGAAGCTGGAACTATTTTATCTCGTAATGCGTCGAACCATCTCGCTAAACTTTCAAAACTTATGTTATATTATCTCGCCTGTGACTTTCAACTACCGACGGGACTAGCCACGCTCAAGAGTCCAGCCCCGCCCCTCATAGGCGTGTCACCTTGTTTGGCGGACATTTTACAACTTGGGATTCCTAAGCCTGGCCCACCCAAACTTCCAACCAAACTAAGCCTACCCCAAGTGGACAAGCCTCGCCCTGAAGAGGATACAAACAATGATGCCATCCTCAACTTGTCTAAACACGACCTCACGAACGACGAAAAGGATGTTCTTTCCAAAGGCCTAACCTTTGTCCCCACCCCCAAGTTTGACCATTTTGCTTTGGTAAAGGATACCATAGCTTTCACCCGGAATTTAAAAATAAAACACCATTTCAAGGAAAACCCTTTCACAGCCAAAAGACAACAAACTCTAGACCCTGCTTTAACCAAATTTAGGCCTAAATCGGACTGGGAGCCAGACCCCCTACCACCTGATCACCCGCTTGAAGTTTTCACTCATCACCTTCTAGCCAAAGTATCCTCCCCGGACTTTGCAGATAGGCTACCCACCAGCACTAACCTCACGCCTACGCATCGCAAAGCCATCAACTCCTTACGTAACAACAGGGAGATCATCATCACTCCAGCGGACAAAGGCTCCACGATCGTCGTCCAGGATGTCGCAGCTTATATCACTGAGGCTGACCGGCAACTGTCGGATACTACAACCTACCGACTGCTCAAGGAGGACCCTACCAACTTACACCTCAAGAAAGTCTCCGACTTCCTAACCACCCACGTAACACATCAAGGCCTTAACGACAAGACAATCAAAGCCCTCACACCGGATACCATACGGACACCTGTATTCTACTTGCTTCCGAAGATCCACAAACAAGGGAATCCAGGCCGACCCATAGTCTCCAGTTATAGTTCACCAACTGAGAGGATTTCCGCTTTTGTTGACTACCATCTCCAGCCGCTTGTTGCCAACCTTGACTCGCACATCAAGGACACTTACGACTTCCTCGAGAAACTCCACCAACTCGACACGCCACTACCACCAGGCTCGCTATTGGTCACCATTGATGTCACGTCATTATACACTAATATCCCGACCACACAGGGATTAGCCGCCCTAGAACACTTCCTTAGAACCCGGCCACCCGGCACCAAACCAGACGCCCCGTTTCTCACAGAACTTGCGCACATGGTCCTCCGCCTCAACAACTTTCGGTTCATGGAGCGCCACTACCTGCAAACGAAAGGCACAGCCATGGGCACCAGAATGGCCCCCTCGTATGCCAACCTCTTCATGGGCAAACTAGAGAAGCAGTTCCTAGCAACCCGTGACCATCTGCCCTTGTGTTTCTTCCGTTTTATTGATGACATCTTTATGGTATGGCCCCACGGCCAAGCACTACTAGACGTCTTCCTCACGGACCTCAACAATGCCAGTGTGTTACGCTTCACTTGGGAATCGTCATCATTGCACGTCGCATTCCTTGATGTGGATGTCTATTTAGAATCGGGCCGGCTGAGGACTGATGTTCACTTCAAACCCACCAACAAGCAGCTGTACCTTCATCACGACAGCTGTCACCCTACATATACCAAACGAGCACTACCCTACTCCCTAGCAGTGAGAGGCCAACGTATCTGCTCAGATGGTAATGATCTTGCCAAGTATTGCGAACGCATTACCAACGCCTTTGTGGCTCGAGGCTACGACAAGACCACCGTCCAACAACGCATCAATAGACCAGCGAGACAGGCCATCCCGCCGCCCAATGATGTTATACCTCTAGTCACACAGTGGCACCCAGGACTACAGGCACTCAATGGTATAATGAAAAGTGGCCTTCACATCTTAACATCCTCCACTAAGACCCAAGATCTTGTAAAATCCTTGCCTAGAGTAGCCTTCAGACGCCCCCCGAACATTGCGGACCTGGTGGTCAGGAGAGACTGCCGCATCAGGGATGCTCCTGAAAATGAACCAGCAGGTTCCTACCCTTGCCAAGGAGGTAACGGTTGCTTGACGTGCCCAATTCATCAACCTTCCACCACGTTCAGTGCCCAGGCCACCGGCAAGACATACCCAATAAGGCAACACAACACCTGCCAAACCACCAATGTAGTCTACCAACTGAACTGCAACCACTGCCCTGCCGAATATGTTGGCCTAACTAAGAACTCGCTTAGGTCACGGATGAACGGGCACAGGCAAGACACAAAAAACCTGACCATGGACAAACCGGTGGCTCAACATGCGGCATCCCATAACCTGGCATTCAATGGATGTTTCAACACCAGAGTGATAAAATCCCTCCCAGCCAGCTGCAACCCAGGCGAACTAAGACGGTGGGAGTTGGCCCACCAGTGGATCACTAAATCTAGGTTGGCTCCCAACCTAAACATCCGTTAGTGATAGCCCTCTCCCCCTCTCACCTCCCTGCCACCACACCCCCCAACAGCGCCTTGTAAATATTGTACATATATATATATATATTTTAGTTTATTATAGTTGTTTAGTTGACTAGAGTAGTTGCAGTAGCCATTCTTCTCTCGAGTGAGCAAGACCTCGGTCGAAACGTCTCGTTATATTTTGTATTATGTCTTCATGTGTACTTCAAACTCGCAAATCCGTCATCTTACTACACGAAGGTAAGCTGTTGGATCCTTTCCTCACTTAATATACCATTCCAGCCGATTGGCACCTACTTTCATAACCTCCACATAAGACTTGTTCTACAATAGATGCAAGCTTTGAATTCAAACTGAGAATTAGGGACATGGTACCTAGATGTGCACCTTTTGGGTTTTGCACCTCCTAAACTGTTAAATGTTTCAGGGACATGGTGTGCAGCGTTGCTGGAATAACGTCCGACGCCAATGTCCTCACTAGCGAACTGAGAATGATCGGGCAACGTTACCTCCTTCAGTACGGCGAGTCGATACCATGCGAACAGTTGGTGTCTTGGCTGTGTGATATGAAACAAGCTTACACTCAATATGGAGGTAGGCCTATATTGGAATATGGTGGTGCAGTGTGGGATCCATATAGGAAAGGGGAAGTCATGGAATTAGAGAAGGTGCAGCGTAGGGCGGCAAGGAAGGTTACAGGACAAGTTATGAGATGGAGGTATGTGGAAGATAGGTTAGGGAATGTGGTAAGGGCTTATGAAAGTGTTACAGCAATGATGGGGGAACTGGGTTGGGAGTCCTTAGAGGAGAGATGGAGGAGTGATAGGATGTGTAATTTATATAGAGCAGCTAGGGGGAAAGGAGGGTGGGGGGAAATCCAGAGCAGGTTGCAAGAAGGAGTTTATAGAGGGAGGGGGGATCATAATTGGAAGTTTCAGCGTCGGGTAGTGAGAAGTGATCTGGGTAGGTTCGGTTTTGTTGAGAGAACGGTAAGGGAATGGAATGAGTTACCCGAGGAGGTTGTTGAGTGCGAGTCAGTAAGGGAATTTAGAAATAGATTGACGAAAAGGAGGTGATGAGGGAGGGTGGGGAGGGGGGAGGTTTGGATAGGTTGCCACCGGGTAGTTGTGGCCCATTTGCAGCCTTTAAGTGTTTTAATCTTAATCTTAATCTTAGGCATTTGATGTTAATGATGCAGATGATCATCTTGAATCAATTCATCTTAATATAGGCTAATTATGTTGTTCTATTAATTGAGCTCAATACTCGCACATCTAGTTTAAAATGAGTTATAGATTACAAGAGATGCTCATTGATATTTTTTTGATTATCGAAACGGTAATATCATTGTTGAAGGTATCGATAATGCTGACCACAAAAAAATGTAATTGCATCTTTTGTAGTACCCCTAAACAGTGTTTATTTTGTGTTTGCATGATGGGCATTTTTATATGTTAAATCACCATTATCTATTGCTATGGTCGGTATGGAAACTTCTCCTCTTCACATTTCCTGCCTTTCCACCACTCTTCCCTTTCCTCCCTACAAAAAATATAATTGTTAAATGTTTCTCATCTCTCAACACAGGCAAACGGCCATTCGGCGTCTCGATATTGTACATGGGGTGGGACAAGCATTACGGATACCAACTGTACCAGTCGGATCCCAGTGGTAACTACGGAGGATGGAAGGCAACGTGCATTGGCAACAACGCAGCTGTAAGTCAAAGCAAAAGTTTTATCTAGTTTTGACACATTAATAAAATTCCAAGAAATGCCTGACCATGGCACCATGTGGTGTTGTGTAGGTTGAGGCAAAAATCTGTTATTTGTGACATTGTTTAAAGGAGAAGGCAGGTGAAAATCGAAACCGCTCTCGTATTTTTTTTGAATTACTTGAATATTTTTTAAGAATAATTGCACTATCCAAAAAAATTACAAAAAATTGAGCGCTGATCTACACGCGTTCCAAGTTATCGTGATGACGTCACCAGGCTGGCTCGCCGGCCGAGCACGCCGCGAGAATGCACGTATGCGGCCGGGCGCTGTGCTGCACTCACTGTAGTGTGACTACGGTTTGTGAAGAACCAGGGGACACTATTTTAAATCTCCGTATTATACACCCGCCTACCCTCATTCACAACTTTATATATATATGTAGACCCATATCAATACGAGCCAGACCAGAATACACAGATGCAGAATTGCTGGAATTAGAAACATCTCACAAGAATAGAGTGAAGTAGTGGGATGACAATCACTGGATTGTTCTGGTAGGGCGGGTTGTGTAACATTGTATAAGTGCTATGAATGCAGCCCTATAATTCAAGATTGCGAAAGTTTTTGCTGCCAGGAAAGTAAAATAATAAATGATGTCCGAGGAAACGTAGCGTGTGTAACTCACCGATGCATTAGACCACCAAGTTCTGTCGTTGGACGCGCTGGGTATTGTTCGACATCACTTGATTTTATCCCCAAATAACAAAGAACTGAGTATCGAACCAGTTCCAAACGATTTGTGGAAATATTAAGCATACCGGTACCATCAGTTTGTCATGGATTAATTCTAGGGTTTCAATTGGAAGGGGTAATCAAATAGTTATTCCTCCGTGTGCAGTAACAAAGATACGCGAACAATTTCCAAATGAATCTGGACACGGGAGTATACACGGGATAAAAAACATCGGTGGGCTGTAAACCACAGTGGCCACATCGGGGTGAGTAAAGGTGGCATAATGATTCCTAGTACCAAAATGTTAATTTTTATTTGTATCTATAACAGGAACTCACATTGAATTCCAACTTCAAAAACGTTCCTGGACACTTAAAATTCACTAATAATATTTAGCTCCTCATTATCCGCCCGAACTTTGGAAGTTGACGCAACTGAATGGGACGGTATAGCATGTCATATTGTCACAATCACATATCATTTGCTTTCTTTTGTAGATGCAATGAGTACGTAGGCTGTTTGGCATTTGGTAGCTCAGTTGTCTCCTGTGAAATTAGCACTAGGAACTACGTACACCCCTCTTCAATCGCGGGGATTGATTAAATTTGACTGGCATCAACTAACGTTTCATTATATCTGATTCGTTAAAACAGATGCAATATAATGCGTAGAACAGATACGGAAGTTTTCCCTAGGCACACTATTCTTCCTATGCACACTTCTAGACAATGCCGCAAATGTCTTGGGATACTTTTCGCGATTAGGAAACGGGTATGTATGTAGGCCCTAATCCTGCTTTTACATCTGATGTGGAAGCACATACAATCACGGAACAATTGGGCATCTCACAGTTTTAATAATAAAATAACAATATGTATAATATATAATAATGTAAAACACTACCCAGCACTCTAGTAAGCAGTAAGCAAATGCGACACACAATCACGACGAATTGTATCGGTGGACACAACGCTGCTACTGTGAGAATGGCTTTGCTCTCAGGTTCGGCCGCCCGGCCTGCCAGCCGGGTGACGTCACTACAAAACGCACTCGGAACATAAAACGGTCGTAACTCCCCAAATATTGCTCCATTTGAGTTGATTTTTTTTAATTCTCTTTTTGAGTAGCTACCAAACGTAAATCACTAATCTGGTTGTGCTTGCCTGCCATCTCCTTTAAAGGGTTAGGTAGGCCTACTTAGTTTCTCCAATGTGTTAATACCTTTCCATAGAACATATTGAAGTTTGCACATTAATCAAGTGGGTTGGATTTGATAAAGTGTTAGAATCAGGCATGTCAAACGATGAGAAATTTCATACCGGGTATCAATAATCGCCAAAAAAAAGACAATTATCGGAATACTATTGGTGCCAAAAAATATCGTGTCAATATTGCCTTTTAAATTTATATGGTCGCTCCACAGCAACTTTGTGGCGGCTGATGTCAGAGATAAGCGAGGTATTGGCCAACCAAATGTCAGTATTTAAGAAAGCCACCCACTACCGGGCCACGACGCACTCATCTTAGATGTCAGCATTCACAAGTTTGCTGTGGAACCAGTTTATGGTGATATGAAATATGCACTAATTATAGGCCTACTGTATATTGATTGAATTTATACAGTAACTTTTTTTTAACTGTGCCATGATCGCAGGTTATTATCATAATAGTCTATTCGTAAAAGTTGTCGCGTGGTGACAATACTACTCATTTTGAGTGTTTTGCTCGTGGTCCCCCACAGAAATCAGCCAATAGCTAGTGATAACTAAGTAGATTTCACTTAAACTGAGTAGTATTGTCACCACATGACAACTTTCAGAAATAGCCCCCCAGGGGCCTCATTCCTGTACATTTTTTTAACTCTTCTTAACTCTCGCTAACCCCATGTTAAAATGACCCCGGGGTTAACTCCTACACAGGCTTCCCTGCATAATTCGAAGGCAAATATGACCCTGTCTGATAGTAGGGTTAAGAAGAGTTATCTCAACAATACTTGGAAATGCCGCCATTTTGCCAATGCCCGTGTGTATAGTTTCACAAATGTCACATTTCAATTCTTTAATTGGGACTATCCACTTCATGGATACGTTACTTTATGTGTTTATTGAAGTTTATAAACAATTTTGTTTATTTATAGTACATTATGTAGAACCTAGATGTGTAAATACGTTGTTTTATTGAGTATTTTATCCACATTTTGAGGTTATTGGACTGTTTTTGTTTGTTATTGTTTTTATTTCGTCTCGTTTTTTCAACAATGCCTTCCTTCGATCGGCGTCTCAATTGCTGACTCCTGATTGGCTATTGGCTAACACCGGGGCTAAGTTTGCGAATGTACAGGAATGAGGCCCCAGGTGTGCATTACACTTCTTTAAACCAACACTCAATTTGGTGGTATTGCCAGAATATGCTAGTGAGTGTTTGCAATAGGGGTTGGGAGTGTTCAACACAAGTGAGGGTATTTTTTGGGAGTATTTGGATAATATTTAATATTTATTGACCATGTTTTGAGCTCTTCTGCTCGGTTACATAGCGGGCGCGTTTGATAATGAAACTCCGCAGAGCCAGAGTCCGCGCGGTCACGTGACTATAGAGAACAGACAACGCTCCGAAAGCTGGCTTTATAAAACGCAATTTGAAGTAGCTACGCGGCATTTTTAAAAGTAACACAACCTTAAACTAAGGCTGCAACAACAATAGGCCTATGAAAGAAAAAACGATTGCACGCGTACGACAAGCAAATTACTAGGCGGTAGGGCTAGGCCTAGCCTAGGGCTATACATGCTCCATGTGACCCAGCCCAGACAAAAGTGATATTAATTTCCACACAAGCTTATTAAAGGTATTGAAAAATTAACACTCAAACTTACGAGCAGCTTCGTTGTGCTCGAACTCGAAGTGATGTATCACTTCCTCCTCAATTGCGGAAGTGTAGGCACACATTGGCCATCCGTAAAGCACTTGGTCTTCTGAAAGCGCAGCCCTTTTTTTAGATACATTATTTGAATTTCGTTCCTTGAACAGACAGGACTCTTGTCGTTCGCTCGATTTCCACCGTGCAATTAGAGCGCTCTCCTCGCGAAGCTCTCTGAAATATCAAACAGAACTGAGAGCGCTCAGATTACATTATCAAACACGCTAGAGGCTCGGCGGAGCGTTCGGAGAGAACAGAAATGCATTATCAAATGCCCCCAGCATGTAGCACATTTTACCATAGCCTATAATCTCTGTACATAGCCTACATACATTACAAATATCTTACCACACAATTAGGTCTATATTCATACAATTTAGGTATCAAAGTAAAATAAGGTTAGGAGTGTTGGCAACAGGGGCCTGTTGCCAACACTCTTAACTTTTCTTATTAATTGTTAATTAATTAATGTGTTTTATGTAATTTCTGCAGGCAGCGGTTTCCAGTCTGAAGCAAGAGTATAAAGAAGGGGAAACAACACTGAAAGATGCTCAAGCATTGGCCATCAAGGTTCTTGCAAAGACCTTAGACATGACGAAGCTGACAGCAGAGAAAGGTATGCCTACAACAATAACATCTGCTAAGTACTAATAGTTCAAACCTGGATTAGGCAGAAAGTTTTCTAATTAGAGTATAAGTACTCAAATTTGAAAGTGCGAGTTGAGTTCATCGAGTTCAAACTCAAATTTAAAGTTTAAGTTCAAACTCAAATTTACGAGTCCTCAGTAAAATAGCACATCAGTTTATCTGCACGTTAAAAGTCTTATTTATTTATCTGTTAGATGGCAGCACAATCCTAACGCCTGTGATATGATCCATGAATAGAGATACGTTAAAATCGCATAATGCGATAAATACGAAATTGATCATGTCCGGGCTTTTTCATTAGGAACTCGAATATATCAAAATTGGATCGGCGACAAAATGCAATAAAAGCGTGAATCCGCGATGTACGTGAATAAATGCGACATAAGCGCGATATGGTATTATTCTGCTTATTTTATAGCAAATTTGCCTTTTGGACTGCAAAATTCGTAAATTCAGCGACGAGTGCGATGGAATTGTTCCACCCACGTTCACCGCTTGACAGCCCATGCGCGACTGGCTCCCTGCTCGCTTGGGCTCGAAAATGTCGAACTTTGCCCCCCCCCCTCTTAGCCCGACCGACCGCCTATCTTGCGTTGCTTACTTTTGTACAAGGCGAAGCTTGCCGTACACATTCATCTCATAGCGCTGCACTTGTTGCCACCTACTTGTTTTGATTCTACTGTCTTGTCATTTAAACTCAGCTGAACTCGACACGTGTTGTAGTTAAAATGCTGGGTTTTATGTAAGTGAATCAAATATGTGTGGGATATGTAACCTCAGATTACACTGGAATAAAAAAATATAATTTTTTTTTTCACCTTAGAAAAATTCTTCTTCTTTGTTATCTCAACAATTCTATATTTTTCATATACTGTAACTGTATTTCACCACATTTTGTAATCATCTACTAATAATACAATGTAAAAATAAAGAGAAAAAATAGATGCTACAAAACGCTATAAATTGAAATTGAAAGTGTTATAAATAAAAAAAGTAAGTGCTATTTTCACGTACCTCTATCCGTGAGTCATGTCTTACCTGAAAACAAAGGATAGGACTAGCAGGTATAATGTAGTTTTTTTTTTTGGTAACTTGACTGGTATTTGGGGGGTTCAAAGGGATTGGGGTTTTGCGTGGTATATTGAGAAATGTTGTTGTAATGTTGTGCAAATAGTGTACATGTATGTTCTCTCCCCAGTCGAGATTGCTACATTGACGCGCGAGAATGGGAAGACGAAGACATGTATTCTACCAGCCAAAGAGGTTGAGGCACTCATCGCAGAGTACGAGAAGTCCGAGGCTGCATCTGAGGCAGCAAAGAAAGAAAAGCAAAAGAGTTAGAGGTCCCATGCAGCTGGTAAATTATGTTTATTACTAATACAAAACTGTTGCTTTGTAATACAGTATGATGTTATTACATTTTTTCCATTTTTTTGTATTGTCTGCAATTATTAACTACAGTATCAAAATAAAAAAATATTATTCTAACTACTGTATGTTTATTTCAGTTGGTAGTCTATAATATTATACATTAACAGGTGGCATTTCCTAGAACCTTTTAGAAATGAGAGTTGACGATTGCCACCAAGATTGTTTCATGGTCGAATTTGTACGTTTGGGTTGAGGTATTTTACAGACTGTTATCTCTGACATGCATCTTGGATACACACTAGTAGTTCCTGATTGATTTCTTTAACAGTATGTGTTATGATAATAAAACCAGCAGCCTAGGGGCCAGAATATGATGGGATTAATTTCCTATCCCCTACCCGACTTCATTGTTGGACACAGGGAGCAGATATAAAAAAAAAAAATACATTTCATTGGAATTTCAAAGGAGTCAGGAATATGACAGATGAAACTGATAAATTCAAATCAGTTTTATCAATGAAGGCTAGGTGAAATATTTTTTTTAAATTCGAGGTTTGGTGATAGCTTTGGTGCGATTTGTGGTGGAAACATGTTCTTTAACGAGTATTGAACGTTCAATGGTCGTGGCTGCGCAAGCCCACGGGCGTAACGAGCGGTAAATTTGAAATCTCAGGCGAGCGAGCTATTTGATAATCGATTACGATTCAGGAACATTCAATTGATTATCGATCGTTTTGAAAATTATCGTAGGCCTATTGATTGATATATCGATTATCAAACGACAACTCTAGAAAATATGCACGTCAAAGTTAACAGGTCATCGTGTTGTGCAGGTGCCTGTTAATGTTTTGTTCACTGACTTGGATGATCTGCTTTTTGACATTTATTTCCTATTTTCCATCTCAACATGCAATGACTAGTATATGAGGGGGCTATCGCCATCAACAACATTTCGGTCAGCCATGGTACATTTTTAGGGATGTGCGAGTACTCGATTTCTCGAGCTTTTTCGAGTACTTTTTCAAGCTCGAAGTCGAGTCGAGTAGTAGTTTAGGCTCGAATAAGTTCGAGTTTGGCCCAACCTATGAAAATGACATCGCTCACGCCGATTTCTATCCAGTTTTAAATTAATCCTACCTGACTTTGTGATGTATCCTAACCTAGGTCTAGCGTCAATAAATAAAGAAGTAGTAATAATAATAATAGCAATAACAGGCCTAATGTCGGGCCAGTGTAGGCCTATACAAGTACCTAGTAATGAGCCTATTTTCATCTTTTCGTCGCCAAAGTCTAGGCCTAGTACTCTTGAGCATCACAAGTAGTGCTTGGAACTTTTATTTCACTGCACTGTGCACAGACAGCACAGCACATTATTAAATTCGTGTTTAATTAACGTCAGTCTTGAATGTTCAGTTGCACTTATCGCCATATTCCGCAAGATATAATATGCATCAATCTAGCTACGATGTAAATACACTGATTATCTATTTCTGTGCGTTATTATGTGATTGATTTCCTTTTTTTAACTTAAAAATGCAAAAGTAAAAACAAGCTCGAGCTCGACTCGATACTCGAGTATCTAGAAGACTACTCGACTCGACTCGACTCGACTTGTAAAAGTGCTACTCGCACACCTCTATACATTTTATCAATGGTTTCGATCGTGAACAAAAGCACCAGTGTCGGCTGATATTAAAATAATTTTTAAAATATAGTGTATACATACTTCCTCCTTGACATTAATAACCCCATCTGACAGGTCCAGCTTAAGTGCAAACTTTCAAAACCAACAACAATTATAAGACGACAGCCATCTTTCATCGAGGATTCCCCACATTGCGAGCAGTAGCTTTGAAACCCCACCTCAGAACTATTAGTTTTAGTTATACATATCGTTAGTCCTGTTAGCTGAATTACATATTGTGATAGGCCTACTGGGAACTGATTAAATGTAAACAGACTAGTCTAATGGCTGTAATTTTGTATTTTCGTTTTTCAAGAACTGTTACGATGTAAACACAAAAATACTCGGCTAACACCGTCCATCATACTGCCAAAATCTCTCCCCAAGACCTTACTGAGGTTGCATTCTGCAAGCCGACCGGGCTAAACCGTAGAACTGTAGTCATAAGGTTCTATGGTCTACCAATTTGTCCGGCTCGCAGCGTTGCGTTGTTTTTTCGGTCATCATTTGGTGATGACCCAAAAGGCCGACAACTTGGGTCGGTCATTGCTCGAGAACGCGTGGGGATTTCTAATTGAAGATGCGTTAAAATGTTCTCCAGGATACTAAAGTGTGGATAAGCATACAGAATAAATGTTTAAGATAGGTACTGAGGTTCTTTATTATATTTTCTCTCTACCATCAATTTAATTTTTTTTTAATGCTGTGCAAGTACACAGGGCTTACAATACATTTGAGCTCAAACCTCAATAGCTTGCATTATTAATTCACGTTCAGTGGTAATAAATTTAATAATCAAAACATCGATGGGATCATCACTCCTAACTACTTGTTTCCTCATGGCCAATTTGAAATCTTCTTTCGACCCTTTGTCAGCACCTCGTGTTGTAATTCGCCGCTGACTTAACTGCTGCCCCGTGGGTACAAACAGATCTAGCATCACACATCCAGCTTGCTCAGTAGAAAGCCACATAAACTTTTCCAGAAGTTCAATTTCAACAATGTATGGTTGGAACAAATGGTAGGTGAAACACCCTTGTGTTTGAAGGCATTGGAAAAGTTGATGGGCAAGATCACTCTCTGTTGGCCAATCCAGTTGTAGCAGAACAAACATATGACCAATTGCTAAATCTGAAGCTGGCTTCTTCTTCAAGATGGCAAGAAGGAGAGCTACACAATATTTCAGCACGGGCGTCCTTGCTAATTGCAGGAACTGCAAGTGCCTTTTTGTTGGTGATGTTTGTGTCTGTAACATTGTTGTTGGTAGCATGACATCGGGCGCCGCGCTAACAACAGGAGGTGTCGTGGTATGGGGTATATTTGATAACTCTGAGACTACAACAAACAAACTTTCTGACGCAGAACCGTAATGACCTTGACAATAGTGTAGATTTGCTAAACGAATATATTTCCGAAGCTTTGCATCCTGTGATTGTAACGTAACGTTCAAACATTCCTCATGGTTTCCCTTGTAAAGTGCAACATCAGTTAGGAAGTCTGTGTACCATGATTCCAGTTGCAGCTGATTAGTTAACTTAAAGAATGCCTTTTTTAACGTTTCTGAGGAATGTAACTGATCCCAACAATGAACGCCCATTGTCAGGTTGTTCACTATGGCAGGCATGTTCCCAGATCCATCATTTATGCCAAAAGTGACCGTTGGAGGCTGCTCCATTAATCGTGGCCGTTTAGCTTTTGGCTCGCCTGAAACAGTTTTGCCAACATCACATTCAACTAAAACCAACTGTACAGCACCACCTCGTACCATCTGATTGTATTCGTACAAAGTATTTAGCAAAACAATCGCCGTGCAGTACATCACTTCATCTTCAGCATGAGTCTTGTACTTTTGAGAAAGAGTCTGCCACCAAACATCTCTGTTTAATGTATCGATAAAAATAGCACTGAGTTTCCAGTCCAATTTCTCGCCAATAATGTGGAAAGTTCTGCAAAGGTCTTTCCAAGAATCCTCGATACGACTTTCAGAATCTGGCAAATTCTGAATTACTTTAATTGGAGAAGTCATGTAATGCAAATAAAACTCAATTGCCTTATTAAGGAGCTTCAGTAGCCTTTTGGGGACAAATTCTGGTATATCTACTTTGTGGCAAGAGCTAAGGAGTGGAAGGAAATCGCAAACTAAAAGTTTACGGTAGCAATTGACGGCATTTTTATAGTACTTATGTTTCTCTGCTGTCATTAAAGTGTTCATTAAACGATTCCCGTGTTGTCCAACGACTGCTGGAAAACGGTTCAGCAGTAACAGAAGTAATCGACAATGTTCCATTGTGTCTTCACTGCGTTCAGCACTAGACAAAAGAATTTGTCGTTGAACATCAAGTGGAACATGGTTAAACATTTCTCGCAAAAATTCGGCTTCATGGTCTCCACTTGTGGAGCGAAGGGCAGTTGTTAATGAATGGATTTCTTTCCAAAGCAGAACAGCATCTGGGAATTTCAAACACACTTCACTTAAACATTTGGCAGCCTCTTGAGTATCCTTGAGTGACTTTTCAATTAGATATGCTTCAAACTGTATAGCGAAGTTATTTGGATACAGTACTCTTGCATTAATCATCCATGCCTTGGCAATATACGGGTCGGAATCGGACAAAGATTCTTTGGCCTTCCGTACAAGGTATTCTTCCACAGATTCCATTGCCTTTATCCAAATTGAGGTTGGTACGTTGGCCTAGGGCTACTTCAGTTGTCCAAACCGAGTAGGCCACTGTAAAGAGGAATTATACCATATTATATCTTTCAAATGAATAAATATCTAGGGCCTAGGCCTAGGCCTAGGCCTAGCCTATGCAAGTAAATAACCGAAAGTGTTCGGTCACGTCTTGAATTATTTCATAACATGCACGTACGTTAACCTACCGTAGGCCTACAATATTACATACCGCGTAACGAGCTGCCACACTTCGTTGTGAGATATGAAACATTTATTTAGTGCACCCATTTGACAAATTGTTACTTTTTAGGTTATGGTAACAAACCAAGCAAACCAGAACAACAGCCTTCTCGACGGTTTACCGTGCAGAATGAAGCTTTGAACCGACGTTCGAAAAGGCTGTGCCTAGAACAAACAAACCACAGCCTGCCAAATGGATCAATCTTCTGATGAGTTTTGCAAATTCGCCGCTAGGGTTTCAAGACGGACCGCGGTCTTTTTGAATTTGTATTTGTACGACAATAATTAATTTTATAAAAACCAAAAGCGGCTAAAATGTTTCATAAAAATAAAGATGCCACAATTGATTCAAAATTTCAAAAATAATGCTTACTACAGACGCTACCTCTGAATATATGTTTCAATAATCGTGTTCGATGCTGCTCCCCGATCACAGATGCAGTATTTTTGTATTATGTACTAAAGACATTAGTTTTTGTTAAAAATACACGCATTGAAATTCCTATTTCATTTGGCCGCTATAAAACGCACAAATTTTCACCAAAATGACCTTGACGAGAATTTTTTTCCGGAAGGCTAGCCCGCCGGACCCCCCACTTATGTTTCGGTTCCGCTCTCTATTATGGGTTGAAAACCCCAATTCCTGGATAACTATCCTCTACTATCCTCTACTAAACTAAACTAAACTAAAGTTGATTGGTGTGTTGGTTGGTACTTAACTAAAGTTGGTGCAGTCACCTCGTTGTTTTTCTCTGTGTTATGAATATGAGTATATTGTTCAAGTAAGGCATTCTACATTGATTTTAATCGTTTGAAAATAAGTCGTGTTTGTGGGATACGACTTTGGGTTGCTTTGGATTGATAGAGAAGATTGCGAAACAAAAGTCATGCATGGACGGACGGAAGTGTATGTGTTTTTGAAAGGCAATTTTCCTCAAGTGTTTAAAAAAAAGACCACAGAAATTAGCTAAGAAACATGTTAAGTACAATGTACAATACCCCAAGTAGATAACGTTTATTGATGTCAGGCAAGACTAGGGTTGCCATAAGTTGTGGTGGTAAAAAGAGGAGATTTTAATAAAGAGTGGTTTACTCAGGGATTGATGCATATAGTGGGTCAGGGAGGGGTGAAACTCATAATAGGTGTAAAGGCTGATGTATAAGCTTGTAGTGGGCTAGTGAGAGAAATGTGTTTTCGTAGCCTGAGGTAGGCCAGCTTGCAGTGAAACCCATAATAGGTGTAAAGGCTGATGTAGATAAACTTGTAGTGGGCTAGTGAGAGAAATGTGTTTTCGTAGCCTGAGGTGATATCCCAGCTTGCAGTGAAACCCATAATAGGTGGAAAGGCTGATGTAGATAAGCTTGTAGTGGGCTAGTGAGAGAAATGTGTTTTCGTAGCCTGAGGTGATCGCAGCTCGCAGTGAAACCCATAATAGGTGAAAAGGCTGATGTGGATAAGCTTGTAGTGGGCTAGTGTGAGAAATGTGTTTTCGTAGCCTGAGGTGATCGCAGCTCGCAGTGAAACCCAAAACAGGTGTAAAGGCTGATGTAGATAAGCTTGTAGTGGGCTAGTGAGAGAAATGTGTTTTCGTAGCCTGAGGTGATCGCAGCTTGCAGTGAAACCCATAATAGGTGTAAAGGCTGATGTAGGCTAGATAAGCTTGTAGTGGGCTAGTGAGAGAAATGTGTTTTCGTAGCCTGAGGTGATCGCAGCTCGCAGTGAAACCCATAATAGGTGAAAAGGCTGATGTAGATAAGTTTGTAGTGGGCTAGTGAGAGAAAATGTGTTTTTGTAGCCTGATGTGATCGCAGCTCGCATTGAAACCCATAATAGGTGTAAAGGCTGATGCAGATGAACTTGTAGTGGGCTAGTGAGAGAAATGTGTTTTCGTAACCTGAGGTGATCGCAGCTCGCAGGGCACACCCATAATAGGTGTAAAGCCTGGTGTAGATAAGCTTGATCCTACAATCCGTTATCTGTGCTTCTATATAGGCCTACATGTTTGAAAATTATAAGAATCGTTCTTGTAGGTAGGCCTAGTGGAGAGGGGGGGTTAAGCCCCAAAATTCCCTTCGGTATGCAGGTGAAACCATACTCACACTCCTGTTGAAGAGCTCTGATCAAGGCAATCAACAGGAGTGTGAGTGTGGTTTTGCCTGTTCAAGAGCTCTGATCAGGGTTCGAAATATTGCACTTTAATTTTATGTTGTGACAAGACAAGGAACAGTGTACAGTCCAATTACTATAGGTTCTTATAACGTTTTACCTGTTCTACTATGTTTCCGTTTTTATTGCGAATCCTATGTTATTTATCATAACCATACAGGATGAAAATAAACTGTGGCACTGTGAAAGCTGGTGCGTGTGAAAACTGCAATGGCCAGTACTGCCGGTTTTGCCGGTACGTGTGAAAACGGTCTTACTGTACGCACCCGTAATCGGTCAGTGACGGCACTTTGTATTTTGTATTGATTCAGAGACTGTTTTTCTTTGGGTTATAAATATTATGATTAGATCGGCCCTACGCTATTTCAAAATTACCCGCTGTAAATAAACTCGAAACCAGGCGCTCTGCATAGCGATAAAAATAGATAAATTGGAACACAAGTAAGTTTATTTGGACATGTCTTTGTGTTATTATCCACAGGGTAAAACCAAGAGTTGTATTTTTATTTATGAATTAATGTACGAAGTTGTTGTAAAATATAAACTAAAAAAATGTCATGCGCACCTGTAGATGCGCACAGTGTACAACGCAAAGGCTGCTGGGAAACTTTTCGTCTGTTCTCCTCCATCTTTCTCCCGAGGACGGAACTGGTGAAATGGCTCTGTTATCCGTACGTTTGGCCGCTGCGGTGGCAAGAAATTTGCCTACCGCCGTTCCGCAGGTAATAACAGCATACTTTTATTACTTTCCTACCATTTACCTCAACGTTGATGCTTAAAATGTAGTAGTTTCTGTGTTATCGAACATTTCACTGGTTTGTGCTAGGGGGCTAGGCCTATCCAAGTCAGCAGCTCGACCTTAGGTTGGGCATGCATAGGCCGAAGAGTGAAAAAAAAATTAATCCATACCAAAAATATTTAGAAATATAATTTATGATCTGTAATCCTTTAACTAACGCCCACATCGTGTTTCGCCAAGTAGGCCTATGCCTAGTTCAAGAAACAAATCAATTGTGACCCTAGGCCAAGCATAAAGTGGGTTTGGTCACATTGGCCTAGGCCTAGCCTAGCCTTACGGACGTGTCCGAAAGCCGGCTCTAGATTTGTCATCAATTAAGGGTGACCTAAGGTCACTAAATTGTTGATGATGTCAGATCGGGACCTGGACTTGCCAAACGATAGGCTAGGCCCAGGTGCCTAGGCCTAGGCCTAGGCTAGCTTTTGGACATGTCCTAGGCCTAGGGCTTAGCAGAGCCTAGGCCTACTATGGCAAAATAATGTGACTGTTAAAAATTATTTGGGTTTTGATTGGAGTGTTAGCAATGTCATTTCAATCTCAAGTTTGGAAAAGGTAGGCCTTGAAAGGCATTTAGGCTATGTAAATCTTTTGGGGGGTAGGGGGCGTCACCGTCTCTGCCACAGGGCAAGGAGGGCTCAGTTGCAGAAGAGAACAAGTCAGTCTAATGGCGTACCCACAATTGTCGGCATCACGATTCTGAAATTATGGAATCGTTAACTTCCATGGTTCTTTGGCACTGTAAATGAAATCGTAATGTTATGATTGCAGGCCTGTAGAAAAATGTACAATTGCAATACCGATTACAATCACAGTGCCAACAATTGTGGGTAGGGCTTCAATTTCAATTTCAATTACTTCTCAGTAAATCGATATTTGTAAATTCTAACACAAAATTTGCTCTCGAAATGAACCTCGTTTTTCGATATTTTCTGTATGTAGGTATTTTTACTTGCACATATATTCGTTAACATTATTCATGGAGGTCTTACCTGTGAAAAGTTATTGTTGAACTTTTTTTTGGTGAAAGGCGACGGTCCAAGAAAGGAAGGGGGATGGAAGTAAGGGGGGTGATGGAGGGGAAGGAAACAAGAAAACCAGAGAAGAATGAGAAAAGCAAAGTGGGTGTTGGAGGATGGGAGGAAAAAGTGGGAAAGGAGGGATGAAGGAAGAAGTGAGTCTTGCCACCGGCTTACGGCCAACAGCGAGGATAACGAACAACAACAACAATAATATTTTTATGGGTCTACACTGGAGCTAAATTCAATTAATTTTATTTAGCATTTTCAGCTTTTATCAGGTTAACATAGTAGCCTACATAGTATCTTAAACGACAATAACGTGGTTATGTTCAAACAAAGTTTTGTTTTAACTAACTAAAAACCAGTTCTCTTCTAATTTGTTAAAAGTGGGCTTGACTGAAGTGACTATATACTGTACGGTTGTACTCCCTTTAAAAAGTTGACTTTCAATCTCAAATTTGCGATCCTACACGAAGGTAAGCTGTTAGATCCTATCCCTCTACTGGGTGAGACTGTTTTACTTTTTACCTAAAAAATAAAATTAAGTGCCAGCTGTTCATCTATTCTATAAGTATGGGTTATGAAAGTAGGTGCCAATCGGCTGGAATGGTATATTAAGTGAGGAAAGGATCCAACAGCTTACCTTCGTGTAGTAAGATGACGAATTTGCGAGTTTGAAGTACACATAAAAGACATAATACAAAATATAACGAGACGTTTCGACCGAGGTCTTGCTCACTCGAGATACTTATGAGGTATAAACTGTAGGTAATCTAAAATTTCATTTTGGTTTCAGGTAGCAAACAATCTGTCATGGTCGGCGTCCCAAATAGCAAGCCGAAAACTGCATATATCATGCAGTCGCCGTGCTGCAGAAATTTCATCAATTCTCGAGGAGAGGATTTTGGGATCTGCTCCCAAGGCTGATCTTGAAGAAACTGGCAGAGTCTTGAGCATTGGTGATGGTATTGCCCGAGTCTACGGTCTGAAGAACATTCAGGCTGACGAGATGGTGGAGTTTTCTTCTGGATTAAAGGTGTGTTTTTTATATGGGCTACATAATTTATTTACCACATTTATTTGCCAGTACGGTAGTTAAATTGTTAAATTTAACAACCGCAACTGACCATTACTATTTTTCTCTTGAAGACACTGGCCCACATTTGGCTATTATGCCACCATGCTGATCTGGACAACCAGTAGAGACACGCTTCTTTTTCCTCCCTCTTCATGCCGCTCTGCATTGCGTCACGTTCACTTACCAGTTTTGAACATACAAACAAGTGGCCCTATCCTGCTCCCCATTCCCACACTGCTTACAGCTACTGGTCTCTAATACCCCTTTTTGGAACAACACAAAATACATACATTAAGAAACAACATTATTCAGGCAATAGACAAAAATGAAATAAATGTGAAATAACAGGCTTACAGACAGGCATTAATCATTCTACAAAGTAGGGCCTACGAGCACAAACATAGGCTACTGCAAGAAATGTAGCCCTACACATCTGCTTAAATAAAGAAATACAACATAAACACAAATGTTGTGTTGAGAAATGGATAACTGAGATTTGACTACCTACATTGATCAGCAGGGCGATTCTGAATGGGCAACGATCAGTTTCTCATCGATGTCGGTCGTAACAAGAAGGTAATGCCCCAATCACTGCCTTGCATTCGCCTTCAGTAACGACCAAAACCAGTGATAAACTTATCGTCGCCCATTCAAAATCGCCCTGCTGTAGGTAGTCTAGACCAACATACGAATGCAAAAATAACTTGTTCTTTATATCTGGCCACCCTAAACAATTCCATTCTATGCAAAGAGTTGGTGACTAATCATCTAATTTTGTGTAGGGAATGGCCCTCAACTTGGAACCCGACAATGTTGGTGTTGTCGTGTTTGGTAATGACAAACTGATCAAAGAAGGCGACATCGTGAAGCGAACGGGGGCCATTGTGGATGTTCCAGTTGGTGAAGACTTGCTAGGACGTGTTGTAGATGCTCTGGGAAACCCCATTGATGGCAAAGGTCCACTTAAGAACGTCACCAGGGCTCGAGTAGGTCTCAAGGCCCCCGGAATCATCCCTCGTATTTCAGTACGAGAGCCCATGCAGACAGGTTAGTTGAGTTAGACTGGGGTTGTGGTTTCTATGGATATTTAGAGTGCAAAACAGATCATGTATTTTTCTAACTGTTTTCATCTCCTTGCTATTTAATGTATAGTAAATTTGAATTTGCGTGTCATTGAAATGAAGTTGATATTGAAAGCAGTGCGCTAATCGATTCGACTTCCGATTAGGAGATTCAAAATGGTTTTCACCTGGTCATTTCTGTTTTTGTTGTAAACGCACCGGTATTGTAAGTTTTTGACAAATCCCATATCAATGTATCGCATAGATCGATGGATGCTAATAAATACCATAAAATCGATAGTCATAGAATCATAATTGAGATTAACCTATGGACGAGTGTACCCTTGTCACATGTAAACATTGAACTGCTTCAGGAAAAAATATATGATATCTTATTTATTCATTATCATGTAGCCAATGCCTATTCATATACTAGAATTTGTCTCAACTTGGTTTGATGTTTTTGTTTAGGTATCAAGGCTGTCGACTCTTTGGTACCAATTGGTCGAGGCCAGCGAGAATTGATCATCGGTGACAGGCAGACCGGTAAAACTGCCCTTGCCATCGACACAATCATCAATCAGAAACGATTCAACGATGCCGACGACGAAAAGAAGAAGCTGTATTGTATATACGTTGCTATTGGTCAAAAGAGGTCCACCGTGGCACAGATCGTCAAGCGCCTTACCGACACCGGAGCAATGAACTACACAATCATCGTGTCCGCCACTGCTTCTGATGCCGCGCCCCTTCAGTATCTCGCTCCCTACTCTGGATGCGCCATGGGAGAGTTCTTCAGAGACAACGCCAAGCATGCCCTCATCATCTACGACGATTTGTCCAAGCAGGCCGTCGCCTACCGACAGGTATGGCTCAGTGATCAATTACACTGTTACTGAATGGGTTACTGCTTTTCTTCAAACTTGCCTACTACATTATCTAAAATACTAGGTACATGGTAAATTTCAATGCAATTTAATTGTTTTTTACAGTTGCAAAAATTCAAAGTTAACATTTTTTTAAATTAACTTATCATCGTAACAACTAGCCTAGACCAAGTTCGAAAAGCAAACGCAAGGTGTCGCCACATGCTATACAGCCTAGATAAAGCAGTTTGATTGACCTTGTCACTAACAGAATGCCGCATACATATATGGATTCAAATAGTTGTGCGCACACTTTGCATACCAGTACATCAGCGGGTGCGAATGTCTTCACTGTCTTTTTATCTTCTTCTTAATTGCCCATATTTGACTACTATGCCATCATGCTGGATCTGAAATAAATAATAATCCGTAACTGTGCTTAATATGATATTAATGCTTAATGTCAGTGCAATAGACATTTTTAAATGAGTGATGAAGACGAGTTGTGGAAAAACGTATGAGAGCACCAGAAAAACGTAGACGTGTCGTGGTACTGTTGTTTTTAGCGGCTTTCAGCAAACTTCCAATCTACAATAAGTAGGGCCACAGATTTATGGTAAATAAAAACTCACTATTTCGTCATATAAAATACAAGATTTCGTTTTTTTAATTCGTCAAATACAAACATTTCGTCACTATAATACTATGAATTTAGCTAAAAAAAAAAAAAAAAAAAAAAAAAAAAACTTAACAGATTTAGTTTTTTGTGCTAGGCCTACAAATTAGCCTGTGTTACTTTGTTACTTTGATCCAAATGTTAAGCCTAGCATCAACTCAACATTCTCAGCTTTAAGGCAGGTTCTGTTGTCTGAGAGAATGTTGCCATAACTAGAAAAACCCCTCTCACTATCAACATTTGAGACAGGGATCCACAATGCACATACAGAAGCATGAACAAAATCACTGTGTTCACTTCGTAAACTTAGAAGAAGCGGAAGCACGCA
Organism: Isoperla grammatica; assembly: GCA_945910005.1. Classification (NCBI taxonomy): domain Eukaryota; kingdom Metazoa; phylum Arthropoda; class Insecta; order Plecoptera; family Perlodidae; genus Isoperla; species Isoperla grammatica. Next base: position 40,302,222 of record OX246738.1, on the reverse strand, counting down.
CGCAGATTTCCCTTCTGCTGAAATGTTCTGGATAATCGTTTGAAGAGCTAAAAACCCTTCCAGCAGAGTCTTGCTGTCAAGTTTGTACAACAATGGGACAGCAGCAGCCAACTGGGAGACTTCATTGGTATCTGTTGTACCAATACAGCGTGGGTCAAAAAGTTTCCCCATTGAACAGATCATCTTCTTTGCTGGATCGGCAGACATCATACTCGTCAGCTTTACCCGGGATTTTATTCCAGTTTGTTTGAGAGAATTCATAGCAACGGATCTATCTGATGCTTTCTTTATTTCTGACAATTTTGATTTCGTTTCATCACCCCAAAACCGTCACTGACTAGCTTAAAGGTGTTGTTTAAATCCGAGAGTTTGGCATTTATTTTGTGAATGTATGGGTACGACCATTCCAATGTTGTTATAAGGTCAACTGTACTCTTGCAGTGTTCTACGACAAAGGTAGCTTGGCATTGAATGATGGTTTGCTGTTCAGTCGAGATGTTTCTGAAATATTGAATAGCTGCCCCTCCGTGGTCCACAGTCTGGAAAAATGGAACTAGATCCTCGAGGTATTCGGCCAGATATTCAACCGAGCGGTTCCATGAGTTCCATCTTGTTAGAACGGGTAAAGGAAACAACTTTGCCGTTTTTTCTTCTTTGGTATACTTTTCCTTGAGAAAGGCAATGTACGCGTGCTTCCTCTTCCTCGTATTAAGAAATGCGGACTTCACACTGGCAACGCACTCATTCAATTCAGCCAACTCGGTTTGGCAAATGTTGCCAAGTAGGTTAAGTTTGTGTGCCCAGCACTGGATGTGTATGAACTTCTCATTGAAGAGGAATGCAGAATCTTGAGCACATTTCGTCATGTAACGAGCGGAGTCCGTTGACATGAAGATTACATTACTTAACTTGATGTCTAGTTTATTTAAAACTTCGATTATTGCACGAGAACAATTGCCCGAATCTGCCTTTTCAAGTATTTTCACTCCTCCTACGAACAAGTCCGCAGTATCTTTGCAATCTAGCACTTTAATTAACACAAGAAATACACATTGTCCTTTTCTGTCAGTTGTTTCATCGCATAGCACCCCGACCAGCTTTCCTTGAACTCTTTGTTTCATGGCTGCCTCCTCTTCATCACGTACTTCCTGGACGTAGGTAGATCTCATCGTTTCGGCAGTCGGTAAATCTCCAGTCCCTATGTGGAAAAATAACCTTCATTAAAATAATGTAACAGGTGATGCAAAGATACATATTTTAAAATGCTATGTTCAGCCCTAAGTGAGAAATAAGCATTAGCTAGGCCTAGGCCTATGCTTGGCCTAGACCTATAGCCTAGACCTATGCTTGGCCTTGGCCTAGTAAAAAACCTAGGCCTATGTTTGGCCTAGTGGAAGCCTAGGCCTAGGCCTAGTGGAAGCCCAAACCTGGGAGTCCTTACAATGTAATGTTAGACCCAGGCCTATGAAGAAAGAACCTTGGCCAGACCTAGGGCTAGGCCTAGGCCTAGAATGGCAAGTCCAGGCCTAAAGATTTGTACCAAAAAGTCAATGTTTCCATTTAGGTATATTGAAAAATCATGCTTACCTTGAATGTAGGCCTATTTGTTCATCCATGATCGTAAGCTTGGCGAGTCAAATTTTTCGAGGGGAATGTTTGCTTGTAGAAATGCCCTGCAAGTAAGGCTGGGCGTCGACATCGATTAATCGATTAATAATCGATGTCGGTGACGATTTTCGACATCGATTTTTTTGGGTTTTAATCGATTTTTTTGTCAATTAATTAAATAACTAATCAATTGTCAATTCACGCGAGAAATGGGAACTTTCAACTATGCCGGGGCGGCATAGTTATTCGTCCACGGCCGCTATTAGTCCAAACTGACCCGTATCATAGGATACCGCACACTCTCAAGCCCCCCCCCCCCCCCCCAAATATTTGCAGCGCAAGCCATCCCTTGGTTCGCCGGCACTCGGCAAGTGAGAACAGATGCGGCCGAACGAGAAAGAGCGAGAGAACAATGGTCTGAGCGAGACGCGACGAAGTAGTTCGCCGTGTCGGCTGCTATCGGCCGCCGTGAGAGAGAGAGAGAGAGAGAGAGAGAGAAAGCGCTAGTCGCAGGACGCGTGAGTGGAAGCGAGATCGCGATAGACGCGCAGGCGAGTGGAATGCAAGCGGCCGCTTGATGACAGTTCACTACGCAGCAAGTAATCAAGAACGGATTAATGAAAAACGACTTGAATAAGCCTCTACAATCGGATATTGCGTTTAAATAAATTGAAATCAATATCCACAATTGTGTTTATGACGACAAAAATAAGCTGACCGGCCTGCATGGCCGTCACGTAGGCCTAGAAGGCCTAGGCTAGCCTAGGTCAGTTATCTCCCGTTGCAGACGAAAACTGAGTTTTGTTGCCGTTATTAACTGATTAAAAACCGGTTCGATTAACCGGTTAGTGAAATGCTTAACCGTCGTCATCCCTCCATTTAACAGGTGACAAAGTTTTTTTATTAATAATTGATTAATTATTATTTTTTAAAAAAACGATGTCGATTATTTTCGTTTCGATGTCGATGTCGAAAATATTCCGACATCGCGATTTGACATCGATTATTTGTCGTCGATGTCGATGTTGTCGATTTACATCGATGCCCAGCCTTACCTGCAAGTGGCAAATTGATAAACTCTTTTTTGTCAGTCTTAGTTTTTTTTGCATTCTCAAGAGTGTCTTGTAATGATAGCTGGCGTTTTGTTCCACTTCCCGAACTTGCATCTTGGCTAGTATTGTACGCTTTGCGCTTTTTATGTCCGTCACCCTGGCAATGTTTGATACAAGTATCCTTTCGGATCCAATCAACACGTGTGTTACAATGCTTACACATCAAAATCCCCTTTTTCTGATCAAATATGTAGAACCCATCTTTTTTAAATTCGTTGTAGCGTTCGAAAACAGTCACTACTTTTGGCATATCGGAGTCCGTAGGCTTTCAGCAAATAACAATTCGAAATCAACCACTTTTCTTCTCACATCCACTCCACGCCCGACGCTAACAACGGATGTGACGTCACGTACTCAGAAGTGACTCACAAACAGAAGGCAGTGGAATGTCGTATTTACAGTGCAGTGTGGAAAGACAACCATCTTGGATTTTAACTTGTTTGGAATTGTGACGTAGTTATGGCGGGTAACTAGAAAACCTGAAAATATCGTAAATATATTTCGTTTTTTCGTAATTTAGTTACTAAAATCATAGAAATTTGAAATTTTCGTTTGAAATTCGCGTAATGGAAGAAAAATGCCAGATTTCGTGAGATGACTAATTTTTCGCGCCAAATCGCGAATAAATTTTCGGTTTTAAAGTATCCAAAAATGGTTCATAACCCAAAATATATTAAAAAAACATGTTTTCAGCACATTTCGTGAATTCGCGCTTCGCGAAAATTCGGTGGCCCTAACAATAAGCTTGTAATATCCGAGATTAGGTACGAAGAAACATGGTAACTGCCATGCATTTTTAATGTAACGTTTGTTGAAAGCAAACCGAGATCACTAGATCGGAGCTGAACACAGCTTGTGAATTGAGACGTTGTGTTGTCTGCCCGCAGATGTCTCTGCTGCTGCGCCGTCCCCCCGGCCGAGAGGCGTACCCCGGTGACGTGTTCTACCTCCACTCGCGTCTGCTCGAGCGTGCGGCCAAGATGAACGAGGCTCACGGCGGTGGATCGCTGACAGCGCTGCCCGTCATTGAGACCCAGGCCGGCGACGTGTCCGCCTACATTCCGACCAACGTCATTTCCATCACTGACGGACAGATCTTCTTGGAGACGGAGTTGTTCTACAAGGGCATCCGGCCGGCCATCAACGTCGGTCTCTCCGTCTCCCGTGTGGGATCCGCTGCTCAGACCAAGGCCATGAAGCAGGTGAATACAGTAGCCTACCTGTGGAACATTCCAAGCATTTCATTTTTTTTTCAGCCAAATATCATTACTCATTACTGTGGATCCTAGCTCCAACAATTTGTTTTGGTACTAGATAAAAAAAAAACTTCTTGAAAGCAGGCAATTGAAAGAGGGATGCAAAAAAAATCCGTTTAGAGGTCTATTTTCTGGACATGACTATACAGATCTCTGGAAATGGTGTATTCGGTGATGGGCATGATTTATGGCTGGGGCTCGTCCGAGCCGTCGCTAGCATTGGGTGGGCTGGGGTTGGTTGAGACGTGTCAACCCTGAGACCTCACTTGTTATCCCGTTTACCTAACTGTTACCAACACACTTGCTCAGATAATCCTCAAAACATCAAAGTACATATTTTTTTGTTCCATGCGTATTACATGATTTCGTATTATTTTGAGAGCTCTGCTTAGAATAATGGCTCCACGTGGACCGTCGAAGCCGACATTGAAACGTAAAATAATCCCAACAGATCGTGGATCCGGGATGGTGAACCTTTTTCAGCTCAGTGCCATTAACCACTCTTAATAGAAGTTTATTTTCTTGCCACCAGAATGCATCTAGTCTATTTTGAGTGCTCTATGGCTTTTTCAATCCTTATTATGTTTTGCAGGGAACAAATGGTCAGTTTATAATGTTGTGATCATTTCACATAATGCAGAATTTGGGCAAAGTTCCACCAGAGGCTAAATTTAGTACCCAAAACTCTCTAAATGCCTGGAAAACAGCTTTGAAGTATAGTAAATTTCATCCTTATACAATATGTTAAACACATTTCTGCGCGCCACCAGAAAGACTTCGCGTGCCATTGGTTTGCCATCCCTGTGTTAGATATTACCAAAAGGCCTACGTGCCCAGAAGAGTGTAAATTTATTTCGCATATATATTTTTTTACACCAAGAAACGAGGGCAATGTTTTGTATCTCTTTGGCCGTAATGAGTTTGGCCCCAAGTTGACATTTCCATACACATTTTAATTGTCCGCGTTCTCTACCAGGTGGCCGGTTCCATGAAGCTGGAGCTTGCGCAGTACCGTGAGGTAGCTGCTTTCGCCCAGTTCGGCTCTGACTTGGATGCTGCCACACAACAGCTGCTCAACCGGGGAGTTCGACTCACAGAGTTGCTGAAGCAAGGACAGTATGGTAAGTCTACCATGTTGTCCAGCTTCAGTGTCACCTGTTTTTTAGGCCTGTCTTATAACTTTCACACAGGCGGTGTCGTGGGCTCTTATGGTATTGAAAACACTGATTTCTCCTACAGTTCCCATGGCTATTGAGGAGCAAGTAGCCGTCATCTACTGCGGAGTGCGAGGTCACTTGGACAAGCTTGACCCGGCAAAGATCACCGCATTCGAGAAGGACTTCCTCCAACACATCAAGACCTCCGAACAAGCTCTCCTGGCCACCATCGCCAAGGAAGGACAGATCAATCCCGAAGTTGACGCGAGGTTGAAGAAGCTCGTACAAGAGTTCCTTATCGCCTTCCAGTCATAGATTAACAACTTGAATGTAGTTTCTAAATAACTGGAGAGGTTAATCTGTTTCCGAATAAATATGCTTCTATCGGTGCAGATTAGTAAAGCTTCGAACACGTGGAGGTAGTGAGATGGAGATTCAGCCCAAGCAAGTGTTCATTTCAGTGTAAATACAGTTGATGTGTATTCTTGCTGGGATGAGGTTTCTAACTCTTGGCAGTAACCAAAACATTCAGAACTACTGAATGTATGGTGTTGACTGCAATACTGTATTTGTTTTCATAATAAATGTACAAAGTTAAAGATTCAATAAAGTCGTTCTATCGTGGACTTTCTATGTCACCTGAAATCAATATGCTCTATACCTAAATTGTGCTTCCAAATTTTGTATCATTTTATTGCCAACATGCACAGTCTTGCATGACTGACTTGGACGTGGTTTGTAAAGATAAAACTGCAGGTAAGATGTGAAATGTGTGTGTGCCAAAGTTCATCATCATGCCATCATGTGCATGATATTGTAATGTAGCGAGAACCTACTGTATCTCTAACCCGACTCCTGTCGGTTCGGCCTCAAACTCACGGACTGCAGACAAGGATCCCAAAGCTGTTGCTGGGGCGTAGCTCTACGGGTGGTTCTTGCATCACTGGGATCGGGACATACCAATTTAGGCGTTCCAGAAGACTGGTTCAAACAATAGAGGAACCATATTTATTGAGTAGCACGTTTATCCTATATGGCTGAGACATGGTGAATCTGTCTATGGGCATTCCAGGTCTGATGGTCCTAACTTTCCCAACCAGAGAAACCCTTACTTTGTTTTCCCGATTGCTAACCCTGACCCCGTGATGTGGTTGTTTTGAAGGATATCGAGGAACTTTTTTAAAAAAATATTGAAAAGTTCCTTTCATTTCATGAGGCATGTGTAATGCCCACCATTTGGCCATTCCAGCTACATTTGAAAACAAGTTACTATTTTTGGGAAACTATAATTCCAAAATAAATAAAAACCCTTCCATCTTTTGAGAATTTTACCACCATTGACACTCAAGTTTGTTTTGTCACCACTAGATGTCTGGCACTAGACTTTGATGGTTACATTCTGTAACACGACCGGGCTGTTACATGTTACATCTACCAGACTTTTCAAGTTTGGTCCCATTGTGATCGATGCTTGGGCTTGTCGGTCTCTCTTGGCAACTGAATGCCATAGTTGTGATACAATAGGGCCTACAAGGTGTGTTTTTTTGTTTTATTTTTAATGGTGGACCCTTGGGTATGCAATCAATGATATTTTGCTACATTATTTACTGTGCCTCTGTGAGTTGTCAGTGTAGTTATAATGTCACACTCGTCCAGTTGGAATTACTTTGAACTAGGGATGACATCGGGTAATAAAATTCGGAACCGGTTCCAGCTCTCATATTATCCGGGTACCCGGATCCTGAAAACGTATTTTTCGATGTGTAGGCTTGATTTGAAGGTCGTCGCTAGGCCTTGTGAAGGGCGCGAAGATGAGGGATGACATGCATGCCGCCTGCTCGAATAGCCCCTTGGAATACGCCTGCAGTAATCACGTCGAGTAAAAAAAACATTTCGCAATACACAACTGAAGCACGTACATAAAACATGCTATTTCAAGTAAAATAAATTGTAATAGAACAAGTGTTAGCCAGAATGTTCACCAGAATGTTAAACAATGAACAAACAGTAACAAATGCAAGTCAGTTCGCATCTGTTCTGTTCCCCACCGAGTCACGTGTTGTGGAAGGGTAGGTACGCGCCGTACCTGCTGGCTCCATCAAAATCAACCGCAGCAATACTGGCGCGTAAATATAGCCTAGAAACGGACTAAAAAATTACCCGGACCCGAAAAACGGCTCCGGGTAATACTTTAGAGCCGGGTACCCGATGTCATCCCTACTTTGAACAGTGTAAATAAATAGTGTAGGGTATAGAGTGTGTAAAACCGGAAGTGATATGATAATTGGAAAACTTCCGACTCAGTCTTCTATCCACCTTCGTCGCGTGAACAAGGCCACATCAGGCCGAAACAGTATCGACGTTATTGTTTGGTCTCATGTGTCTACCAACTCCGAAGGTTGTCAGCAACAAAGTAAGCTCCTGGTTTCCTTCCTATCTACCCCCATTGCTAAGTTTACCACACTTTAGTACTGGTATCCTAAAGAACATTTTATAGCATGTTCATTTTAGATTACAAAATTTGCCATGCTACTTTACATATTATTCATTCTGCCTTCAAGGAATTGGCTGCCATTCTAAAGTATTTTCCACCTTGGATAGCGGAGCGGTAAACAGCGCTCTCAAAGCCATTGAGTTGTCACGAGAGGTGTCAAAAAACGTCGCTAGCGATTGACGACCGGAAGGGATGAGTTACTGCTTGTCGCCACCACCAGTCAGTTGTCAGTTGTCTGCCTCATTGTAAGCGAACAGGGTGGCTAACCGAACTAACAAGTTTGAGCTTTTACGATACATGAATGTTTACTCCAAAAATGTAAATACGAAGAGATGGCAAGATCAGGGCATTCGGGCTGATTGACAGGTGGAAAATTAAACACGATGTCGATAGTTAGGCCAATAAACGGTCCACCCCCGCAGCGCTGAGTAGCTTGATGTGGCTTTTTGCCGCTCCACTTTCCAAGGTTGAAAATACTATAAAGCCAGGCAAACTTTTGTTTTTTTATACCAATATAGTTCAAAGTCATACTCTCAGGTAACTAGACAAACAACTTTGAAAATCGGTCAAGTACATTTGAAGATATTGTCAAAAACGCAATCACGTGCATTGCGGGTTGCCTACCTTCTGTGACGTCATTGGTTGTGGAGACTATGAACCATGGCAGGCAAATTTTTTAGGTCATTGCTCGTGACCACTAAACTAGATGCTTTTAACATAACCAGCAAAATCTGTCAAGATTACAACCTACAAAAAATTAATTTGATTAAGACAGTTTCAATTTTTTTAAATTAAAACTTATAGACAGATTTAAATGATGTTTTATATGTATGCCCAAAGCAACAATACTGACACTTGGTTAAAGTTTTAGAATCGTGACGAACCGCCATTTTGTAAAAAATATGTAGTTTGTATTTACGGCAATTTATATTGTATTTTTTACAGTGTTCCAGTGATATGTCTTGCATTTGAGGACCATTGAATTTAGATGTACATAGTATGTATTAGAAATGGTAGTAGCAGTTGAACCTTTCTATTTTTTCATTTCGAATTTTGATAGCTGTAATAAAATGGTGACAATAACGTGTCACGTTTGATGACTTTCACCACTAAAAAACTTATTTTGTTGACATTATACAATAGTTTATTGAGGCTTGCATCTGGTTGTTGTATGATGATGTAGATCAAAGATATTATTAAGCGAGCGAAGCGAGCGTTTCCACTTGACTCTTATGGCACTTCGTTCTGTTTTTTTGTTTGTTTGTTTGTTTGTTTTTTTTTTTGTTTTTATGTCCGTCGATAGCGGTCGAACGGAAAGTCCGATCAACTTGAAATTTAGACCATCCACAAGCCTCGATGTGGATTGAAGGTGTATAGTTTTGAGGCAAAATTGTTTGAAAAGTTACAAAGTTACACCATAGTTACTGCAAAATATTTTTCTGAAACACAATGGCGGCAAAATGTGAGATAGCCAGATTTTTCTACAGATTTTTCCGATCACGAATATGTTAATGTAATGGCGATCTAATAAATATTGGGTAAGTTACACAAAAGTTACTCGAAAATATATTTCTGAAACACAGTAACAGCAAAATGTGAGGTGGCTATCTTATAGTAAATTTTTGTCCGGTCACGAATATACCAATGCAAACGCAATCTGATACGTATTAGAGGCATAAATTACATTTTAAATGCTGTCAATAACTGTTAGTAACGGTGGCGGACCGCGGCGAAAACATGACAGCGAAAATTCTTAGCAACGCACATTGCACTGCATCCAACAATGTCGGGAAGTATAATAGCTATGGAAATTAGAAAAATTTTTGCAATGCGCATTCTTGAATTGTTGTTAATTGTTGTTTGTATTAGCATTGAAATCTTTTCGCCAGAAAGTTCGTAGATATTGACGCGCTCGCTTATCAACGCGTCAAACAGAGCGTTTTCCTAGTAATATTCCCTACAGGATGCAGATCTAACCTTCTACATTGTACTACTTTGTGTACATGGATAAATTCAATAGTTTTTTAATAAGCGCATTTTCAGTACAGTGCTGTTTCATAAAATATGTGGAAATCCATAAAAATCAACATTTAACCAACTATTGAAAAATAATTTACCGACGTTGTATGGTTGTAACTTATGTATGCCATCTTGTAAAAAATGATTAAGCGAGCGTTTCCACTTGACTCTTATGGCACTTCGTTCTGTTTTTTTTTTTGTTTGTTTGTTTGTTTGTTTTTTTTTTTTTTTTTTTTTTTGTTTTTATGTCCGTCGATAGCGGTCGAACGGAAAGTCCGATCAACTTGAAATTTGGACCATCCACAAGCCTCGATGTGGATTGAAGGTGTATAGTTTTGAGGAAAAATCGTTCGAAAAGTTACAAAGTTACACCATAGTTACTGCAAAATATTTTTCTGAAACAAAATGGCGGGAAAATGTGAGATAGCCAGATTTTTCTACAGATTTTACCGGTCACGAATATGTTAATGTTATGGCGATCTGATAAGTATTGGCAAAGTTACACGAAAGTTACTCGAAAATATTTTTCTAAAACGCAGTAACGGCAAAATGTGAGGTGGCTATCTTATAGTAAATTTTTGTCCGGTGACGAATATACTAATGTAAACGCGATCCAATACGTATTAGAGGCAGAAATCACATTTCTATTGCTGTCAATAAGTGTTAGTAACGGTGGCGGACCGTGTTGAAAACATGACCACGAAAATTCTTAGCAACGCACATTGCACTGCATCCAACAATGTCGGGAAGTTTAATAGCTATGGAAATTAGAAAAATTGTTGCAATGCGCATTCCTGAATTGTTGTTAATTGTTGTTTGTATTAGCAATGAAATCTTTTCGCCAGAAAGTTCGTAGATATTGACGCGCTCGCTTATCAACGCGTCAAACAGAGCGTTTTCCTAGTATGTTTATTTTGACATTTTTTTAGAACTTGATATGCAAATGCTTTGTTTGATACATTTAAAAAAATTGTTCATCTGGCAAAGTGGTGCCTTTTTCTAGTAATGATAACATCAAACTAAAAAACTCTTAAAATATTTTGAAACACTTCAGTTACACAACCCAACTTCAATTCATTCATCACAATAGTTACAAAAAATGTAACTTATTAAAAAAAAATTCAGAGGTTTTTACTTTTTTCTAGCACATCTTTTCGAGAAAAAGCGAAGTTATACCACTCTTGTCCCATTAGTTAAAAGTTAAGCGCCAAATAACATTTACCACTATAACCGATTCTCTTCATGTAATTGCGTTTTTGTTTTTTTCTAATTGAAATTTGTAATTTTTGAAAGCAAATCAAAGAAAACCGTGAATTTATTAATTTTGAGACAAAAGGCGTCCCGAAATGAAACTTTTCGGAAAGGGGGACAATTGAGTCGATAATTCGGGACTGTCCCGGATTTTTCGGGAGGTCTGGTCACCCTACACCCATTAATGAACTATAGATTTGTTTTCTACATGCAAACAACTGTTACCTTGGTAATAACGGACGCCCCTAATTCATAGTCTACACCTAGGGGCCCCCATTGTTGCTATGGATTTGTTTTGTTTATGGGAAATATAATGGAAACAACTGTTACCTTGGTAACAATGGGCGCCCCTAGGTGTAGGGGCCGACTATTAATTATGAAACAAATTCTAGATTTGGGACACCTACATCCAATTTCAAAAGGGGGTCTAAAATTTCCAGTCCACCTGGGAAATGATTGTGACTGACTGACTGACTGTACTGTTCTGTTCCCTCAATAGATGATGTTTATTATTATTTATCATTTTGCTATTTCATTTTCTTATCTACTACTGTTTTTAACTAAAAATATATACAATTCTGAATCCATTATCTTATCAAACAAATTAATAAACTATATAATATTATTATATCAACGCTTTTTTAAAAGTCTACTACTTGCGCGCTCACGAGTCGAAAGTTATCGACTGTTGTAAACCAATGACATAAAAGCGCGCCATCCTATTACAGACAAAACGTGCAAGCCGTTTTATATACACATTTGATTGTCAAACAAACACTTGCCAATATTAATTTTTCTATTATTAAAGTGTTTTTCGATATGCTTTTACTTACATTTACTTTTTATTTCCCCTAGAGCTTTACTTCCTATTTCTCATCCAATCAGAATCAGGAAGGCGCTTGCATTTTCCGAAACCGGAACCGGAAGTTCGTTCTGTTCGCTAGTCTTTGTCCTACAACAATCTTTTATCTTTGATGGTAGAGGTTCGCCGGTGGTTGCTGAGATTCTGTTGTCGCTGTTTCAACGTTATTATTTTCCTTTGGTAAGTGAGTATTGCATTTTATATAAGTGTAACATGTAACTTGATGTACATTTAACGGCTATATGTAAAAGTGTTGTAATATCAACGTGAGAATTTGCATTATTTTTCTAAAATTGTCGGGCAACACGTGTGAAAGAGCTTCGTTTGGCCATGTTTGACGAAAAGTGCATCCCCTATCGTAGACCTAGGCCTAGGCCTAATTCCAACAACTAACTTTTGCCTAAGAACTAGCTAGGCCTAGGTCTAGCCTGTAATATAATCAATGCTCGGCCTATCAAGTTTTAACATTCTTGGTTGATGGCTAGCCCCAGCCCCAGTCTTGGGCCTATGTATAGGCCTAGGCCTACCAAGCAGCTCATGTTCTCCAATTATTTTCAATGCATGGCCGTAGAGTAGCCTAGGCCTAGGCCTACTCACCATTCACTTTTTTAGGCATTTAGACACTAGGCCTAGCAGGGAGATCAGGGCCGCTTACAGGGTAGGGTACTGGTGAGGCCAGGCTTGGAATATGTGGCGGTAGTTTGAGGCCCGCATGATGCTAAAGGGAAGGATGCATTGGAGAAATTACAAAAGAGAACGGCGAGAAGGATGCTTGGTAATTGTACGGTATCGCTGATAGCCTTTCGTACTCACTTTTTTCTGTATCCCTTTGGGATAATGATCATGTGCACAGTACATAATTGTTATTTTATGATTTATCTGTAAGCTCCAGTGATTTTCAATACAAATAGTATCTTCTTACATATTAAATTATCGTTTTGAAGTTGCATCGATTTTACGTTATTAAATATGGCCATATGGCGTACGTGCGAGGGCGCAGCTGTTCGGAGCACACAGGAAGTGTGAAGGCCTAGCTACCTGACATCCCACGAAAGTTGGGACAGGTTAGAGGGTCAATTATATTATGTTGAATTGACTGGGCCTAGGCCTAGCTGCCTGATATCCCACGAAAGTTGGGACAGGTTAGGTCAATTATATTATGTTGAATTGGCTGGGCCTATGCCTAGGCCTAGCTGCCTGACATCCTGACAACCTGTCCCAACTTTTGTGGGATGTCAGGCAGCTAGCCAGAGGCCTAGGCCCGGTCAATTCAACATAATATAATTGACCCCCTAACCTGTCCAAACTTTCGTGGGATGTCAGGTAGCTAGGCCTTCACACTTCCTGTGTGCTTCAAACAGCTGCGCCCTTGCACGTCCGCCATATTGCCATATATTTAACGTGAATGTGTTGTCAAATCGATGCAACTTCAAAATGATTTAATATGAAAGAAGATAGTATTTGGGTAGAAAATCACTGGAGCTTACAGATAAATCATGAAATAACAATTATGTACTGCGCACATGATCAATATCTCAGAGGAATACAGAAAAAAGTGAGTACGAAACACGATCAGCGATACCGTACAATTACCGGATGCTTAGAAGGGCGAAGAGATGGGTGGAGAACCAGTGCTAGGAAGATGAGAGAGTATGAGAGTGTCACGGGTACAAACTGAACTCGATTCGCATTGAGGTCAGTGCACTCGCCAAAGCAGATTGACTGGAGTAATGCGTGTTTAAATTCGTTGATAAGCTATACAGTCAATCCGAAGGAACACGGCCACCTTTGATGGATGTTACATGTATAGCGGTGAAGATGACAGTAAAACTTGCGCACAGCTGATCCGGTGTTCTACTCACTTCTTTCACATTTTTCGTTCAAAACCACCAAAGTTGCGTTATAAAGTTGCGTCTCCGTGTAGGCCTAGGCATTGTGTATTAGGGTGGGTCGAAAAAGACGTTTTTTGGGGTATCGAATTCTAATAGTACTCGAAAGTTGTGTATGTGCATGCTTATCAACGGAAAAATATTGAAAAAAATCATAACTTGGATCTTCAGTTTGCGCAAAGGGCCTAAAGTTAGAAAAAAAATAGAAAATATAGGAAATAAATTTTCGAGTGTCGAATTCTAATAGGGCTCAAAAGTTGCGTATTTTCATGCTCATCAATGAAAAAATATTGAAAAAAATCATAACTTGGATCTTCAGCTCGCGCAAAGGGCCTAAAGTTTCGAAAAAATGCAAAAAAACACCAAATCTTGGGTTAACGCTCAAAATATACAAGTTATGTGTTTTGGCTTTTGATAGCGTCTAAGTACTAAGTACTTCATCGCGCAGCCAAAACACATGACTTGTATATTTTGAGCGTAAACCCAAGATTTGGTGTTTTTTTGCATTTTTTCGAAACTTTAGGCCCATTGCGCGAGCTGAAGATCCAAGTTATGATTTTTTTCAATATTTTTCCATTGATGAGCATGAAAATACGCAACTTTTGAGCCCTATTAGAATTCGACACTCGAAAATTTATTTCCTATATTTTCTATTTTTTTTCTAACTTTAGGCCCTTTGCGCGAACTGAAGATCCAAGTTATGATTTTTTTCAATATTTTTCCGTTGATAAGCATGCAAATACACAACTTTCGAGTACTATTAGAATTCGATACGCGAAAAAACGACTTTTTCGACCCACCCTATTGTGTATCCAATCCCTTGCCTAGGCCTACCTCATTTCCGTTTATTCTGGTTCAAGATCAAAATTCCCCCTAACCTTTTGAACGTCTTTATTACCGTAAGATGTGTTTCCGTGTAGGCCTAGGCCTACCGCATTTCCCTTTATTGTGGTTCAAGATCAACATTCACCCTAACCTTTTGAACGTCTTTATAAAGTTGCGTCTCCGTGTAGGCCTAGGCCTACCTCATTTCCTTTTATTGTGATTCAAGATCAACATTCCCCTTAACCTTTTGAACGTCTCTGTGCTCTCGCTTGTACGCCATATTTAACGTGATTCGCATGTCAAAATAATGTATTTTAAAAATGGAAATTAACTATCAAAAAACCTACTAGGCCTATTTGTAAAATAAAAACAGTGGAAGTTACAGATAAATAATCGGATCAGTTGTTTGCAAGAAATACCAAGATGACATTTATTTCTAGTGCTTTGATGTCTGCCTCGCAGTGCAAGAATCACGGTCATTAAAGATATTTGTAACCTAAAGCAACACATGATAACAATAGGGACTATGGAGGATGAGCAGCTAGATTTGGCCAGGTACTGCTTGCACTTGACTCCGAGTGAAACAACCCTACAAACATTTTGTGTCTTTAATTGTAAAGAAATGCTGCCCACATTTAATTTTGTATTGTCAGCATTTGCTAATTTACTGTTTCCACACTTTGCAGATAAGCTCTTATAATGGCTGATGAATGGGAAGACAACCAGGTGTCGAGCTTTCCCCCAACGGAGTCTGTTGACTCGGGCCGTTCCTTTGGCCGGGGTCGTGGCTTTTCTCCCCAGCAGTTCAATGGCAACGACCAAAATGGTGACCACGATTCAGGTAGGGTTTAATGGAACTGTTTGTGGGTCTAGCTAAGCATAAAGAACATATTGGAGGATACATTTTCATTTTTAATCATTGCAAAAATCATCCATAAAACAAGTGCAGTACAACCTTGTTTTTACGTCGTCTGATAACAACGTTGTTCGCATTATCACGTCGTTTTGATAAAGTGCCAGCGAAACCCCATAAGACACAGTGTTCATTTTCACTTCATAATACGTTGTCTGATATAACATCGAATGCGATAGTACGTCCCTAAATTAATGTCCCTACATTAGTAAAAGGTTTGATATACCGTCGTTTCAGATGAAATTCCTGTTTTTACGATGTAATTTAACTGTCAGTTGACTCCCCCCCCCCCCCCGACCCTACGCGCGGCGAAACCCGGCTCGGGTAAAGTCTTGGAAACCATTAGAACAGCAGCCGGAGTTTTGCAAAGACTACCAGTGAATAGGAGGTCGAAATTGGACATGTTAAAGCAGCCGCACGCATAGTAGCGACACCGGCTTGTTTCAATAGAATAAAGGATGAATGGGTAATAATTGAAGGTTTTATTGGCTGTATTTTTGGAAACTGACATGTTTTGATAATACCCCATAGGACCCGACCCACGTTTCCATTTTAAAACTTTTATTGCAGAAGAGGTCTCATCGCGGACTCATTGTTAAAATATGCCTTCATTGCCCTGTAAATCGTTTTACAATCTTGTTCCCGACTAGGGATGACTTCGGATATCCGGAAACCGGTTCCCAATTGCAATCCGGTTCCATTTTTTGGAACCGGTTCTATTTTTTTCGAATGCTGTCGGTACGACACTGGTAAAAGCGCGCAGCGAGCCACCACAATCGTCACCGCCGGTGTCGTCTGCTAATGTAGGCTGACCGGTCGACCCACCCTTACTGCACGTCAGTAGCTCTTTGTCTTTCGTGCCGCAAACAAGGTCGCGTCAAGGTCTCTCCTACTGCTTCATCACAATACGAAGTATGCCAAGTAGCGGCAAATGGCAATTGATTGATAAAGTTCCTAATCTGTGACCTGTGTAGTAAAGTATGTACGTAGTATATTGATTGATAAATAAATTGCTCCAAGTTCCTTATCTGTGACTCAGTCAATGAATGTATCACCCAATCATCCAAAATACCTTAATGAAGGCTTGCTTGCGATGCTGCAGTCCGTAGTTGCCACCCTGCAGAGGTTGTGTCAGACACGTATTTTCAAGGACACGCTGCGCACTTCAAAGTTCAAATGAAGGGAAATCCAATATGCTTAATGTCACATAAATATTATGTGATATAAACAAAATTAAAATGTTCAAGAACCGGTTCTGAACCGGATCCGGCGCGGGAGGATCCGGTTCCGAATTATTAGATCCGAAGTCATTCCTATTCCCGACCAACAATACTATTCTTTCCCTGCCTTTCAAAATAGCCGGTGTCGCTACAATGCGTGCAGCTGCCTTAACAGGACAATGCAACAAAAGAGCCGAAGGGATGGACCTGCTAGGCGCGTGCCGACCTTTCATGGCCATTAACATCCAGGGTTGCAACGGTTATTGTTGTTATTTAAAAATATATCCACCAATGCATTTCTGACGGGGGTAAATGCAGACCCAACCCAAATACTACGAACTGGCAACGCCGGCCGGCCAATCTTCGAAAATTGTGAGAGGTCCGAGCAAAGCAGTTGCTCACACAAAGAAATAACATCCACTTAGTGTTTATTGGTTGTCACTCAGTTCCCATTCAACGTAAGTCCTTTATTTAGCCGGCTGCTGTTCTGATGATTTCCAACAGTATAGCGGGCCTGAGGCGGGTGACTCACAGTCAGCCTGCCTGCCAGCACTTTGTTGCCCTTTATCTGTGTCTAATACATTGTCTGGACAAAGACCCAAAATGGAAATAAACCAGTTTATCATACTCATGAGATAGGCATAATCTTTAAAGCACTGGGTGTTCATGTTATCTCCTCCTTGATAAGAGGGGTGACAGCAGACTACAATAGCGCTGGCCAAATTAAGAGTAGGCCTATACCTAAGATAGTGTGCCATACAAACATCTACCCCCCCCCCTCCCCCATAATGAGTAATTTAATTTTGTGTTATCTTTTCTTCTTTAATGTTATTACTATAGAATACTGCAGGTCATACCTTGCAACAAATCTAATCTGTCACAGTTCAGTCCCTTCATTATTGATGTTGCCCCAAAGAGTACATTTACTTCAAAATAAGCCATAAATCAGTTTTTTTAAAGTTAATTTGTTACAATGTCCTGCTTGAAATAACATCGAAAATCAATAGTCCCTTCAGCGACATATCAAGGTTGTACTGTACAATGATATAGTAAGTACTCATTGCAACGTAGACCTAGTGTAAGATTAAAAAAATGTACCTAAGTGCAAGAAGAAATAAACAGAACAAGGTTGCATTTGATCCAGAACTCAGTACATGGTTGTAGTTGTGGATCAATCTTAATCATAACCAAACTTGATTCGGGGTTCATACACCTGTTATACATATGAAAATACCACCACAGTTACCTGTATGTAGTCAATAAAATATTCATACTGATCCTTCTTAGGTACTTGGATTAGTTGTGGATCACAATGTACCCTACCATTTATTTACATTTTCATTGTTTTCTTCTTAGACATCATAACCCTTTTCTTTCAGGTTTGGTCAGAAATTTTATGCAAGTTCGACAAACTATTTAGGCCTAGTTGAAACATCAAGTTCGGTTTGAAATGAAAAAAAAACAGATTCACACAACCCTACTAGAACTTTCAAGAGTTAAGAACTTATCAGTATTTTCAGTAGATTTCACCTACTGGCTTGGCTGGTTCTTCTTGTTAGCCATTTGCAAACACTACCCAATTGACCAGTTTCATTAACAGCGCTGCGGCGAGTTTTGGAAGCTCGCATATGACATAAATAACATTGAAGGCATAGGCAAAAACCCACTTATCTCGCTCTAGCTACGAAAATAATTTTTTTAGCGGGAGACTTATTTGAAGTCGTTTATAGGAACTACAATTCTACGTATTTTAAAAGTATTACGCAAAATCTACATGCAGCCATGAGGGAATTATTGATCGTAAATGATCTTCTTGCATGTGGCTGCTGCGGGAATCTCGCCTCTTAAGGCGTGACCTTCTGTCGTATGAGCACGCTGGGCCGTCGCTGGTGCGCGTAAGGTCGACTAGCGAGATCCACATTTTAAACGAACAAGCCGCGCGAAGAAACCATTGTACAAGTAGGAAATATGAAAATAGAACCTATCAACACGCTCATTGGATCTGACAGATCAGCGCGTCAAGTTGACTTGAATGTGCAATATTAGGTTCGGGATTTGTAAATCATATACAAATGAAGTGGAATTATTTATCATTTTTAAACTTCTCACAAACGTCTGGTATGTATACAGTATTTTGTTAAAAAATAAATTATACATATAAGTGATAAACATATCTAGACGGAATGTTAAATTCAGTGCTATATTACCAGTTAATCATATTAAGAAATCAACAGTAAGAAAAGAAATACACTTGCTTGGTGATGTACACCATTCGCCGATCTATCAGATCCAATGACCGTGTTGATAGGTTCTATTTTCATATTTGCTAGTTGTACAACGGTTTCTTGGCGCGGCTTGTTCGTTTGAAATGTGGATCTCACTCAAATCTCGCTAGTCGACCTTACGCGCACCAGCGACGGCCCAGTCTGCTCATACGACAGAAGGTCACGCCCTAGAGACTAGATTCCCGCAGCACCCACACGCAAGAAGATCATTTACGATCAATAACTCCCTCATCGCTGCATGTAGATTTTTCGTAATAGTTTCAAAATACGTAGAATTGTAGTTCCTATAAACGACTTCAAATAAGTCTCCCGCTTAAAAAATTATTTTCATAGCTAGAGCGAGGTAAGTGGTTTTTCGCCTATGTTTTCAATGTTATCTATGTCATATGCGAGCTTCCAAAACTCGCCGCAGCGCTGTTAAGGAAACTGGTCAATTTCACGGTCTATTAGACACACATTGGTCATCTAACCTATTTCCATAATGTTAAAAATGACATGTTATTCAAATGGGATAATCATTCAGAAAAACAAATGAATTGATCTGTCAAAACAAATTATGGGCCAAAAAGGCAAAATAACTATCTGGAATGAGATTTTGTCTTCACACACGTATTTCCATAATGTTAAAAATCACATGTTATTCAAATGGGATAATCATTCAGAAAAACAAATGAATTGATCTGTCAAAACAAGTTATGGGCCAAAAAGGCAAAATAACAATCTGTAATGAGATTTTGTCTTCACATTCTATATATATTTTCAAAGTTCACTCAACGCATAACTTCACATTATTGGTGAGGATTATTTAAATAAAAATGCGATTTTTGTAGTTGGATCCAAAATGGCGATTTTGGATCTCATTCAATGACCTTACTTTGCGCTTTGTTATTACTCCGCGAGGGGTAAATCCAGTAGACCTTGGGTCATTAGCTTTTAACATTTTGTTTCTACTTTAAGCGGACAGGCACAACAACAAAGCTTGGTGGTAGTCAAGTGGGGAACTCGGAAAACGAGACATGTGAATTTGAGGCACACTACCTGCGTAATCCCTTAACATCCATTCGCGGATATTGAGGTACCAGGTTAAGGGTGGGTGTATCAATACTGCTCATCGTAAGTGGTTGGCGGTGACTGAATAAACAGGTTTCCGCAGGCCTCAAATTCTACACTGGTGCCTCACTAACCACAAGACGTGATTTCACAGGCAGAGTTATCTACAAATCCGTCAAGTGGCAGTCGGTCTGTTGTCCTGCTTTTGAGCTTATTGCTGTCTGTAACATTGACGAGTGCTATTTCATGTTGTTATTCAAAAATGCCTTCACACTGCGTTATGGGATATACCCAGGACTACCTACATAATTCAGTGTTGTCTGTAATTTGTCCTGTTGTTGGCTAGGCCCTGCACTGTGGCTAGGCCAACCCAAACTAAGTATATTACATACTTGCACACTTTAATTAAAATATGGGATGGAGATGAACCTATTATTCCAAATAACCAAGGCCTATGGACTGGGTAGCTACAAGTTTAGAGTAAGCTGGGGGGTGTAATATTGTTGCTATGTGATTTTACTGTGAATGCCTAATATAGACTGCAGGGCTGCCACTTTTATAGATTTCATCCGTAAATACACATATATTTAGGTCTCCATACGGATTCATAGATATCGTACACGTTTTACAGATATTTACTAATTTAATATTTTTTCATTCAAAAGTTTGCACTTTTCAAGGCAATGAAACAATAGTTATTGGTTTGATATTTTTTAATTTTGTTAAGTTCACACCTTGTGCACCAAACACCAAGAGATCGATTGCTTTGCCTTAAAAAGTGCCAACTTTTGAAAATTAAAAAAAAATTGCTTGATAAATTTGAAATTTAAGTTGCACTGGCATCATAGCCTATGCTTTAAAATGGAGTAGTAATGTACATTTTTGCCCGATTGCAATTAGTTATGACCGAGGGTACAAAATTGGGGGGGGTGGGCAAAGTAAAGTGGCCTAAAATGGAAAGTAATTTGCGACAATTCTCTTTCTATTATTCAGTATATTTTATTTACATAAACACCTTTTTTTTATAGGATATTACAGGATATTTTTGCGTGAAACTGTGTTGACTGCCTAAATTCTCATTGATTAAAGCCGCAAGAAGATAACAGAGTGTTATCCAATAGTACTTCCACCAAATGGCATTCAGGGCATAATAGTTTCAATAGGCCCTACTATTGCAAAAGATAGTAGCACTAGCAACAGAAAATATTTTCTTTGTGTGCCAGCAACAAATTTATATTTTCACAGTTGTTTTCAGAACATGTTTCCCTTGTGGCAATGGCTTCAATCTTAGGAAAGTACGTATCCTTAACCGAGCTTAACTTACGCCAACAAAATTATATTTTTTTAAACTTTTACTTGCTTCAACTTTTTTTTACTTTGCTACTCCCCCCTACCCGATAATTAATGTTGGAAACAAGGTCAAGATATATATATATAAAAACTTGTATGTATCAATATTTAGTCTTAAAAGCAAGATTGCTATTTTTCTGGGAAGCTGCCTTTTCATCCAGCATTCGATATAAATGTTTAGCACCTGTGCAGGCCTTGTCATCTTCATCGGGCAAGTTAGCGTGATTCTGTAATACGTACCTTGGAGATCTGAAAGAGTTTGTCATAGGCTACCGGTTAAAAGTAATATTTTGCTGTTTCTGCAGGGAGTTCCAGAGGAGGCCGCGGGGGTCGCGGTGGACGCGGTGGTGGCAGAGGAGGCCGAGGGGGCGGCGGTGACAGAGAGGGAGGCGAAGAAGGGCGCGGTGGTGGCAGAGGACGAAACCGTGACGATGAAGATGGTGGTGATGGCGGAGGTAGGCTTTAGAGATCAAAGTGTTGAAAATTCAAATTGAAAGTTTCAATTTGAAACTTTCAAGGGTACATTGAAATATTTCAAGAAATTGTGAAACATTAATATATAAGGCATTCCTGTATTACTACTGTAGATTGATTTTGTAAAGTTTTAGGTAGTTAAAGGGTTTATATGTCTGTTATGTTGGTAGTACCAACCTTCTGTTCACTGTGCTGCACACTGCAGCTGTGTGTGTGATATATTTAATTGACTGATCAAATTTTCAAATCAAAAGCTATTTGAAGATTTCAATAGCTTCAAATCTGTCTGCATGTCATTTGTGTCGAGTCGTTTGCCAGAATAGCATTGGCATAAATCATATACCGTACATATATCAGTGTCAGACCCATCGATTATATAGATCGATAACTTTCGAACAATGAACAGCTTTAGATCAGTGCAAGGGCTGTGTTATCATTGAATCGTTCAGAACTGTCTTTGACGATACCATGACCATACTTTGA
Organism: Isoperla grammatica; assembly: GCA_945910005.1. Classification (NCBI taxonomy): domain Eukaryota; kingdom Metazoa; phylum Arthropoda; class Insecta; order Plecoptera; family Perlodidae; genus Isoperla; species Isoperla grammatica. Next base: position 40,279,974 of record OX246738.1, on the reverse strand, counting down.
CCTTCATGGTGTGGTCAAAGACTGTTCTAAACAATTTAATGATAACACAGCCCTTGCACTAATCTAAAGCTGTTCATTGTTCGAAAGTTATCGATCTATATAATCGATGGGTCTGCCACTGTATTTATGTATGATATGTATTTATATATGATTTATGCCAATGCTACTCTGGCAAAGGAGTCGACACAAATGACATCCAGACAGATTTGAAGCTATTTAAATCTTATGTATTCGAGAAACAACCCAAAGGCCTACCCTGCCTCGATAATTATTATTATTATTATTGTTGGTGTTTAACGACGTACTGGACAGCTTGTGTCATAATATGACGTCTTCCGAATCAGGTCTACCTACATCGCGGGGGTCATCATAAGAGTAGTCCAGCAAGGGAGGGCAGGGCCAAGTACAAGGAAAAATGATATGACTGATTTATTAAAAATGTTGTTAGTATTCCTGAAAATCTTCTTGGAAATCAAATATTTCACAAAATTTCAATATTTTTTGAAACTTTCAGTGAAACTTTCAAAAAGGTAAATTTCGTGAAATTTTCGAACTCTAGTAGGCTTATTACACAAGTTACAACAATTTTGTTTTTGCTATTGTCATTTAATACGGAAACTGTTTAATATGTTCTGGTTCTGGTTCCAGGAGAACCAGAAAGACCCAAGGTTGAGCTTTACATCCCACCAGAGCCCACTGATGATGAGGGAGAGATGTTTTCACAGGGCATAACGACTGGAATAAACTTCGATAAATATGATAAGATATGCGTCAAGGTACGTTCTGAGGAGAGCAGGGTGACACTTGACGGCATTGGTCGATTACCTTCTAAATGTGTAACTCTGCCTTCCAGGTGACAGGAGAAAATGTCCCCCCTGCAATCACCCGATTTGAAGATGCTGGTCTACGTAATTTCGTGTTGGATAACGTAAAGAAGTCTGGGTATAAGACCCCGACACCAGTTCAGAAACATGCATTGCCAATTGTCATGGCCGGTCGCGACCTCATGGCTTGTGCTCAGACGGGCTCTGGCAAGACTGCAGCTTTCCTCTTGCCAATAGTCAACGTTCTTCTCTCAGATCCCAAGGTATTTGAGCTTCTCTTCACTAGCTACTTATGCATGCCCCATGCGAGACAATAGATTTTATTTGCATATAGACCTATACAAAGTTTGGTCCCCTGTGTAATACAGAAAGCTGTTGCTTTGACGTAGTTCTGTGTAATTTCCTGAACGTGCAAGTAGTTAGTAGTATTGAAAGGCAGGGCATATTTATTTTGGTACCTTCATACATATTGTTTTCCAGGAGCTGGTAATAGACCAAGAAACTGGATGTGAGCCTCACGCCATAATCATCTCGCCGACTAGAGAACTGACCATCCAGATCTTTAACGAGGCTCGCAAATTCTCTCACGGGTCTACCGTCAAGGCTGTAGTCGCGTATGGTGGAACTGCTGCATACTCGCAAGCAGCCAACATCATGGTTAGTAAAGTAACTTAACTGATATGTGTCAACTTCAAGTGAAGGTACAACTTATTAAAATAAAATATATACCTTCAACCAAATAACCATTGGTTTTGAAGTTTTTGTTTGAAGAATGTGCATTTGGATTAACTAAGCAAGCCTTCCCGATTTAAATTGATGTGTGTTTGTTGTTTCCATTTTCAGAAGGGTTGCCATATCTTGGTTGCCACACCTGGTCGCTTGAATGATTTTGTTAATCGGGGCCGAATCAACTTCCGTTCTGTAAGATTCTTTGTGCTTGATGAAGCTGACAGAATGTTAGATATGGGCTTCATGCCAGACATAGAGAAGATGCTGAACCATCCAACAATGGTCAAAACGGTAAGACCCTTGTATACTTGTGAATTTCATTTTATTCATATAAATTTCAGCTTTTATTGATGCTAAATCATATATTCTTGTGTTCAACTTTTGAAGAAACTTAGGCCTAAACAGATATGGTAGTGGGTTTAATCGGCGATATTGATGGCAACGATTAACCGAAATTCTTTTAAAAAATCATATAAATATCTTAAATAATAAATATGCATAACCAAATTAAATTGTTTTTTTTATCATATTTAATGTTAGGTGCACTTGCGAGTTCTGCCAGCTACAGCACATTAAAGTAAACCATTAGTTTTTCCATCTTGCTCTTGGTTGTTTAGCTCATGGTGAACGGAGTGAGAAAATCATTATCCGGTTTTCCAGCCATTGCCTGGTTAACCGATTAGTTATCCCTAGTTACCCCTAGTAGTTGGTACTGATGAACCGATATCAATATCAGCCGATATTTTGTTGCAGTTTGTCCCTCGCACTCTGGTAAAAGTGTTTTGACTTTTGATCGACGTGGTATTTTCTTGGTTGGAATTCATTTTAGTACAATTAAATTAATATTTATAAATAGGCTGTTCTATTGAAACAAGTTTGCTTTACTGTATTTGTTTCTGCAGGGAGACCGTCAAACACTCATGTTCTCTGCAACATTCCCCGATGAAATTCAGGAACTGGCCGGGAAGTTCCTTCACAACTATCTCTTCCTCGTCGTGGGGGTAGTTGGGGGGGCGTGTGCCGACGTGGAGCAGAACTTCTACTCGGTGACCAAGTTCGACAAGCGCCCCAAGCTTGTCGAACTCCTCAGAAAGGAGGGTGAGTTGCAGCGGAGAGTTTGCGCCTATTCTGTTTGTCTTGTTTCGTTTTTGCGGTTTGCATATATGCAAATCCACTAGAACAGTGGGCGATTTGGAGCTCATTGTTTCAATTGGATTTGATAATGTAGGCCTACTTCCTTGCTAGGTCATCACGTTGGCCCCTTAATCTACACTTTTCAGTGTAGGTCCCTCTTTGTGGTGACTAGTGCCTGCAAAGAGGGCTCCCGCGCATACCTCAGTTTCTCATTCATCATGGTCTTGCTCACTTTCCACCTTTTTTGTCTGTTGTACCTGAAAATCATTTCTGTGTAGAATTTAAACAAAACTATTTGTTTCATAATAAACTGTCAAAAACGTATGCTTATGGAAAGAAATTGGAATAACTATTTGGAGCGTCAAGTCATTTTGTGTTTTTTTTTGTTTTTGTTTACATGTTTCTTTTGAATACTGAATATTTGACAGTACCAACATCAAAATTATTCTATAAGTTGTAAGAGCCTGAGACAGCTCCGATTCTTGCTTTAAGAGTCTCATGGATGCATATTTAAAAACATACACATTAAAAAAATTAGTAGGTACATACCTAGTTAGTAGGTACTAGACTTTACTCAGGGTTTTTTTGTACTAGTAGTTTCAGATCTAATGGTGTTTGCTCGTGTTTCTTGCAGAGAAGCTTGAACGGACGCTCGTCTTCGTTGAGATGAAGCGGACGGCGGATTTCCTGGCAGCATTCTTAAGTGAGAATGATTTTCCCACCACCAGCATCCATGGGGACAGGCAGCAACGGGAGAGAGAAGAGGCTCTCCGTGATTTTAAATCTGGCAAGATGCCAGTCCTGGTTGCAACGGCAGTAGCTGCACGTGGACTTGACATCAAGGGAGTTTCACATGTCGTGAATTACGATATGCCCAAAGGTGAGTACAGTGGGAAGCCTTCAGGCATTAATCCGTTTCCTTTGCTATTGAATGATAACTGTATGTTTCTAATTAGAACAGGCCTACAATATTATAGATCCTAAATAATTGGAATGGTTGACTTCTGTCTGTATTGCTTACCCAATGGACAATGGTACCCATTTGACAGCTTGTAAATTCAAAAGCTAAATGGGGTTCTGATAGATTCGGAAGAAGATGATGCTGACGTTGTAGTTGATGGACTGTCCTAACTAACACTCACTTGTTTGCATCATTCTTCAGAAAACCCTCCACACAGTTTTAAAGAAGGGCTACTAGGGCATGTGCACAGACCAAACGCAGTAGTTAAAACAAGCTTCCACAACCTTTGTCTGCAAGTTGGCCCTTCACTACTCTGGACTTAATCCTGCATCCTTGCTAATATGCACACTGGCAAGTTACATATCTGTCCTGTATTTTTGGCTTAACATTTTTCTTAAATGCCATCATAGGCGTGCGCAGGGGGGGGCAAGGGGGGGCAGCGGCCCCCCCATTAGGATAGGTGAGCTTTTATTTAAAAAAAAAATAGTAATTGGCCCAGGGTATACCTTATACGCCTGCCGATCGTAAAAGACGAGAAGAGGACCTATAGGCATCTTCTTTATATTAAATATATTCCTCAAACTGTCACTGTTGCTCCAACTGCCTTGCCCGTTTGACCCGGGAAAGAATGGGTCCAGGATAGTGCCTGTCGTAATGGGCGACAAAAATGCTGACGCCTGACATAATGGTTCTAATCTTACCTGAAGTCCTAGATTGGAATAACGTTGGAGTCAGCTGACCGGCCTCAACATCAACTGTTGCCTTACCGCCAAGATTTTGTCTGTGGGACTGAGCACTTCCTTCACTTTGTAACAATGATATCACTGATATCCACAAATAATTGTGTGAAATTAACCCATTGAACAGACAATCTGTACTCCTCCTAATACGCTTAAAAACACGTTTAAAAATGTATGTCTTTAAAAAAAATCTCCTGCGGAGCTTCTTGTGGGGGGGCATTCCCCCCCCCCCCCCCCCCCCCATTGGCGCCGCCGTGAAGTACTTTCATTGGGAATGTATTGTGCCCCCCCATTGATCAACCTCTGCGCACGCCTATGAATGCCATTCTCATACTTTGATGGACGAGATCATATTTAGTGAAGCGACTGCGGTTTCGGGTTTTAATCCTAGTGATAATGAAGAGGCTGCTTCACACACGCAAAATACAGGACAGATATGTAACTTGCGAGTGTGCATATTTGCAAGGATGCAGGATTAAGTCCAGAGTAGTGAAGGGCCAGCTTGCAGACGAAGGTTGTGGAAGCTTGTTTTAACTACTGCGTTTGGTCTGTGCACATGCCCTAGTAGCCCTTCTTTAAAACTGTGGAGGGTTTTCTGAAGAATGATGCAAACGAGTGAGTGTTAGTTAGGACAGTCCATCGACTACAACGTCAGCATCATCTTCTTCCGAATCTATCAGAACCCCATTTAGCTTTTGAATTTACAAGCTGTCAAATGGGTACCATTGTCCATTGGGTAAGCAATACAGAAAGAAGTCAACCATTCCAATTATTTAGGATCTATAATATTGTGGGCCTGTTCCGACTCAAACGGCGTGAAAATGTTCATTGCCAACTTCCTGCAAACAGGATACTTCTCTGGTACTCAATGTCTTGTTTTCAAAATCAACACTATTTCGTAATCTCCTTCTGGCTGGCCGCCCGGAGCAGAATGCTAACGCTAGCACTCATTATTAGAGCTGTGGAATTATAGCATTAATTATTTGGTTTTGTCGTGTTAATTATTCCAAATATCGCGTTTTATCGCTTATATCGAAATTAATTAAAATCGAAACAAAAAGAAAACTGGCTGACAACATAGATATTATTTCGGGGCATTTCATCATCTAGGCCTAGGAGTTCGGAGTAGGCCTAGGCCTATCGATAATCATTTATCACGTAACCTACATCTGACTATTTTAAAAAGAGACATCACATTGGAACTAATAAAATATTAATCTCAGGCTTTCAGTGATTTACGTCAATCAAAATTTCGTATTATTGGCCTAATGGTCTAGCTTAGGCTAGGCCTAGGCCTCAAAAGCCTACGCCTGGGAATAGAGTCCAGGCCTACGCCTACTCAAACATTCTTTGAATGCTAGTATCGGGTTTCAAGTTTTGGCCTATTTTTCGTCGCGGCTTTATTCATTATGGCAAAGATAATGCCGCTAAAGATCGTCTTCTTCGGCACAATTGACAAGTTCTTCCTCCATCTTTGTTGACCTTGACGAGCGCGTCACAACTCACAAGCGTCACGTGACGTGACTGTCATCCCGCAACGCACTCTGTCGTACACTTCGTGAACTGCTTGTCGCGCACTCTACCGGCCATTAGCGCACTACGATCAACAACATGGATCAACTACACAAGACCGCGTGGGCTCGAGCGACCGACGATGAGTGCAGACGTGATGTATTAAATTTGCAAATGATAAGGCGGCCTTCCTATAGATCTTGCTAATTTAGCGAATAATATCATTTATCGCGCCTACATCGCGTATATTAGCATTTATCGCTTTAAAGTGCCGATATCGCATTAATTCGCGGAAATAAAAATCGCATTTTTGGCTTTAAAACATCATGAACTGTAAAGAAATGAAAGAAAAAGTTGAAAAAAAACTATTTTTATTTTTACCGCGCATATCGCAATAACGATTTTGGAAGGCCTCTACTTATTATCCATCATATTTGTTCTGCTGGACGGTGGTCACATGAAGAGGGGGTGGAGCCAAAAACCATGACAAGCTTTGTTTGTTTGTTTGTTGTCTTTATTTGCAACAGTACAAAGTTATGTTATGTTTGTTATGATTGAGGAAGAGTGGAAGCAATTGTTTTGTATTTTCTGATAATATGACAAAAATAAAACCAAACATGGAATCAATAATGTTTGGAGGGCCAGATTGAAGGTGGTCATGGGCCGGATGTTGCAGATCTCTGCAGTAAAGTATTGTTAACTACTTACGTACTTAGTGCCGAACATTACTTGTTCTTTTTTGCTCCCGCATGGAACAAATGTGGCCTGCCCCCTGAGGATGGTGTTTAAACATTATTGCGGATTGAAGAGCCGACTCCTACTCGATTCCCAAGGCTTAGGAGTTGAATACAATATTTACTACCCAATGTCATAACAAGTATCGATCGTCAAACAGCAAACCCTACATTCCAGTGTGACAACTGCTTATAGGCCTGTGTGCATAGTTAAGAATGAACCACTTTGATACTCACCTTCAAAACTTTGGTTCCCTACTGTGATTACGTATTGGCCACTTGTTAATTGGAGTGGCATCATTTGCACCGGTGTCGTTGCTACTGACGTATGTGTGGATGGTTGCAGGTGTCGACGAGTACGTCCACCGCATCGGGCGTACCGGCCGAGTGGGCAACCGCGGCAAGGCCACCTCCTTCTACGACAGCGAGACCGACGGCGGAGTCGCCAGGAACGTGGTTAAGATACTCAAAGGGGCTGGACAAACGGTGCCTGATTGGTTGGAGGAAGAGGGGTCGAGGAACGCGTCCGATGGCGGCGGATTCTCCCGAGGGGGCGCACGTGATGTCCGCAGAGTAAGTTGCAGTTTTCACGTGTTTTATTCCCACTTGCCCGGATGCAAATCAAATACGCGGTTTAAAAAAAATTCGTTTTCCCTTACAATTTCTGATATTGGGTTGATTTATGTCTTCCGTGTGTACCTTTCAACTCTCAACCTCATCATCTTGCATGTAAGGTAAGCTGTTGGATCCTATCTCTACATTATGATAGTATTGGTTTGAATTTAAATGTGTTGGGTAACTGTTTTCAGTGGGATCTATTTTGAGGGTGGGTTGTGAAATGATCAATTCTCAACTTTTTGAAAATTACATAGAAAATTAATTAATGACTTAAGTGAAAAAGCATCAGATTGAAGAATTTCGCTTAAATAAAGTGGTATAATGACGCAATTTTGTGGGCATAAAATGGTCACACAGGACGCAAATGTCAAACATCAAAGTTGAACAAAATTCAAAAGAAAACATTTTTGAGGAAGTTGGTGAAAAAACATTTACCACAAATAACAACCCTTGCAGATAATCGTCAGAATCGGCCCATCCCTAGTTTGTGTCTTCTCTTGGAGCTTTGAGATGTCGCTTTAGTTTGTCTCCTACAACTGGTATACATTGTTTCCCCTTTTCGACCTATTATTTAAACATTGTTCCAATCAAACAATGTTCCAATATTTGGTGGTCAGAATAATCTATTCCTTAGAAGACTTGATAAAAGTCTACCTTGGCAGAATGGAGAATGGTGCATAACTTAAATTTTAGGAATGTAGGTTTGAACAAACGTGGATAGAATATATATGGAATAAGAATAGTAATATTTCAACGATTGGGTGTGTAGAGCCTAAAGGCTGTCGGTCCCTATCACTCTTTTAACCATTATGTCATTATCGGTATTTGTAATTATTAGTTGATTTTATTTGATTGTTATCTACTACTCTACGTATATCCAATACAAATCCATATAATGGATCTGAATACACTTGTACAAAATAATCTTGAATGAATAAAATGTATGAAATAAAATGAAAAGTAAATGTCTTCAAAATAATCTCCAAAACCTGATGGTATTAAGATGCTCGAGTAGCGTACATCTCATTGCACCATTTGTATTCACTAAAAATTTTCGTGACGATTGCAGTTTGATGGCGAGGGAGATGGCGGCGGTGGTGGTGGAAACCAACATTCCTCTGTTGCGGAAGAAGAAGAGGCCTGGTAAGGACGGAAGATGCCCTTCGAAGATTACAATTACACTTTTTATAATATTGCAACTAATCTAGCAACATGCTACGATTACATTTATACATTATTATTTCATTGATTATTAAGGAAGGATGAGTTATGAGAAAGACTGGTCTATTGGTCTGTGATGAAAACTAAATTGCTAATCACGAGTGGTGCTAACAAAATGCTAGGGACACCTGAGAAAATGCATACAAAAATTAATCAGTGTAATTTGCTGTGATCATTCAGTTTTGTACATATCTTTGCGATTTCCTTTCTACAGTCAAACTTCGTTATAGTGTTTTTGAGGGTCCTCGAAAAAGTGGACAGCATAAACGTGGTGAACATTTATTTTAAAAAAGAAAAATGCAATTTATGGTATTAGGCCCAGTAAAATATATATTTTACAAAGGAATTGCATTATAATAATATTTAACCTGCAACATTATTTAGGTCTAGCATCACAATCTCAGATTTATTGTGTCACGTCACTATTTGTGATACTTATGTTAACGTCTACCACGTGCATGCCGCTTGACGGTAAAAGAGTGTGCAGATAGTCGGCCGTGTAGACTGTTGACGTGCCTGCAGGCAAAGTGAACTCTCTTTAGAACGAGACAGAATAGGGGCAGAGTGTATGGAGAAAAAGCAATGGCGGCATGCGGGGAAATGGAATTGACGAGTATACAATAGAATACGAATATACATGACACATCAGTTTCTCTGCTTCAGTGCCATTTCTGTCCCCCCCCCCCCCCGTTGTAAGTGTAACAGAACAGATGCTTGACACTGGCGTTTGATTGGATCGTTGACTCACTTCTCTGGGAATGATGGCACTTGAGAAAAATGTGGGAGCATGAAGTAATATTTGGCGGGATGGAGAGAACTATGCGTCTTAAATGGGAAAACGTGCTAATGAAAAACGTAACGAATAAAAATAAATGTTCTTATGGGGATTCTGTAAAACCACTAATAAATAATGTGCTAACCGTGAAAACATTCTAATAACAAACGTTCTAATGAAGTTTGACTGTACATGCCAGTGCTATGGTGTTGTTACCATTTACATGTACAGTTTTATATGTTTCTGCTTGTGTACCTAATTTATCGTTTGTTACGATCCTCGAAAGTTGAGACTATTACTTAAATTAGACTAGAAAAAGTGATGTTAAAATGTTCATCAAAGGAAGCATAGATAAAATGAGAAATTGACTCGTGTTTTCATATAAACCTGGCCTAGATATACAGTACAGTGAAACTTCTGTATAACAAACTTTTTGAGATCACAAGAGGTTCTTACACTATATGTAAATGTACAATTTTTATAAAGAATTATTCCTTAACTAAATAATGTGGCTCCAGGGAGTTTGCTATAAAGAAGTTTTATTGTAATTATACAATCAAAATTGATAATCTTTGCTGTAGTATTCAAACTACACTTTTAATAATTGAATGTGTGTTGTTATTTAAATGAGTATGATTCCAATTTTTGTTACTTCATATGTTAGATGTCAATTGTATAAAACTATCCAGTAAGAGTGTTTTTAGAACATAATCTTTTCACATGGTCAAAGTTAGTAGCATTCGTAGTATGTGCTTTCGGGTTATCTATTAAAGCTTGGACTCCCGTTTCTTTCGATTTGTGCTCATGGATTGGTTCAAGCTCGTGCTATTGAAGATGTTCTACATTCCCACTTATCTTGATTCTACTGGAGTCTACTGCTCTCATTCATGATGCTCCACCATTCACATTTATAGCTTTTATGGTACACGGAAAAAGTCAAAACCCCTAGTAAGACTGCTCTATTTCTAGCTACCTGTGATGAATATTACATCTCATTTGAGAGTATCTTGTCAAACAATTGACAACAGGGACGACAACTTTTTACAGCTTTGTTCTTTTCTTGTTCACTTTTACATTAGGCTATATATATGCCTTTGCAGATATTGCATGTCATTATAGGTGGCATAAAGTTTAGATTGTAGGAAAGTGTAGTAAGTAAACAAATGCTATTTTTATACGTGAAAAATAGGAGTCCCATCAGGTTACCATGACAGGTAAGGGAAGTGTTGTTGGGACTTGTATTCTTCCCCCAATGAACTACCCAGTCGTTTGGCATACTTTCATCAGCCTATCATTATATTTTTACGTGATTATGTTCAGTATTGTAGCCCTGGAAGCAGTGTTAGTCACCATTTTCACATAGCTAAGTTTTCGTTGCAACTTGTATCAAGTTCCTTCACAATGCATTTGTAGTATTGTTTCATTTTTCTAACCTTGTTAGTGCATATTAGTATACATGTTTATTGAAACAAAATGCATTGTTACCAAATAAAGAGAATCTCTGCAATAAAGTACGTTTTGTAAAAAAAAAAACTGGCTGTGTATATCCTGTGTCTGATTATCCTGTTTCCCCCCTTCCCCCCCTTACATTAATGGTATATGAAAGTTTCAGCAAAGATTACTGAGTGGAGAAGATGTTTCATCCATATGGGAATTCGTCTGCGCGTGTCTGCGAAATTTTCTAAGTCCGACGTGTAGTTCGAATTCTCACCGCGAGTCGCTCTTCCAAAAGTTTAAAACTCAAGGTCCACTAAATCCCCTGGCACGTACTAGCGATCTAGTAGACCTTGTTTAATGGTAACGAAGTCAAACGCAAGGTCTACTAGATCGCTAGTAGCCGCCAGGGGATTTAGTGGACCTTGGTCAAACGTGCAGGGCTAGCGCTCCTTGCGGTCAGAATTCGAACTAGTGGTGGGACTTAGAAATTTTCGAAAAAACTCGCGCAGATATTTTAACACGGCGATGAAAAATCTTCTCCACTCAGTAATCTTCGGTTTCAGTTAGCTAAAAAAAAATCTGTCTTGGCTTCATTACCTATTTTGCTCAATTTAAAAATAAAAAAAGTCACTTGTCAAGTAAACTTATTTAAAACTTATGTTTAGCACACTGATGAGTGGTATGCATATTTTTGTGACTGGCCCATGTTTGTACATATTTGAAAGTGGTTTTTAAGCTCTGATATTACAGCAGTAAGCTGCCGATCGACAGTGTGCAATGAATAACTGCCACTGTCGCTCTCTCTTGCTCACGGTATCTAGGCAGGATGGCAGTTGCCTTTTGGTCGGTATTGCTGCAGATCACATGATTTATCTATCATGCCAATATGTATAATATATTGCCGATTGGCTTATATGTACGTAATACTTTTGTGTGGTACACTTTGATTTTTATTGAAAAACCATTATTCAAACAATTTATATCTTATTGTGCGATGATGACTGCAGAGTGAGTGGCAGCTGGAAACATCTGTATCTCTCCAAGACTGTCTTCTTCCCCCCCTGACGTCATATGGTAATTTACTACGTTCAACACACGAGCCGATCTTTATAATATATTGTTTATATTGTACTAGAAGTAATATAAGAATGATGTCGATAAGATTTTACTTTCCTACTGCTGAAAAGTACTTTAAAGATGATAGATTTACGATTCGGTACGGACTCTGCTTGCATGGTAAACGTAGTAGTCATTAAACTCGAATAATCAAAATCAAATTACCCGGTACTGCATGGAGCCTGAAAAGCCTTGAAAACAAGTACTGTATGATTATGCTTGCTGGCACTTGAAAACGGATTGGCACCACATCAGACATTTGTTGTCCCCCAGCCCCCTTGCTGGGCAGCAAGGGCACCCAACACTGGTAAAGGTGACGTGAATACCTTGCCAGTAACTACTCGGTCAGCTGGTTGTCTACCCCATCCCTTGATATCACATGCCGTGTAGAGGGGATGTGAGAACACTTGCCCACACATATTTTCATCTACTGATGGTATCGGGAGGTGTAGCAAGTGCCAAAGAGCGAGTAATGAGCGATCCAGCCAATAGTCACTGAATATTGGGTACACTCAACTTTTAATAATACGAATTTCTAAGTCGTACTACTTGACTTCTTTGAAATCGATGGATCTTTTCCAATAATAATTAAGCTCTGGCTTCTAGAGAGGTTTTTGGTTAATTCTAGCAGGCAGAGCTCAGTGGCCGGAACACTCAAAGCGCTGTAGTGTAGTCGTGTGTTGTACGCCTCCCCATAACAGACGGTTATGTTTCCTAGGATTTGTAGATGGCCTGTAGCAGTACTATTCTCGAAAATGAATGACAGTTTTTTGTTCCAAGAATTAAATGAATAAGGACCAGATTTGTATGTATGTATTTGCATGTTTTTATGTATGCTATGCAACGGCACGAAATTGTATCTTTGGTTTTTCGTGTTTATTTTGGTAAGGGTAGACACTGTCACAATGTTTACCCCGACTCTCCGCCAGCCTAATCGAGATGATGAGTGGGTGACATTCTGGGGCGAGATTTTCAAAGTAATTTGCTGACCTAGAACACAATATATATTTTTATTGATTTATAGATCCACAAGTCCACAACACAACTTATTATGAATTCTTGGTCTCAGGCATGCCTATTTGTACTTTAGCCAAGTTTGACTTGACAATGTTGAGACTTTTTAATGCTTTTGTTACAATGCCAGTTGCAACTGTAACATTATTTTCACGTATTGTAAAAGGTTGTCCCACTGTCATGACCATTTTCTTAAGTAAAGTTAAATACACTGAACCATGCTCTCCAGGCATAATCATTTCAACACCTTCTCCTAAATCTACTCTACATGGAACATTCCATGTTCTACTAAACACTTGCTGAATGTACTTGGTTGTGATTGGTCTAGCCCGCCCTCCTTCAGATCTTGAAAGAAAATACACTTTAGCTTCGAAGTGGTTGCTTGGTGTCTCACTTCCACTAGCACACAACAGCATACCTCGTTGAACCGATTGAATACGTACACCCCTCAAAAGAACACCTAGATTATCGCCCGCCTTCGCTGATGCAACAGACTTCTTGAACACTTGAATGTCTCCAACTGTTGTTTTTATATGTTCACCGAATCCCAGAAGGTCTGCTTCTGCATTTTTTTTTATTGTTCCTTTTTTTAGAGTCCCAATAACTACAGTACCCCTACCCGGGATGGTAAATGCATTATCAATTGGTAGCAAGAATGGTGACGTATAATCTCTTGTAGGTATTTCGATATGGTCGTCAATTGCATCCAACACTTTTCTTACAGATGCTTCACCAAACTCAGAAGTATCCCCATTCAGTGCTAATAAAGCAGATCCACATATGACAGGTGTATTAATGCCGTCAAAACCAAAATCGCTTAGCAGCTCTCGTATTTCAATTTCAACAAGTTCTAAAACATCGCTCTCCACTTTATCCGCCTTATTTATAAAAACAACTATTCGATCGATTCCAACTTGTTTCGCTAAAAGCAAATGCTCTCTAGTTTGAGGCATTTGGCCATCTGTACCTGCTACAACTAAGATGGCACCATCCATTTGTGATGCACCAGATATCATATTTTTCACATAGTCTGCATGGCCAGGACAATCTGTATGTGCATAATGCCTTTTTTTGGTTCTATACTCAATATGTGCAGCATTTATGGTTATTCCTCTTGCTTTTTCCTCAGGTGCCTTATCGATTTCTCCATACGGCACAAATTTGCTTAAACCATCTCCATCCAACAACTTCGTAATTGCTGCAGTTAAAGTTGTCTTTCCATGATCAACGTGCCCTATTGTTCCTACATTGCAATGTAGATTATTTTCTTCCAATACGGAATGTGTTGAGAGCCCCTGCTGATAGCCGGTAGTGCGCCATGCCCATAAGAGGCTCAAGCTTCTTGTATCTTTCAAAATCACCGCCCTTACAGGAGCTCTGAAGATAACTTTTCCGCAAGTGAACACTGCAGATATTCTTGAAAATCCACTCATAGTACTTTCAGTGTAAGGCTATACCACAATTTCAAAACAAATAATACTAGGATTACTTTACCAGTATGTTGTTTTATCCGATAACCATTACGTTGACTTAAGAGCAATTTTATAATGATTCTCTGCTCATCCTCGTAAACAACATGTACGCCGCCATTTTAAATTTAATAATTGTTAGGTTGGTTAACCTATTAGCAATCAGCAGTGTTCCAGAATTCATGTCAAACAAATCGGATACTGCCGTGAAGTCAGGATGGTTTGGATATGGTTTGGATAAAGCACGGCGATAAAAAGGCCATGGGGCCATATGGGGCAATGCCGAGATACACTCACACAGAAACAAAACGGGGTCTAAAACATGCTCTGATTATTGCTCTTTGCGCTATTTTGCTCTCACCACTGCCTCCTTGTACGACCAGCCTTGTACGTTTGTTGATTAGGTGGTGTCTTTTTCGTTTACCATGTTGGTATAATATGTCGGACACGCCCCCTAACAAGCATGGAGTCAGTTGAAGCTGTACATATTTATAAGTGCTATTTCAAGTGAACTTAAAAATGAGCAGGCAATACAAATACTTTTTCCTATTATTATGGGTTTCTTATTTGTTTATCGTGAGTGTAATACTATTCACCCGAGGGTTTCTACTTAGTCGAGAGGTTCAGAAGGAGACTTCTATATGCACGGGTTCTATTAACCTCTGTTCTACGGGCACTTCTCATAATGTATACTCGTCTACAAGTGGTAGGCCGAGGCCGACGCCTAGTACAGATGAAGACAATTTTACAGGTCATTGCAGACAGGAGGAAATTGTGAGAAATTTAATGTATGAAGAGGGAAAGCCATTCTTGTGTTTGCCTCCCAAATCCAAGGTGGTTTTGATAGTTATTGATGCATTGAAATATGATTTTGCTTCCTATGATGAAAGTATACAAGAATCTGAACTACATCCTTATCAAAATAAGCTAACTCTTATTCACAACTTGCTTAAAAAGAGGCCAGATAACTCACGATTATATAAATTTATTGCTGACCCTCCCACTACTACAATGCAAAGATTAAAGGGTCTGACAACGGGAAGTTTACCTACGTTTATTGATCTTGGATCTAACTTTGCAACACCAGAAATAAATGAGGACAATCTTCTTGATCAACTGCTAAGTAAAAATAAGAGCATTGTGTTTCTGGGAGATGACACTTGGACGAGCCTATATCCCAAACGCTTCAAAAGAGAGTATGCATTTCCTTCGTTTAATGTTTGGGATTTGGATACAGTGGATACTGGCATCATTAACAATCTTCTACCGGAAATCAAGAAAAATGATTGGAACCTTCTTATAGCTCACTTTTTGGGTGTGGACCATTGCGGTCATCGTTACGGTCCCTACCATAGTGAAATGAGTAGAAAATTAATGGAGGTTAATGCAATGATTAAGACTGTAATTGATACAATTGATGACAACACAATATTATTTGTGATCGGAGATCATGGAATGACAGCAACAGGTGAGAATATTTACATCTAGTTCTAGTCTTCTAGGCTAAAGTAGGCCTAAAGTGGTTTGGTACTGTACAGAGACGGAAATAAAAACATGACATAGCCTATAGCGTAGGCTACGTAGGCATACAAATGAAAACGCTTTGAGTCTTCATATGACGACATCATTGTAGAATAGAAGTGAGGAGGAAAAGTACTCTGACAGTAGGCCTACTAAATGGGTAGGCCTAACCTAGACATATGTTGTGGATTTATAATTTCCAAACAATATCAAGTAGGCCTACGGTACCAGTACGGTAGCCTACTGATAGGCTTATAATCAATATTGAATGAAAAGAATGATAAGCAAAAGTATACGACAGCGTGACATTTGAAAATACCCCTTCATATCAATAGTATTGAAACAATTTGGTGCTATTTATTTTTTTCCTGGGGGGCTCTCACCCCCGCATAACGTTGTTGCTCAAAACAACACATTAGTAGGCCTAGGGCTTTTTGCAATAAAATGTAAATCACATGTAGATATGAGGAAACCCATGAAGGAAACGGGAAAACGTAAACATAAATCATGAAGAAAAGGGCCAAAAAAATTCGTCTTCGGCGATAGGCGTCATGCGGACCTTTGGCAGTATCACGTGAGCCTTTCTCTGCTCTCTTTGTCCCGCAATGTTATTTTCCAGAGTTGGGAACCCTATTGGAGGCCTGTGCTATTGATGTAGATTTAAGATCTGTTTCTAGGCTTACTGAACACTTAGTGCTAAAATATGTTTAGGCCTAGCTGTAATTATTAGATTATTTACTTCCTTTGGCTAATTTATAGCTTGTTCGTATTAAATTGTCGCTAAGTAAATTTAAATACAAATGAAGGCTAGAGCAGGTTTTAAATTTTCTGTTTCAGGGGACCATGGAGGAGACAGTGAAGCTGAAGTAACTGCAGCCATGTTTGTATATTCTGCTCAACCATTGTTTGCAGACTTTAAAAACGATAAAGTTAGTCAAGTGGATTTGGTTCCTACCCTCGCTACGATTCTAGGTCTTCCAATTCCATTCTCGAACCTGGGTACCATTGTTCTGGACGCTCTACCGTCAGGCAGCTGGCAATCCTTGCTGCCCGTCGTGTGGCACAATGTAGAACAAATGTCTCGCTACATTCAGACGTACGCGGAACATTCCAACCAGTTTTCGGCGGAGCGGCTTTCCATGTTCCGTGACGATTACACCAAACTCGGGGACCAATTACAGCACGTATCGTCGTACGAAAACTTCACAGAATTTGTCAACAATGCCACCACGTATTTAACGGACTTAAAAAACATGTGTGCCGAAGTGTGGATTCAGTTTGATCCATATTCCATATCGAGAGGACTGTTGTTGTCTTTCCTCACCATCTTCTTTGGATACCTCCTCATCGAAGGGCTGCCCGCCGACTCGTTAAACACGATCCTCAATGGACCGTTCCTCGCCATCGGCTACGCGAGCATATTTGTGGGCGCCGCGTGCAGCATCGCGTGCTACTCTCTGGATCTCGTCGAGGACGTAGAACTTGCCTGCTACTTCTCCGGCGGTCTGCTCTCCATATTCACCATGTTCGTTGTGGTCGTTCAAAATTGGGAGGCCATTTCCAACCACTTCTACGAACAGAAAAAGCTGGAAGACTGGACGAGTATGGCAGGAAGAATCATCACGATATTCGGTCTGTGCGGAATGTTTTCCAACAGTTACGTGGTCGAAGAGGCTTCGGTCCTTTCCTATTTCCTACTCACCATGGTCTGGCTACTCGTGTACAACTTCAGATCGGCAAAGTCGTTCTTCCCGGAAAAAACGAAGGGAATCGACAAGCAGACGTCCGCGTGGCTCAGGTCCCAAGTGACGCCCGTACGCACCAGACTGGTGGCGATGGCGGCTTGTCTGAGCGTGGCGATCCGTCTCTCGCGCCACTACTGGAGCTGCCGCGAGGAGCAGAACGAGTGCCGGCCGTCCGTGTCGGGCAAGGAGACCGGCGCGACGGAGCGATATCGCAACGCCGAGTGTCTGTTCACGCTTGTGTGCGTCGCCCTTCTGGCCACCGTCGTGCGCATCTGGTTGCGATGCTGCGGCAACCTGGCCGGCTTCTCCCCGACGGCCGTGGTCGCGCGATACGGGCCCACGGTCATTGTGGTCTGCACCGGCGGGTTCTGGATCGTGCAGGGCCTGCCCAAGGTCACCAGGGCGAAGCTGTTCCTACCCTGGCAGCTGCAGTTCCTACCGTGGGTGGTCTACGCGGTCGTCGTCGCGGCACTCTTCTGTCTGTTCCTACGACCGCTTTGCATTTACACCGTGCCCAAGAAAAACAACGTTACGTACATCTACGGAGAGGAGAACAAGATTCCACTTCTTTTTAATCACATGAAGGAAATGATGGCAGATCGAAACAAACCCACGGACAAATCGGACAATTGTCCCGTTGTTTATGGGTTGGCAACGGTATATAGTTCTGTATTTGTTGTTCTGTGTTTGTTTGTCTTCTTGCTAATTTGTTTGTTACTTGGTGATGTCATGTCACCATCTGCAGTTCTTATGTTTGCTACTGGAGCACTGCTGTTGGCCATACTCTCCGTTATTCGCTACGAGAAAGCTCTTTTAGTAGGTGAGTAAGTCTTCCTCTTTGTAGCTACATTAAAGCTATAAAGATCGACGTAGTTGTGTATATATGTAGTGGCTATAACTAATGTCTTGCCTTTTACAATAGCATTTCTATTCAATTTTCTTCGATGCATATTATTATTGTTAAACATCCGTAATTAGTTGTACTATACCTACTATAAATGCCGAGCGGCATGAAGAGGGTGGAGAAAGAAGCGTGTCTCTACTGGTTGACCAGATCCAGCATGATGGCATAATAGCCAAATGTGGGCATTTGAGAAGAAGAAGATAAATGCTTGCATAGCAGCAAGCTGGCATGGGCTTGATGGAAATAGTTTGATGAAATCTAATTGGTGACCGATTTGTTTTATTGCAGGGCAGCTGTTTAACGTGCCGTGGTCAGCGGTCATCTGCTGGACATTCCTGTCATCGTATTTCTTCTATGGCACGGGCCACCAGCCTACATTTCCAGGTAACCAACATTATTCTGAAGCAATGCAATGTGTGTCACTGTGTGTCATGTAGGCAATATAGTGTATGTATGGTAGGCCCAGGATTATAATTGTAAATACGCCTATGTTTAGCTGATGTTGTCTTTGGCGCTAACGTATGTCTAGGCACTATACGAGCAATCGAAAAATGTTTTATTATAACTGTAATTATAACCTGTATCTGTCTGTAATTATCTGTGCCTTTTGACTTTGAGTATAGAATTCATGTTTTCTTACTCCTGGACTAAGCTTATATTACATCAAATGGCTTATAAACTTGATATTGATATATGCCTAGGTTATAATTATATCCCAAATGAGTGGAACCCGGCTGTGCTACGTAGACAAACGAAACGTGTGTGTGTGTGTACAGGGATCCAATGGGACGCCGCGTTCGTGGGCACGGGCGGCCAGTTCTCTAGCAACCTCCCGCCGGCAATACTCGTCGGCATCAACACGTTCGGCTCGCACCTGTTGCTGTCTCTCGCGCTGCCGCTCCTGCTCGTCGGTCCGTTCACGTTGCGCGTGATGTTGCCGTCGCTGCTCTCGACGTCGCGCTGCTTCGATGCCGAGCTCAAGAACGGAGAGCTCGTGCTCTACCAGCAGGACGCCCTGCTCTACAGGGGAATGTTCTCGTTGTGCGGGAAATATCTCGTGCTCTGCGGACTGAGGGTGAGCCGGTAGACTCGCGTCCGGTATTACGAACGGCTGATAAGCTATCCTATAGGGAGTATTCACGCGATGTCACATCGGCCATATTGGAGGCCACCTATAGTACTATTTCAAGCTTCATTTTAGCTGTCAATAGAAAACGAATAATGTTGTTTATGGGGAAATATGAGAGTTTGAACACATATACCCCCGATAAAGTTTACAGAAATGATTATGTGTGCCATTGTAAAGAACAAAAAGAGTGGCCAAAATAAGAGAGAATTTATTTAAGTTGCTTTTCAGTAATAATAGCAAACTAAAGTTGCAGAACAGTTGAACTTCAACCAAATGCCAGCTGATACATAGTAACAATGAACTACCAATCACATGTCATTGTGGCCTCCAGTATGGCCACCATGCACCATATGAATACACCCTATTATTAGGTTGATTTTAAGGTTTTTCATTAACGGTTGGCATGGTGAAAACAAGTTATTAGCTACCAACATTCATAGAAGCTCGTAATACCGGCCCTGAATAATAGTATTAGCTATGACTATGAGCTTTTATATTGTTCTTAATTTATTATTTTGCATTCCTGTAGTACTAGTTTATTTATAACTTTAGTTAGCAGAGTAGTGTACAGCTCGAAACACATACATTGACTCTCAATCAATTACTAAAAACTAGGTATAATAATAAACATATAAAACACTGCTCTAGTACAGAAAAAGATTCTAAAAGTAATTTAAAGAGTCTAGGAGTAGGCACACAACTAATTATACATAAGTATAATTGTCAAGTAGATCAAAAAAGTGAACTAAAACAACTGACAAGAAAATATATATAGTATATTATAGAATATATAAGTTCAGGCAAGTCCTTTGCCTGAACTGATTAATTTTGTGTTGGCTGTGGTGGGCGTTGAAATGTGAAATGTTGCTCTACTACTTGTGCCGATGGTTTCAGATGTTCGTGTGCATGCTTGCTGCCACAATCCACTGCCGGCATCTCATGGTGTGGAAGATATTCGCGCCGAAACTGATCTTCGAAGGGATCGGCTTGTTCGTTACGATACCCACCGTCCTCGCGGCATACTTGCTCACGATGCGAGTAACGGGACAAATAGAGAAACTCTTTAGTCATTTGGAAAAGCAACAGCGGTGATAACCGATGCACTAGTGTGATGTGAGATTGTCTGCCTCGAGCCAGCTCATGGCTTTAGTCGGGGGTCTGCTGTAGTGTCCTTTCAGGTAACTATGTAATACGAATGTAAGTCAGGGCAGAACTTGGAAGGGTAAAGATGAGGATGATTTGCCGTACGATAAATAGGTGCTTCAATAGGTAAGGACAAGTATTTGGGTGAATGCTTTTTACATGAAATTCTTCAAAAATTACTTTTAATTTTTTTAATTGAATTTAAAACTTTGATGTTTGTTTTGAATCCTGTGTGACCATTTTATGACCTCAAAATTATGATATTATACCACATTTTAAGCGAAATTCTTCAATTGGTATCTTATTTATGAAATTAAACATGAAATCTTGTTTTTTGCAGATCAGTATTTGTATTTATTTATTTACTTTACTTTTATGTCATAATTTGACAATCTCAAAAGAGGGCCTGAATGATTTCAACATATATTGGTTCATGTAAAATAAGCAATACAATTATTGTTATTTAATAACATAAGGCCTCCATTGGTTAGTCCCATCTCCGATGATTTCCCATTTTTATTTATTTTCATTTTTTTACTGTTGTAAGGTAACAATATATTTTTTCCCACTGCTTTACTGAAGTAAAATTTCTGAAATAAAATTTGTACACTGAAATACAATGAACTTAAAAAATGTCCCTATGGATAAGCAGAGGATCAACAGAAGTTGTAGGTCCTCTATATCCTTACAACCTTATTATTTCTCAGCCTTGTAGCCTCTCTACCAATGATTCTGTTTCATATTGTTTGTTGTATGTAATGTATCCAATGGCAATAGGCTAGGTTATTTGAGGTGGAAAATTATCTTCTCAGATATCAAGAGTATCCGAGGTATCATTATATATCATCTGCGTATGATAAGATAACTGCGCATGCTGTGGTATTGTCGAGTTCTAGTCGACTAGTATAAAACGGAGCTTTGGGATACACCCTGACCACCTAGCCTAATATGAACAGCTAGCTAATAGTATTATGTTGAATTTAAATTGGAACAGTAGCGTAGCTGCATGTTTCAAAACATTTAATTAAAATACCAGGTTCGGTTCGGAAAAAAGGTTTGCACAGCCCTACCGTAGGGCCTACAGTTAAACAAAGTGCTTACTGCATAGACTCACAAACTCAAATTTGAATTACTAATTTTGGAATTAAAAGAACATTGACCTAAAGCCCTATCCAAACAACCCCACCCACCCAAGGTCGCCTGCTTTCCTCATATGCCGACAAAACAAATTTTGACCATGTCAAGTAAACGCTAACTTAAAGAAAGTGGGGTTTCTTCCCAGATAGGCCTAGTAAATTACAGAAACCATTTTGATTCACTCACCTGAAAGTACTGTTCGTTATATGTACTTGCCTTGACACATTACGTATGGATTGTTCCAGCTCATAATTATCTTAATTTGACCGCAGTTTGTAAGTATATCAGGATGTAGTGTAGTGCAGTACATGGATTAGTGTGGTACAAGCAGCGATCAAGAAGGTGATGCGCCTGTTGGAACATACGTATCAGTATTGAATCTGTTGGTATGATAGTTATTTTGTAGCATAGTATCTCTTGTAGGTGGGATGGGCTATTAGGACAGTTTATATTCACCACAAGCACTAGTCTTGTATGTATGTAGTCTTGTATGGCTCATTGGTTCCGTTTGTGTTGCCAATTGAGGCACCTCAGGCTCAATCCCCAGTAAGTGTGTAGCTAAATAGTGAGCAATGTTGTAGGTAAGTAAACTAGTGAAAACCAGAAATCAATAAATCCAGCTCTGATTGAGGACTCCCACTTGTCAGCCGGGCGCCTTGACCGCTAGACCAACGGGCAGGCAGTTTATTATTTTATTATACATATCTTAACAACTGGTTTCCACTCGAGTAGTTTCACCCAAGAGTGATTCTCTAAAACGTAATGATTTTTATCAGTATGTTGCTGTCTTGGTTTGTTGACCTAAAGACAGTAAAACCTAATTGTGATGTTTTCCATGTGTCTACAATATTATAACCATACTGTATAGTTTGCTTTATATTGTAGCTACATACCCAGTACAAAATTAAGCTATATTTAAAAAAAAAAACAAGTAAAATATAATAAACATTAAGATTGAACAGAAAGAGATAAGTTTAAAACCTATAAATATAATGCTTCTAAAATCATAATTTGGCCAGGTCTATTGCAGTGATAACTGATAAACGTGGTTTGAACTTTGATTAATGGGCATGGGTATTATAGTATGCTCCTATTGGATATGGGACAACAACAGATCAGGATTCCACTGTCAATCGCGAGGCGGGTGCTTGTAATTTGTAACCGAGTGAGTAGACAATAAATATTAAATTGTTAATTCTCTTGTGAGTTGTGACATAATATGCAAATGTAGCACAGTGTCAAGTTCAGTCTCAAGATTTTTTCTGTTGAGGCTCTCGAGTGAGAAGTGATTCAAATAGTTGCCAAGATTTATGATACGTAGGCCTACTTAAATTCACCTTGCTAAACGCTAAACACCATTCAGCAATAATTTATTTACGATTGTATGCATATTTTGTTTCGCTAGTCATTCAGCAAGTCTGGAAAGAATGTCGTGCGATAAAAAGAAACAATTTAAAAAAAATGTGTAATTAATCATTCATTTACGTTCTATGTTTAAAATTTAAATTGTATATAATGTGGATCCAACAGCTTACCTTCGTGTAGTAAGATGACGAATTTGCGAGTTTAAAGTTCACATAAAAAACATAATACAAATTAGGGATGTCATAGGGTAGGAAAATTCGGATCCGGTTCCAGACCTTCCAAGAACCGGGTTACCCGGATCCTGAAAGCCTAAATTATATCATCTTATCTTGGTTACACCCCCCCCCCCCCCCCCCGAAACCACGCGGTTGAAGGTCGTTCTCTGTCCGTGTCAGCTGCCGGCCGCTGTGTGCGTTGGGCTCTGTGCGGCCAAAGCGCGCGGGAAGGGAGAGGGGGGCGGGGGAAGTGTATATGGCCTCACAGAACTCGCCCGCAGTAATGACAGCGCGTACTAACCTGCGACCAGCTGGCCACGCCCACAAGCAGGAATTCACTGTAGCTTCAAGGAAAATAGCCGCATAAATATCGTCGCGTATTTTTTTTTTTTTTTTTTATACAAATATTACTACCCGATAAGGATCCGGATCCTAAAAATGGATTTGGGTAATTTCTGGATCCGGGTAATCCGGGTACCCGGGTACCCTATGACATCCCTAATACAAATATAACGAGACGTTTCGACCGAGGTCTTGCTCACTCGAGAGAAGAATGGCTAAAAATGGCAAAAATCATAAATGTGTTTTACTTAAGAAATTAGAACCTAGTACTTTGTTAGTTGTGTAAGCTCAACCTGTCCTGATTGAATTTTCAAATTTAATTTGAATAGGTTAGTATTCACAAATAATAAATAATTAATCCTCTAAATTCCACATGAAATTCGAATAGCCTACCAACTGTTTGATAATGATACATTTAAAAAATCTTGTTGCCTAGGCCTACAATAAGAAGCAAACTGGTCTGAAATCAGAGGGAACTACTGTATTTGTAAGTCTTGCTATATCGTTGGCCTAACTGCAAAACCACGTAAGTGACTTTTATCAAATTGTTCAGGAAATACAAAAAACTATTTTAACGTAAGAGCTTACAAACAAACAAAAGTGCATACAAAAACACGTAAGTGCTCGAGTAAAGTAAGATCTTTTGGATGTGATTTCATATTTAAATTAATAAGTAAAGTTGCGTACTAATAATAACCATTATTCAATAAGGTTTATTCTATACTTAAAAGTAAAGATTGGGTCAAGAAATTATAGGAATAAGTGACAATACTTACTTTTATTGGCAGCAACACACAGCCACCATGACTGCCTTTGAAAATGTTGCACTTACCTGGTTTTTCTTGTTCCTTTGCACATACGTGGTTTTAACCATTCGTTATAACAAGCCGTGTGATTGGCTGAGCACTTGAGTGGTTATTTCATATGATGCGGGCTATAAGGATATACCCAAAATCACATCTAACTCATTTTCAACCAAAAGTGCACTTACGTGGTTTTGCAGTTAGTCCAACGATATGTATTTATTTATGAACAGATAAAGAAGCTGCAAGCAAATTTTTAATTTAATGGAATTTTTAACACAATGTGCATACGCTGGGTGAATACCATTGACCAAAAACAACAATAATGCTTGAGCAACCAATTTTTTTGTTTCATTTTTTCAATCGTAATTCAAAACTATTCACTACATAAAACTATTCGATATTTGTTATTCATACTTTCTTTTCTTGAAAAGGTATATACAATTTTCGAACTGAAAATAAGAAGGAATTGGAGCTAATGAATAAATAAATAATCAGTCACTACTGTAATACTTGCACAGGCTTACAACAAGTACCTAGATTAGGTATCTTGAGCCCCCTACCACCCAGTAGGCAACATATCATTCAATAATTGAGTTTTCTGTGAAAATGTGAAACAAGGAAACGAAAAAACCATGATCTAGGACTGACTTTGGTATTGACCTGGTATTCTAAGATTTCAAAAGTTGATCAACATAGAATATCAACAGGTCACTAAACCTGGCCTTTTGTGTGGTAAAACTTTTGAAACAAACCAAGTAACAGCCATCTGCAGCCATCCACATCCACTTCATTAAAATTGGTCTATTTTGTAATTATGTCTCTAATATTTGTATTGTTCCCAACATTAGAAACTCTTAACAATTCTTGGAAGCATTTTAGCCAAAACAGGACCAAGCTACCACCCGTTTCATTAGACCACATGTATGTAATGTGCGTACTTGTTCTTAGCAGGAATATAATCATGTAGAGCAGAATAGTGTGACTTGTGGTACCATTACCTCATTGTGCTTGTTTAGTTCCTCCAGAAATAACTAATCTTCAGTGTTGCTCATTACAGCCTCCCAGCCTTCTAGGCACACCCTACCTGTCAGTACTGTGTTATCAACGCACAATTGTACATATTCCAGTGTAGCCACATTTATTCAAATCACTGTCACTAAGCAAGTTTTGTAATATCCAACTTCTTAAATGAACAACTAATCAATTCACTGAACAGTAAAGTTGTAAGCCAATGGATTGATAATTTCTTAATTTGTTAATTTGTAATCCTCAGACAAAAAGGAATCGTTTATTTTAGCTAAAAACGTATAAATGCAGCCTATGTGTTCATTTCAATGTTGCAATAATGCAGGTTGCCTGTTAGTGTGCAGACCTGATAGATTTATACTATGTATCAATGTCTAGGCAGCTTGTTCAAGTTTTTTGTCTTTATTTCTTGTGAATCTTCTCGAAACCATCTTTAAGCAGAGGGTAAAAAGACTGGCAAGATTCACTAAGTGTAGACTTGAAGTTAGTGGCGTGGGCAAGTCTGACAAAAACACGATGAATAGTGGAAGTCATCCACTGTGGGTATAGCTTATTTATCAAGTTGAACTGTTGGTTTTTTGTCAACTATGAACAACGAATGAAATTGTCTTGCATTTATGATTAAACTCAAGGAAATAAGGTAAAATAAAGTATAAATGTTAATGTTACTATGTAGTTTTTGCCAGTTGTGCTAATTTAAAGTTGCGACCAGTTTGTCAAAGTACCGACCTAGTATTTGTTGTTTGTTAATAATGGTTGTGTTTGTAGCCTACAATGAAAGTGGTTTGTTTTGTCTCTAGTATGTCCAAGTAATTTATTCATCCCTTTAAGCTGGGTCTCATAGCTCAAAATTGAGGGTAAACTTGTTTAGCAGCTTGGTTTCAAAACTGAGATGTCGTTTCCAGTTTTCCGTTGTAGGAATCTGACTTACTAAGTTACTTCAATTGCGTTAGTAAATGAATTTTGTAGAGAATCTCGTCAATGGTCTGAGTGATGTCAAGGTCAAGGAAACACGTGAACTCATGTTCATCAAGTGACGAAAGAAATGCGAGTACACCGTGCAGCTGTGAGTAAAATAAACAAAACCAGGTGGAGCCGTGGTTTACACGACCAACCACAATCACTTCGCCAGCCGATACTGCTTATGATATTACTAAATACTTTTGGAACCACTTACTATTGTATATCACTGCAACAAGTACTTGAATTATCGATATTCTTGTTCCATATTTAATAGTTTATATAATTATTACATGTTTTTATAAAGCTACAATGAAACAATACAATAGCCTACCTATTGAACATATGTATAAAACAAAGTACAAAATGGGGGCTGGCAACAATGGGATTCATAAAGATGTTTTTAACTCATCTGGAGCCCGATTCTCTAAATCTGCGGTAAATTTATCACCGGTTTCTGTCGTTACGGAAGGCGAATGGATGGCTGTGATTGGGCCACAGCCTTCTCATAACAACCGAAACCGGTGATCACCTTATCGTTGACCATAGAGAATCCCATTTAATCAAAACCTTGTTTTGTTTTGCACATTCGAATCTTTGACTGTTGCTACGTATATACTAAAATGTGTTTTCTAATGCTGTTCATGGACTCAAATCCTGTCATTCACAAGTGTTGGCCTCTCCACAGTTTACTCGCACTTCTTTGGTTATTTAAATACCTTGACTCCATGAATTTACCACCATTATTTGAATATTTATTGACCAATTCTTTATTTTGGTTGTAATCATGAGTGTGTTCATGTCTTGTGGGTAAGACATTAAACTAAGTTATTTTGAAGTCTATCTTTAGTTATTTTCCTTTCCTTCAATCCAGTGGTTACGTGTTGCGGTGGTGGTGGTGGTAGTTGTGGATGGACTCCCGTTTCAAAGAGTTGCTGAACAAATTATAAAACAACTCATTTGATGCAGGATTTCACCCGCCAACCCAACTCAAGTAGATATTTGCTGCTCTGACATCTTTACTTTCATCCTACGCTGCCAACAACTAAATCCCCGTTCGAAATGGTAAATGCATAGTATGGCTGCCGTTCAACATTAGTGATTACACTTGCAAATTTATTTTAATATTATTTATTATTTTATAAATCGATGTCGGACCAAAAGTTCTGACATCCACATAGTTTTGAATCAGTTTCAAAAATAAAATAAAACTGTTGTAGGCAAAGTATATTACATAAGTGTGCACATTATTAACATAGCTCGTGCGGACAACAGTTGAATGTTTCAACCGCCGGCGGTCGGTGATCGAATCAAAAGCAAAAGTGTCGCGTACCGTTCACTCACAGCTTGCTGCCCTTGAAAAGTAGTACGTGTTCATTGCTCGATTATTTCGATTTGAATGTCTCAAATCGATGTCAAAATTTGTCCGCAATATTGACATCGAATCAAAACATAGATATCGAACGGCAGCCCTAATTTATAGTATTACATAAATGGTTTGTAATAAGCAAGAACATGATGTGTTTGTATAATTTTTCATAGAAGTTTTAATGTATGAAACTTAGTTTTATACAAGTATGTCTATACCTAATTACTGTAGTTGTATTGTATTTCTTTTTGCCGTGAATGATTTGGTATTAAAATGGGTTTGTTCATCTTTTCACTCGCCATCTCGACTGTTCTTGCAAGCTATGGCATACAAGCGCGTCGAGTATCTGACTAAATCTGCAACAAATGGGGTCTAGTCGAGAAAAGCCGACTCGGATTTTGTTTTCCTTGGGTAGTGGCCCATTGCACAAAGTTACCTTGCGATTGGATAAACAAGCCACATTGGTGTCTTTCTTCTAATTGTGGTGATGGTGCTGTCTGGATTCCCATGTATCATGGCGGTTTGAGCCTGCGTTCTGGAACAATTCAGATATACACCCCCAGGAGTTGTTAAGCAGGCCCAATTATCTGCAAGAGATGGGGGAGATTAACATGCTATAATGTTGGGGTACTGTGTAAGCCTACAGTATGTACAAAGAAAGTTTGGCTAATGCTTAGTTAAATGAATTTTTCTTCAAAATGTTGTACTATTCCAATTGGGGATTTTACTTTTTAGAGCCCCATACAGTTTGTAATACTACACAAATAAAAATGGCTAAACAATGTGCAGTTAATTTACAATCACAACAATTATTTATAAGTTACTGGTACTTCAAAAGATAAATTTGCTACAAATTTTAGCTGGAGGTTTTGTTTTACTGTAAGCTTCTTGCCGAGTTGTATCAAATTGAATGCAGCATTTAATTTGAACTATTTTTTGTTCGCAAAAGTTTACATTTCTAGAAAATAATAGCAAACATAGAAACAAACGCACACTACACAAATTCATAACCTCAATTTTTAGTTTGAATTAATTTGACAGCTATTAATATATTTTTTCCCTATCTTGTTTTGTAAAGTAATGATTGATGTTTGATTAATTCATAGATGCCACACAGTGGGGAAAAATGATTCACCTCGAAACAATGGTACAACTTGTTAAACACACACTCGTGGTACCGTACTCTTACAAATCGCATCCCTTTATTTCAGAATTATTATACACTTGCTGACATAAGTCTACCACCTGTTGTAAAGATATATTTTTATCAACATATCTTAGGGTAAAATGCAGTCGTTCCTCACGTGCTCTTCAACTGAGTCTTACGCTCAGACTCGCCCAACCACCAATCACAGAGAAGTCTACATGGCAATGCTGCTCTGTGATTGGTGGTTGGGCGACTCTGAGGAAAAGTTGTGTTGAAGAGTAGGTGAGGAACGACTGCATTTGACCCTTAAAATAAATTTGTGGGTTGTGTGAACTTAACACCCATACCTTGAGTTGCATGTTTCAAGCTATGAAGAATACTGTACTTGAAGTTAAGTTAGCCTATGCTAAGGTTCAAGCGCACATTTAGCAAAGCCAATAATACATGGCAAAATTATTTTAATAACATCTACACCCAGGACCAAGAATTTAAAAGTTTGTACGATAACAATACAATCGCACAACCAGGAATTCACGAACTGACCCTATGAGAGGTTGATAAAGAAGATATCTTTACTAGCCTTGTTTTTATAAGTTGGCGAGTGTTTGCCTAATCTTTATTTCAGTGGTATTACATACATTAGCAATTGTTCGTGCGTTAGGTCGCATCTGCTATGATTGCATACAATTAATTTGGCCATGGAAACAGTGGTACAACCTGATTAAAAGCAGTGTTCAGAATTTTTTTAAGTAAAAATAAAATATGAAAGATCATAAATTATAACACAATTTTTGTTGTTGCCGAATTCTACAGTACTTACCTGGCTGGCTCAATTATTTTGCCATAGCAACATACATACTTAAAAGTGGCCAAGCATTTCTCGCAAACCACGACCACTCGAACTATACGAAGGAAGGTCAAAGCTGAGTTACCTGTAGCGTGAACCCTCCGCCCTCCTTGCCCTGAGGTGACCTCCCCCCTCCCATCTGCAGCAGCTCTGTGGTGCCGGGTTGCAGGCTCTCGTAGCCCTGCCTCACGGCCATGTTGACGCTGCGGGCCAGCCCACCCCCGTACGTGGGGGTGTCTTCCGTCAGCTTCTTCCTCAGCAGGTCAAGCACGGTGGTGGCGTTCTGTGCGGGCTTCACCCCCGCCAGGTCGACAGCGGCCACGGCGTCCTTGCGCAGGGCCGTCAGCGCGTCAAACGTTCGGTCCAGCACGTCCATCTGGGTCTTGTAGGGGGCCGCGGGGTCGGGGGTCAGCTTGGGCCCCCACAGCGCGGCAAACGGGGACCCGGGCTTCTTCCCAGGCTTGGTGGGCGCGATCGCGGCCCCCGTCCGGCTGGCCAACATCTGCGAGGCCGTCGCAACCATCTCGTTCTTGAGGTCTGTCAGCTCGTCCACGAAGGTGTCTACCAGACGGTCCTTGACGTCGGGGGAGCGAACGCTGCGCACCGGAGTCAGCAACGCCTCCAACAGCTTGTCAAGGAAAGCGGTAAGCTTCTCGTCGACTGTGGGGATGGCGGGAGGTGTCGGCGGAACGCCAGCAGCTTTGGAATCCGGGAAGGGAACCCAGAAGTCCGGGGGGACGATGGTCGGCTTGACCGCGGGTTTGGGAGGCAACGGCATCCAGAAACCGGGTGGAACTATTGTGGGCTTGACGGTAACAGTGTCTGCAGAAGTGTCCAAGCTGGAGAACAGCTTGTCGAGGAAGGCCGTCTTCTTGTCCGCCATGACCTTGGGGTCAAAGGGCGGGGGGGGTGTGGTCAACCACGGGGCAATCAGTCGGCGCTGGATCTCTGCGGGCTTGGATGCGTTCTCACCTGGCGTGGGAGGGGGTGGGGTCGCCAGCTGGCTGAACAACGTACTCAAGAAGGCTGTCTTCTTGCCCGCGAAGTAGTTGGGAGCTGCGGCCGCGCCTCCGAATGGAAGAGGACCCGTAGGAGAGAAGAGGCTATTGAGGAGTGCGGTCTTCTTGTCGATAAAATACTGCGGGTCCACCACGGGGGGCATGAAAGTTGGTTTCATGGAAAGGAACGGTTTCGCTGCTAAAACCGGGCCTGAAACCATGGGTTTTATTTGGAACTGCGAGTCTTGGTAGTCGATGTCTACTTCTTGAGTATCGGGCACAGCCACTTCGGCAGCTCGCTTCACACCTGCCGACAATGAAGGATGGGCAAAGTGTTATGGGTGACAATTTCAGTCAAGTCAGTCATTTGTATATGTACCATGTATGTACTTGGTATGTTGTGCTAAGTATGGGTGGACTAGGGATGGATGGATGGTTGAACATTCGAATATCTCAAATAGTTTGGAAAATTACTATTTTCAAAATGTAAGAACTAAAAGCATGAAGTGAGAAATGTAGCATTTCTCAGTCTACACTAAATGGATCATTCCAAATTTCAACGTTCTTTCAACACAGTTATCATAGCCATTCCAATATCAACCAGGTTGTTTTAATATATTGAAAGTGCGTGGCAAATAATAATATGCATATATGCCAATATAAAATTAGACAAATATCAGTTTAAGAGAAAACCTAGATATGTTCAATGAACTTCAGCACATTAGCATATCACCATTATATTTGCTACTAGCAAATAATAAACAAAAGTGTACGACATACCACCAAATTTGAGATAATGACGCAGATTTGGGAGGAACCGAACTGTTATATAATTTGTGACTAAACACCTATCAATTAAAGAGAAAGCCTGGACATTTTACACTCCTAATTGTCAATGTATCACATTCTTCTTGCATGCAACTAATGTTTGAAACCTTGCTGCCTGGGAAGTGTGTACATCCATGTCCACCAACATTCTGAACAAAAGTTCTCAAAGTTATTGGCATTGTTCAATAAAAGAATATTTATTTAAAAATAGCACTCAATAACTTCTCAAAAAGCTGTACATATTCTATACTTACTTAACTTGACTGCTCATTTGGCTATATAAACCTGAGTTAAGTCCAAACTTCACCTCCCAATCAACAGGCCGATAGTAAGCAGATCAGTTGATAGCGAGAGAAACACGTGAAAAGAGAAAACAAAATAGTCGAAATCTTTTTTAAATATATAGAATAGGCCTAACAGAGCTGTATACCAGTCACTCAACTAGTGGTGGTAGTATGTTGGCTTATGCCACATATTTTGGCAATGGTGCTAATCTATGGATGAAGTGTTGTTTGGCCAACTTATACCCAAATAGTTCGTAGAGAAGTTATATTAATTAATTAATTTCAAATACATTATCATGGAATATCCAACTACCTACACATTTCTAGCAACAGGCTTTATTATGGCACTGCCTAGTCAAACCCATCATGGAAGTGTTACGAAAGTGTTTTACCTTTGACAAACTGCGTCCAGTCGAATGCGGGTTTGAGTCCGGCAACCGCCGCTTCGTTGAGAGGAACGACGCTGGCAAGCGCGACACCGAGAGCGACCAACACCGTTAGCGACCGCATGTTTCTTGATTGTGCGCCTATGAATCAAGCCCGCCGTCTTATAGTGTTCTGCAGTGACGTATTGGCATATGGTACACAGAACATTCGTTGTGTATAGTGTATGTAGTTAATATCAGCTCTAGCAACTGCAGATAATCATAATCCTATTTAAGATGGATGAGAGTAAATTAGCAGGTGGTGCTAGTTTCATGTGACGTATTACCAAGCTAAGAACTGAGTGCCAATATGCGCACTTGAATGACAATACTACATTTGACATGCAACAGATAACTAAACCAAAATAGATTTGTTGGGTATAAAGGAAAATAAATAGTTTTGAAATTTTTTGTGGCCTAGGTGGTGGTTCAAACATTGAAAGATGGGGTAGGAATGTTTACGTTTGATAGAGGGGACAGCATATTTTAAATAATATCCCAACTCCAATTCTGACTGAGGCATATGTTTATAAGATTTGTTATATAAACTTTATATAGATCTTTAGACTTTGTCACGCAAATGAATTTGATCTAATTAGGGGCTTAGAAATCTTGAAAAACTAGAAGATATCTAGTAGCTGTTACCTTGCAATGATACCGTCCCCCGTGCTGCGGACGGAACGGAACTAACATTGATGACGTATAGGTAGTCCCTCTTTATTTTAAACTAAGTTAATTCAAATTAATTTATACTTAAAACTAAGGCTGTGTTAAATGTTTATTTAATTCAAAAATTTTAAATTAAAAAGGGGAGTTTGAGGGGTCTTTGCAATTTGCAAGAGAACTAAGCTGCGTCCAGAATTTATCGGATTACTAAACTAACTCAGTCAGGAGTAATCTAAGTGATATAATATTGAAGCTGGAGCTTCTTACATATCCCAGAATCAATCCTAAGCTGATACTTGGATTCGTTGTGACACCCTTTTTCTTCTTAAATGCCCACATTTGGCTATCATGCCATGGATCTGGTCAACCAGTACACGCTTCTTTTTCCTCCCTCTTCATGTCGCTCGGCATTGCGTCATGTTCCGCTGCCAGTTTTGAACACCTGCTCCCCATTCCCACACAGCTTGCAGGTACTGGTCTCAAATACCCCTATTCGGTGGAGATGCTTCCCTAGAAGATCGTGCTGCGTTTTCAGCCTGAACTTGAATGACGAACATAAGTTTTATCCGATGCCCAATTGTTTGCTTGCTAATATGGCAAACCAGTATAATTTAATAGGTATGCCAACAACAGAACTACAATGGGGAGGCGTAGCAAGTGCTCAGAGAGTGTTGCAAGCGATCCGGTCAACAGTCACTGAATATTGGATACACACAATTTCAACAATACGAATTTCTAAGACTTAGACTACTTGACTTCTTTGGAATCAATGGATATTTTCCCAATAATAATTAGTGCACTGGCTTCTAGAGGGGTTTTCGGTGACTTCTAGCAGGCAGTGTTCAGTGGCCGGAACGCTCGCAGCACTGCAGTGTAGTCGTTTGTTGTACGCCTACCCATAATAAAACAACTTGTCAAGATTAAAATTGAAAAAACTTATCAAGATTAAAATTAAAACACAATATTCCGAGAACTGATCAGCACTGTTCCACAATTATAATTAGAATTATAATCTTGACAAGGAACAGTGTAGTCCAACAAGTTGTTTTATTACATTTCGCCTGTTCTACGAAATTTCTTTTTAATAGAATTATAATAGACGATGATTCCGACAAAGAAATATGCTTTCATATGAATGAATGTAACCTCCCAATGCAAATGACCCTCTATTTAACAAGCAAAACTAATCCCACAAATGTCCCTTTTGTGTTGCTTCATCCTATCCATCCTGATGTCATCCCAGGTTATCAGAGATTACTCGAGATGGATTCTGGAACACAGCCTCTACTGTGCTACTAATCTCATACATATACAGTAGAGTAAACAAGACACATTTAACATTATCTTTTTATTTCCTTTGTATCAAACATGTGGCATCAGCTGCTAACTGAAATTATTTATATAATACAAATCAGGAAATTCTTTGATCATAAAGAATTCAAGTACAAAACAAGCAAACAATAAAATTCATTCCTTACTTGATTTACAGTTTCCATAAACATGGTAAACAAATATCACCCTACTGTACATACACCTTTCCTTCATTCACTAGTCCTATAAATATTTAGTATATTATGTGAATAAGTACCATCTAAGGTATGTAGGTAAGGTAAGGTAGTCTTTATTAACAATATAATATATAGTAACAAAGTACACTTAAACAGACCTGTCAGACCCTAAAAGTGTAGATTAAATTTTAGAGAGGAAAAGTAAGATTCATTGTTATCAAGATGTGAGATGATTTCCATGTTGACCCACGGTTTAAAAGTAGAGACAATTACACACATTGGCCATTCAAATAAAATAATCGACAGAAAGGTACAAATCAGCTCATGTTTTGTTGTATTAAATCTGATCACTTTTAAATTACTCTCTTCAAATGTTTATTTCGATGTGCACTTCCACGAGCCATCATTGTGAGAAGAAATCAAGGTCACGGGACTGGCTTCCATAAACATTTCAATCTGCATTTTCTCAAAGAGCACGACAAGTGTTGAAGATAAAAACTAGCGTGACAAGGTAGTGTGAAGTGGAGATCTTTCGTATTTCACCAAGCCCAGTCTTCAAATAATGCAAGGCAAGAAAGGCCGGTATCATGAGCAGCTTACAAGAAAGTTGCTAGAAAGAAAGCTAATGACTTGTTTTCACCATGGCAACCACCAATCAGCACTTTGATTCTGTAAGAATATCAAGACTCTTGTTATGTTAGGACTTAGGAGATATCAACTCGAGTTGATATGAAACATCAATTGTGTGACCCATTTACTATTGTTATAATTAAATATTTACCTAGCCAAAGAAATCAATCATTTTAGGAATTGTGAAGGCCGTGATACAGGCCGTGGAACAATGACTTAGCAACCATTTATAGCGATACCTCCGAGACTCTATCATATCAAGCTCTAACCTCACCAAAGTCTATTCGAAACTCGAAAAAAAAAAAACACTGCCCACTTAATTGCTCATGACAATTGATTTCATTGGCTAAGTACATATGTATTTACAACAATATAAAATGTGCACAACAATTGATTTTGGTTTCAACGGAAGTTGATATCTCAGACAATAACAAGAGTCTTACAGAATCGCAGTACAGAAGCCTTAAAATCCTATTCATAATACCGGGCCTAAATTAGCCAAGAATGGCAGTCGTATTTGACAAGATGTAAACACAATCTTACTATGTAGATGCAAATGGCACTTATTGTCATTAGTCGTGCAAAGCAGATTTGAAATGCAGATGAATTAATGTAGTTACTTTTGTAATGTTGACCCACAAGTTTGGGGTGTATTATACAGTATGTCATTCTCTTAAATAAACTATAAACTAAGTGGTTTTTACTTTTTGTGATGTTTAAAATCCCCGCAAAATTGGAGCAAGTTGCTTAGTGCCAATCTTTGTGCAAAACGTAGCATATATCATTTACAAACGTGCACTGAACACTGCAGTTGCACAGAAGAAAATTTTAGCCAATAAGCACAAATTCCCTTTCTTTTACCTTCAACATGTCAAGGTTAAAAGTGTCTTTCAAATCCCTGGCAACAGGTGTTTATCTATCATCAATCACCATCATTATCACAATCTCATTCATCAAACAACATTATAACCTCGCTGTCGAGTACGTCGTTTAACGACCATATAATTAAAATTACATTTCTTTACAACACATTGTTTCGTCCTATCGAGCGCTCACATGCAGTTTGATTAGTATTTTGCAATCCATGACATTACTACAGTGATTATCCTATCCATATATTAATTACATTTGTTTCAATTAGTTGATAATTATTAATTATACAGATAGGCAACATCCATGTTAATTTTCTACTGAACATATTTTCAATCAGTCCGGCACGACTGAATAATCTTCTAAGTGGAGTTCCAAGTCAAAACACCTCGATTAAATATCTGCTGGCATAAAGGTGAGCTGTATGATTCCATTCCTTCCTCTCAGTTTTACATTCCACAGCCATCTAGTCAAAGCTGGTTACAAACTTGATGCCAAGTTGCCAACACAACTGATAATAAAACTGAAATTTTAGTTTTAAGTGCAATTATTTAAAAAATTGACAACACATTATTACACCCTTGACCTTATAAGTTATAACCACTTAAAATTCAAGGCGCATTAAAGATTTGCAATTTTTTATATTAATCTGCTTCAAGATAGTAGCCTACAATCCCTTATCTGTGATAGTAGATGTCATCAAGTTCCAACCCCAAGGGAACTTTTGAAATATTAGAAACGTTTTGCTGCAAACCAGATACTTAGTAAGCAGATGTCATAAAAATTTGTAAAAAATAAATGGCATTTTATAATTACAATTGTGATCTGACTTGCATAAGGACTATTAAATTTTAAGTTATTATTACTATTTATTTAATATTAAGGCTGGTCAACTTCGAGAGTAAAATTTTCCTGCAGAACGTCTCTAGCCAGCCCTCAGTGGCATTGAAGACTGAAGTAAAGTCTCCATCCGTTAACACACACGAGCGACAACCATTACCTTGGATAGCAGACTCATGGAGAACAGCTTGGACACTTTAATTCAGTCTCAACCACAGGCTAGGCAGTGTGCCAGAGTTACAAGAAATGTAGCACTTTGGATCGCTTGCTTGCGTTACAATCATTACCGTTGCAAAGCTGTACCTTTCTTTCCACATTCTTTTACTATCCTCTGGCTCAATTAGGTATTTGCTTTGATTTTCCAATAAAATATTTACAGCAAGGTTTAGTAAACACACTCCAAAACGGGGTGATGATCCTACCCCTCTGTCAGAGATAAAAAGACAACAACGTAATTTGTTCTGTACACTACCTACATTATGTAATCACCACTCTTGCAAAGCTCAGAAGTTGAAACAGTTTTGTGGGAGGCACTGAGCATAGGGATCACCGGCAAATGAGATGTTGTTGTCTTGCCATCTGCCAGCACTGGGACAAGAATAAGCCAAGGTCAATCGACAACTACTATACATGATTTCTTGCAATAAAATGCGGGGAAAGAAATATCAGAGGTAAGAAAAACAAAAAAAAAACACAATAATATAAAGACCACAGTGCCCATCATTAAAATGAAATTTTAGATTGAAATGGTATATACATTTCAAATACCTACACTATCTTGTTGTATATTCTCCTACATTTACCAACAAAAAAGGCATTCCCTCTAAACTCTTAGTTCCACACAACATCAAACGATATCTTTTTTGTTGGTACCTATTTACTTGAATAATATAGACCTCCCTTCCATATTGACTGCACAGTGATATTAAAAAGGCTATTATTATAAAGTGCATGGTACTTTCAAAAAACGTACCTGCGTAAGGGAAAAACTCGCATTTTCACACTCAAAAAATGCTTCGATGCCTGCATGCGAGTAAATACGGTAATTTAGTAATTCTATAAACATGTCCGAGAATCAAAATTAGCAGTGAGGCAGAAGTTTTGTATTTAGTGTTTTTATTGTCCAGCAAATTGAACAGAATTTAACACCAGTCAAGATCGATTAAAAGATTTACAAAATTAATAAACCATTTACTAAATCCCACTAAGTTGTTTCAAGAGATACATAGCGCTGATATGCTGAAACATTGTCTGAACCATTGTAGTTTTATCAATTCAAATATTCTACGAATTACAGCTTAGCATCACCTTTGTTCTAGTACATTTTGTTGCGATCAGAATGCGTAGAAGTGCCACACAATAAAAATTAAATAAATGGGAAAACATTATTAACCCACATCCTACTGAAAGATTAAGTGGAAATTCAAAGCTATGATCTCAATTCTCGAGACTTTCTAGACCCCAGAGTTTAGTCAAGCATGCAAGAAGAGGAAGTCTCTTCTGGATAGAAATTTGTGGGAAGAGGGAGAAGTATGAACGATCAACAGTGCATTGTGGAGCTGTGGCTAGTGTGGTCAGTGATGACACCTTTTCACACATCCATCAATCAATCATCTGTCATACATAAGTATAACCTATATTACCAAACTACTGTAGATTGACTAAATTGGATTCAAAATTGATGTTCCAGAATGCGTTTTAAAAATGTTAATACTAAATACATACAAAGCACATAATGGTTTTCATTTTTTGTAGTGCATAAAGTGAGGTTGAGGTAGAAACTGCAACACTGACGGTTGAGTCAAAAGCGGTATAGGTACGTACTAGGGATGGAGAAAAAACCACTACTATTTAGTATTTTCTAAACGTTTAAAGTTTAAAGGTTTAGAAAATACTAAACAGTGTTAGCGTTGTGAGCGTTATGATTCACAACGCGTTTTGATTCACGATGCATCACTATTATAAAGCTTAATACATAAATAATGCATAAAAAAATACAAAACATTAATTTATGAAGGTTAAAACAAACAATGCAGTGGTTGCCAATAAATGAGTTCGTTGATGAGTATTGATTGATACTTCTGCATGTAATGAATGGGTTGGGGTATTGAGGAAGTTTCCCTTTTTATCCTTCTAGGCCTAAATGTATTCTCTGCAAATGCAGTACATGATAACCCAGTTACCAAAATAAGTGAAACTAGGCATTAATGTGAATGAATAAGTAAAATAACATGAAAGATTAGAATAGATAAAACAGAAAACTGAACACTTTACAAATAAAGTAATTCATTTCAAAAATATGTTTGTTTAATCTCTATTAACATCAAACGACAAATATGTGACATTAAATCTAGTAAAATAACATTATAAAAATAACTCGAGAATCATTAATTAATTACTGATTCCATGACCAAATGTGGTACTGAATGCCTTTGCCATAGGCCTACAGTAAGTATTTTAGCACAAAACTAATAAAACAATAAATACAATGATTTGGTACAGTTGTAAAGAAGAGTTGGATAGGAAATAGAGAGGCAGGTCTGGGAGGTGTTGGCCTGATAGAAGCCACAGGGAAATCAATGCTCAAGGCAAGCGATTTCCCGACTACAACGTATGCTGGACGTTTTAAGGGCAAAGGGTAGTCTCTACGTCAAAAACCGCAGAAAACGTTCATTATTAGTTAATATCTCAAGATTGCGACAAGAAAGCGAAAATCTAAATCAGCAGCGAACTTTGCTTTGGTAAGCCCTACAGATTGAATAAAATATTATAACCAATAGCGTAGTATTTTGATTATAATTCGATAATTAGTAATAAAATTAATTATTTATAAAAAAACATACTGATTATAATATAAGTCACGACTTAGCGCATTCAATGTGTAGGGCTTACTAAACCACAGTGCGCTGTTGATTCAGATTTTTGATTTCGAAGCCCATTCTTGTGATATAAATTAAAAATGAAAATTTGTTGCGGTTTTTGACGTAGGTGTATCCTTCCCTGTTAAGGCACAAAGACCACAGTGGGCTGCTTCGAGTGTAGCTTTATCAGTCCCATCTGGTGGTCAAATCTACACAAGCAGGAATAGACAACACAGTTTACTGTTGTGGTTAGTTTCTTAATTCTTTAAAGAAAATACAAGACTGCATTTATGGGAAAGAACTCGAGAAACAAAACAAGCTTTGTAACAACTAATAACAAAAGGATCTTCATAATGGTTTTGAATAATAACAGGTATTGGGGATGACAGGAATTAATAAAATGTTATGTACTAGGGTCAGTAAATGCCAATAGGCTGGCTCAGGTAAGCTGTAGAATCCTATATCCTTCACATCACATTGTTTTGTTTTGCTTTACTTTGCAATCTGGCGCAACCTTATCTCCTTAGGTCTCACTGTATTGGTATGTAAACAAAACCCTACATTAAAGGCAACCTTATATTACAAAATTCGACTGGATCCATAAATAATCTAGGTAACTAATTCAAGGCTACCACATTGGGAGTTGCGAGTAGGGACCCCTCCGAGGTAATACGCGTTGAGTTGGTCCTACACGAGACGAGCTCAATACACTCGACTATCAGAAGCCAATCTGTCGCAAGAGGACCTACATGGCTTATTCTTGTCGGGGGTGGGTGGGGGCAACAACGTCTCACTGTTGGGCGAATGAGATCTTGGGGTCCCGGCCGAGCGACGGAGGCCGTCACTGCTGCTGTAACAGGTGGTCAAGGCTGGCGAAGGCACACGAACCGAGGCCGGACCGAGACATCAGCCGGATCAGCTCCTGGGCGTGGGCTAATGCCACTTCCAGGGGGGGCCGGCAAGGCAAGTTACTCGACTCTGCAAGTAACATTAAACCGTTTCGTTAATACTAGGACATGTCTCGAGCACGTATTCGTAGTCAACTGCTAACCCATTGAAAATCCATGGTTGCTACCAAATTGTTTTGTACTAGGCTACTACATGCAATTTTCCAGATTTAAAAACAAAACAATCTCTAGCAACCAAGTGCAATGTAGTAACTTGTGCTGGTATACAATGTGTGGACTATGAATACGGCGATATTATCGATATTTGCAAACAATTTAGATTTAATATCATCAAAGATTGATTTGTTCAGTAAAAAAAATTTGTTTACAATTCTAAGTTTTAAGTTAAATATGTGTGGCCAAGTGGGTGGTTGTCGTAAAATATTGCTACTTTTCCTTGTAATTCACTTCTGAGAACTTGCCAAAAAATAAATCTGTTTCCGATATTGTATAGGCTATATTGATTCCCTATTATTATTTACTTATACAGGTAACAAGAGATGGCATTACTAGTCTTCATGATAAGTGTGTGACGGCAGCTAAAATGAGGTATCTAATCTAGTTTTCCCTAATTTTAATCTTCCATGTCTTGGGATCCATAGGCCTGCATAAGCAAATACCAATTTTGAATATTTATAACCCATTTGCCAATTGAAGTTGAGAAAACAACATGAGTCGTTGTGTTTTCCCATTGTGTGAGCTGGACCCGTATTCTATAACTCTCCCGAAACGGATTCGGACGGAAATTGCAACAATTTCGGTCGATAGCGATAATGTAACTTTTTTAGTGTCCAATACCGTCGGAAACGGATTCGGAGGTACCGAATCCGATTCAGTAGCCTTTTATACGCCGAAATCATATACGTACATAATTTAACCAAGTTTAAAAAGTTATTTTAAGTGCCAATAGCATGGAAAACTTCACGGTGCAAGGTCAAATACCATTTGCAAGCATAAGAATAAGATTTTGAAATGTCAACGAACGATTTCATGCTACCGGTAAGTTGACAATGTTGTTATGACGAGAGTGAGGTTATGTTAAGCAAGTGTCACAACTGTCAGTTATAGAACTACTCTAAAAGCACGCGCGTTCCCAATAGGCCTAGGCATGTAGGCTAATCTAGGGCTAGGCTAGGTAGACCAAGCCCCTACACAGCTTTTGCTAGGCCTAGGCCTAGGCCTCCTCTAAACACATGCATCATGTTTACCTCTTAAATCTAGGCCTAGGTATCACAGGCAATGGGGTTGTTGTTGCTCATATATATAATCTGTGATTGTTCATATACTGCAGTAAATACTGTTTTTGCTCCTCGCTCATCTTAACATTCTTAATCGGAGCCAGTTTTTAATACGTATTTTAAAGTGACAGCTCTATTTTTTGTTTGTTTATGTATTTCGTTCGAGTGTATGTCTTTTGATTGGTCTACCGCCTCGGTGGCTCAGTCGATTCGGATGTCAGCTGAAACGGAAGTAGATCAATTTCGGTACTAGTTATAAAATCGCTGTTCGTTGTCCATTTAGCAAACGACCGAAACGGAATCGGATTCGGTTGCTAATCGGATTGGGCACTAATCTGTTTCGGGAGAGTTATAGAATAGGGATCCAGATGCGTACTCTGTCTATAATTTTGAAACAATCGCTATGACAAGCGACAACCATCAACGTGTGAACTAAGTTATGTTTTCAAATATGTTAGGCTATACCATAAAAATCGATACAATATAGCGATTATTAGTCGTACAGACAGCAATTTTGAACTGTAGTTCGATCTAACAGAGAAAAAGAACACCATTATGTTCATGCCACGCAAGGAAAATTGTCGGCAAAACATGTGAAAATGAGAACGTCAGATTAGAGGTGTGCGAGTAGCAATTTTTTGGTTCGAGTCGAGTTCGAGTTCGAGTAGTTCAAAACCAGAAATTTTTCGAGTCGAGTTCGAGTAGTAAAAAATTGAAGTACTTAAATATGCTGGGGTTCATTGGGAAATAGGTAGCCTATAAGAAAGAATTTTACAACAAGGTGAATACATTTCTTGTTACTTTTAATAACTTAGTCTTAAGTTAACAGTAAGTAATCTTAACTTAGGCCTGTTGTTAGGCAACAACAAGGCCTGGCCTAGGGTTATTCCTATGGTAGGCTAGGCTAGGCACAAGAGCCTAGGCCTAGACCTAGATTAGCCTATTGCATTTGTAACTAAATCTAAATCTGAACTCACCTTGTAATTCTTTTGGCCTTTGGGTCAGTAGCAGGCCACTTCAAAGCAGAGTTTATTCTATACTCATGAAGTGTTAGCTGTGTCCTAGCCTGCATTGGCCTAGGCCTAGGCCTAGCTGGTGTATGGCTAGACTTAAGACATTTTAAAGGCCAAAAGAATTACAAGGTGAGTTTAGATTTAGTTACAAATGCAATATGCTAATCTAGGTCTAGGCCTAGGCTCTTGTGCCTAGCCTAGCCTACCATAGGAATAACACTAGGCCAGGCCTTGTTGTTTTGTAGGCCTAGGCCTAGGCCTAGCTGGTGTAAACTCTGCATAGATCTGAAGATGTCTAGCACAACTTGTTGTGCTTCCACAATTGACTTTCATAGTTGCCGCACTTATTTCGGTGCATTTATCGATCGCACAAAAAAAACACGATACAAAAAACAGATAGCCTTTAAAAAGACAGGCCAGCCATTGAAGTTGAAGAAGAAATCTAGAGAAAATGATGTTCCAACAATGTCTCGTAGCCATACCGGATGTTTGGGCGGGGCTTACGTATGCAGCTTCAACTAAGCTCCGCCTCCAACGCTCACTTCAGTGTAGTATAAACAGCGTTTTGACGATCTCCAGCGATATATCGCGCAATAATCGAAACTCGAAAAAAACTCGATAGTCGAGTAGTAATTGTGAATTTCGAGTCGAGTACTAAAAACTCGACTCGACTCGAAAACTCGAGTACTCGCACACCCCTACGTCAGATACTAAAATACATTTTCGGTTTGGTTAGTTATAAATCAATCGCAATAGTCAGTTAACCACACATGACTAAATACCGATATTTTTGCGCAACCAAACAATATAGGCTTACTAGTACAAGGCCTGTGACAGTGCTTACCTAAGATGGCCGAGTTGAGTAATGAGCAAACGGTTTCTCGTTGTGTGGGATCCAACTGCCAGCCCACGGGACTGCTCCAAGGATTTGAGTACGCCAATAAACTGAATGCATCCTGCAAGAAAAAGGCACACCAAGACATGATCAAGATATACTGCCTGAAGAAGATGTACAACCCAAAAATACTAAATAATGAAAATCGACTTGAAATTAACATTGTTTTTATGGCGATTTGGCGGGACCACTAGTAGATTGAGGTCTTAAGCGTGAAAACGTACAAATGATGAACATTCTAACAAAGTTTGTCCGTAAAGACATTATGACAATGTATAGGCTAATAACTGAAAGTAATAACAAAGTAGTAACAGTCAGGTCGTAGACTCTACAACAAGCTTCCAGACGAGATCAAAGACTCCCCAGATATACGAACATTCAAACGCAAAATAACCATGTTTCTGAAATCGGAGCAATATTATGATGTAGCCGAGTTCACCGGTCAAGGAACCAAGCTATGAGCCATACAATGACTTCAAGGCCTATACGACCTTATGATGTAATATTTAACTCATCTTGACAATGTACATACAATCTTGTATTGTGGTTATACAGCTAAGAAATGAAATGAAATGAAATTAAATGCTGGCATTCTACTGAGTGTTTACTGTGCAATCGTGAATGCAAGTACCTGTATCATCTTCTTATTGGTCTCGCTCTTGCCCTGTTCTTGTTTCAAGTGGAGACTCATGTTATTCAGTTCCCTCCCGAACTCCAGCATCCTCTCGACGGCAGTTTTGCTGCCCCCGCACAGCAATCGACCGCGGCACGTTGAGGGTACGTCCACGTCTGAATACCAAACACAAGGTTACATGATTAACTCTG
This sequence comes from Isoperla grammatica, assembly GCA_945910005.1. Classification (NCBI taxonomy): domain Eukaryota; kingdom Metazoa; phylum Arthropoda; class Insecta; order Plecoptera; family Perlodidae; genus Isoperla; species Isoperla grammatica. Next base: position 40,235,206 of record OX246738.1, on the reverse strand, counting down.
ACGTGTTCAACACTGTTTATGAACGTTTTCGTAAAGAGTCTAACGATCGCAAATAAAATAAATAAACTTAACGATAGAGTCCATACTGTGGTCTTATGCCTACGACAAATGAGCGTAGCTGTGTATAAGGAATAGTATCGTCTTGTATCATTATAGTATATAAGTAATCTTCTTCTTCTATTCCTATGTCTGCATTTTTGGCTTGCTGGGCCATCATGCATTTTCTGGTTTTCCAGTAGAGACAGGCTTCCTTTTCCTCATAGCTCATACCAGGTGGAAGGGCATCTACTTCGTCTTAAAGACTTGGACATCTCATCAGATGATCTCTGTTCTGTTCTTCCCTCCCACATAGACTGCACATACTGCTGTTGGTGATCCCTGTCTGATATAGGTGCTTTATAAGTAATAATATATTTTATGTCTCCAACAACCATGAAGCTATACAAAATACTCGTAACAATAATAAATGCAATTAGCCTAAGCTGTTGGTTCCTACTATGGATCTAGTGTTTAAGATAAACTTCCTTTATAAATTATAATAATCTTTGCACAATCCTAGTAAGAATTCTAATTCATAATAATAATTCATAATTTGAGGAATGGCACCAAGTTTTTTTTTTATTTTTATATGTTTTCCTGTCTAATACGTTTGGAACTAGGGGCATCTTGGAAAACGTATTAAACAGGTTGTACTGTATTCGGCAATGTTAACAAAAATACAGTGAATTCCCAATTTTACAGACCTGCTTTGTATGGACTTCTGTATTTTACAAGTTATTTTGAAAGTCTGTTCAATTCCCCCATTGATTGATTCCCCACAGATTTTTAACAGATTTACGGTTTTATGGATCTTTTTAAGAGTCACTTCCCATCCGTAAAGGACTTTACTGTATAAGTTTCAACTCTGGGCGTATGAGAGAAGAATTTTTAGTGTTGCAATCTACATTGATTCCTGTTGCCAAATAGGCCTACACGGGTCATTATTAATGATGACTGCTAAACTGAACCACAGTTTTACCCATATCTTCGACGTCGTCCGCTTCTTCGTGGTCAGGTTTGTGGCCGTTTCCGTTCTGGTAGCCGTTTGTCGGAGGTGAAATACCGTTGCTGGCTTTGGTGTGTCCATTCCTCTCCTCCGCGAGCTCCATTTCCACGTCCCCGCTATCGTCTTCGCCCGTTATTATCATTCCGATCACGGCGGCCTCGTCTTTCTCCACCGCTCCGTTTCCGTTCATGCTCAGAGCGTTGTTTAGGTTGTTTTCTAAACAACAACAACAAGTTTATAGCTGTGTGTTATCCCTCTTCCACTGCTGCCACCTAGTACAATAATAGAATGACCTCTAAACTAGTTATTTTTCCAGCACATACGTAGTACAAGAGAAGATTACTGCAGTTTGTGGGTAATGTAATGTTTCATGGTACAGGGCCTTGATTCTCTATGGTCAACGATAAGGTGATCACCGGTTTTGGTCGTTATGAGAAGGCTGTGACCCAATCACAGCCATCCATTCGCCTTCCGTAACGACAGAAACCGGTGAGAAATTTACCACAGATTTAGAGAATCGGGCTCCAGGTACCACCTAGGTAGGATGAACAAGACTAGAACTAATGCTGTCCAGCAACAAATGTTTTCTATCAATGGTATAGGCCTACCTCTGTTGTTATCCTCCACTGAAGGTCGGTTTCTATTCTTGCTGCTGTAGCTTTTAGTGGATTGAATGACGGATGTCTGTATGGGACTTGCAGGTCGCGGAGGTGATGCTTGTAATGAAGAGAAAAGCCCTAGAACAACCCAACACCAACTTATTAGTACTCGCAAGAACTGTGATACAAAGCACGCTTGCCACTCTCCGAATTACAAACTTACATGAAAACCACTATTTCAAAATTTTGGTAGTGCAGTGTTCAAGCTTAAGTGTGCTACTTAAGAGTTCGAAGTAACTTGATTTAAGTTTTAACTAGGCCTAGGGATGCACACGATAATCGATATTATCGATCGATATTCGATAATCAATATAATTTCGATAATCGATAAAGAAAATATTATCGAATCGTTTATACGATAATCAATACAGCGCCGATAATCGATAATAGAAAAAGTATCGATATTTTTCATTTATCCCGCGCTGGCACGGCTCGACCTACGCGGCAGCTTATATACGTCATTGGCTCGACGGAACCTCAACCGCCTCGCAGACTTGCTGTCGCCGACAGCGGGGGTTGTTGGCCAGCGAGTCAAGGAGAGTGAGAGAGCGCGCAAATGTCTATGAGCTAAAGAGGCACTGAGACAGCGCTACGTTTTGTAGCCACGGCAAGCCACCCGCTGTGTTTTCCTTTGAGTCCTTTCTATTCATTCATCGTGGTAAGTGGCAAAAAAAAAGATTGCGTAGACAAGTAAAAAGTATTTTGTGTTCCGTTTTGGTATTGGTTTTTTTTTTTTTTTTTTTTTATCATATGCCCACATTTGGCTTAATCAGGCCATCATGTAAGATCTGGTGCTTGATGCTATTAATTAATAATCAGTGAATATTAAAAGCCAAATGGCCGTACTGTTTAATTTCCCGCCCGTGGTATTCCATTTCATCGAATGTTATGTATGTTTGTTGTATCAGCAATCTACAAACTGCCTCGATCCAACCGAGACTCTTGTCGTCGGCTCACGGCTGGGATTTACGTGAGTGAAGGAGTACATCGAGTTGAGAGAGCGCGCAGATAGCTTTGAGCTAAAGAGCGAGTGAGATAGTGCGCCTCGTAGGCATGGTCTGACCAGCAGCGGCCGAGCGGTGAGAGAGCGCGCGAATGGGTATGAAGAGCGAGTGAGATAGCGCGCCTCAGCCTCAGGGCCTAGCAGCCGTGCAGCGTGCACTCGCCACTCGGGAGTTACTGTCAACTCTCCGTCAAGAATTGCGTCTGTTCTGCCGACATTATCGTTCGATATTATCGATCGATAATGCAGCCACCTTTTCGATTATCGATAATTTTAATTTTATCCATGTGCATCCCTAGTTTTAGCTAACCAAGAGCTTTTCAAACATCAATAGTAGGCCTAGAGGCTAAACAGGAAATAAATCTGTAAATTCACAAAAAAATACTTTTGCATTAGGCCTAGGCATATTCAAATTAACTAGACTCAGTTTTTTTTTTTCATTTAATCATACAAAAAAAGTTTTGAGTGCTCTAGGCTTGGCTTAGCTGATAAAACCTTACCTTGACCTCTGGGGCATCGGGGAGGACAAACCTCCGAGTCTGATCCGTTGACCATCTCGACAAACTGACGACATTTTAATAAAAACAACAGGTTTTGATTATGTTCCAGAAGACCGGGGTAAAGTTTCATCGTCGTCTCAATTGCTTCTCCCATTCGGCCTGCCAGAACTAGCTTCAGAATCCCTAGAACAATACAAGCAGTGTAAGTACTGGTACATTAGTAAGGCCCGGTATTACAACGTCTCAATAGGGAAGGCTCATAAAAAATAAATATTCCTCAAAGTACCTAAAAACAGAAGGCCATTATCAAAAAGTACGGGCTATATAATTTTTATATCTGAGAAGTGTATATTTCCAATTCTATTAGCTTTTAAAGTTTGAAATTTGGAACTTACCGCTCCGTAATTGAAAAACGGCTCGTGACGTCATAACTCTTGTCAACAACTGCCTCCTTGAAGTATTCTTAATAATATCAAAGATATTAAGTTGGATATTTTACAATATCTAGGTTGCAGTGACTGTACAACAATGTCTTTTATACCACTGTTTTCTGCAGAAAATACATTTTGATACAGTATTTACCAAAACGTGTTTAAAATAATGCAATTATTTAACATATTGTTGTAAATTAATGTTGAGCAGTGTTCATTTACTAACTAGAAATAAACGTTGATTCAGTTAAAGTCTTATGAGAGCAATAATCTACTAAATTGTGGGATTTCAGTACTATTTGTATGATATAAAATGATTGTTTCCAGAGTTATGACGTCAGAACCTTATAATCACGAGCAAGATGGCGCAGGTCCGTTTCTGAGCGTGTTTTGACAGCAATATCTTTGACTTGCTGTTAAAGCGATGTTAATGCACCTTTCGAGCCGAAACCAATTAGTTCCCGTTTATTTTAACTTGAGGTAACCAGTAAGCAAATAAAAAAAATGTGTGAGCCTTCCCTATTAGTCAAATACAGTAGAACCGCCTTTGTACGTTTCGCTTTTCTACGTTTTTTACGTTTCTGCGTTTTTTTTACGAGGTCCCGGCGAAGCCTTATGGCATTTATGCATAATTTATTTCTTTAATACGTTTCCCAATATTACGTTTTTTACGTTAATGCGTTTCAAAAATCAGTCCGTCAAGGTAATTAGACCCTATAGTACGTTTTCTGTGTTCTCATAATTGGTTTTTCCGGCCAGCCAGTGAGTCGAATTACAAGTTGTTATTGTTCAAGCCCACCACGTTAGTCATTCATTCATCCCAGTTCTGCGAAGCGTCCCCCCCCCCCCCCCCTTCACGCGCTCAACACAATGCAACCCAGCGGCCTGTGAGTGCTTTGACCTTGACCACCTGCATCTCGTTCAGCGTGCGAGGGGTGGGGGGGGGGGGGGGGGGGTCTCTGAAAGGGTCGTTTTATCTATGATCTCGGCTGCCGGCACTGAGGTTCTTTACCTGCTTACCATAAATAACAAACCCTCGTCCAGTGGTCTACTTTACAAAAGGCTTTTGTCAAACTACAGAGATAATTAACATTGCCCTCGCACTTCGACTACTTATTTTTACCTACCCACTCGAGTTTTTTTTTTTTATAATACGTCATCACAGCCTAGTCTAGCTGCATGACCTTGGTCGCCAGGCCTCGCTTATGGCCCTTCTTAGAAATGAATGAAGAATGGTGTCCGGGCGGGGGGGGGGGGGGGGGGGGGGGGTAGCTTTTACAAGATTATAAGTGTTAGGAATGTATGAAAAGACAAATTTGAAGTATTTCAATAGTGCGTTTTTCCCATTACCACGTTTTTTTGTCTCGGGTCCCTCGAAAACGTACAAAGGAGGTTCCACTGTAGCTTGATGTCACCATGTGGCAACCACCCATCAAAACTAGGGATGAGGTACGGTTTAAAAATTATTAATTATTAGATGCCAGTCAGAGAAGAATATAGTCTACCCACATAGAAAGTTTGCTCTTGTGCGGTGGTATTAATGTGGAACTCGTAAACTTACGTTGTCTGTTCTTAATGGAAGTAATTTCTTCGTCAAACAGTTGACCCGTACTCGATGCAAAGGACTCAGCTGTGGCACAATAACCGTGATGAACTAAGTATGTGGATACCATTCTGCAACACACAAACAGGACAGTCAGTTGTACTACCGTACGTGTACATGTATTCAACAGCGCAATGATTTTTAAATGGCCTTCCACCAGTCACCAATATTTCCATCTTTCCTTATTTAGTGGTAGGCCTATTAGGCCTAAATGTTATTTTTTTTAGTATTGATTTGAGCAAAATGGCGCCGATATCATAGTTTAAAAATTTACATAGATATTGTAATAATAAAAACAATAGTGGTTATGACACAATAGAACTTTAAATTTAAACGATATCGGGATATATATGTCCACTTAAAATATTTCTGCCGTGGTCTGCAGTATGCTTTAAATGTGCTTTTTGCCTCCCATCCATACATTCTTACGCAGTTGATTGGTAGCCAATGTTTGAAGGTCGATCTCTTTCCCAATCCTTTGTCTTCGTACATGCCGACAAAGCAGAATGGATGTGCTTTCTGTCTCACACCCCTTGGCCATACATACAACTAAACTAATAAAGAATACATACATATGCAAATGTTTATGTTTGGTGAATTTAGTATGTACGTGTTTTAAGCGGTTCTGGGTTTGGCTACCAGGATAGCGTTTTACTAACCAATGTCATCCCTAGTAACACATGTCAAGAATTTATTTTAGATCCAAGCCAATATCAATGCCCATACTTGTGTAGGCACGCTTGCCACTCCCCCTGAGTGTCGCGGACAGGAAACTGCTGGATGGTGTGCTGTGTTCGAGCTCGTAATTCTCGCATCATATCCTCGATGTCAAACATGAAAGGGGTCTGACCAAAGTTGGCATCGACTACTTCCCCAGGCGTCTGGAGACCCACTGTAGGGAATAAGTTTGGCTGAAACAAGTCATAACAAGGCTATTAGAGAGCAGATAAGTACAGTAGGCCTTACTAACAAAATTTGAAATAATTATTGTAAGCCTAGCCTAGTTTATGACGATTCTACAGTTCAGCTGTTGCATGTTTTGGAATGTTTGTTGCTAGTCAATAGGCAGGCAATAAGTTGCTGCTGAGTGCAAAGAAAAATGAGAATGTGGACAAAATATCGATGTTAGGTTCGCCTGGTTTTGCTGATTAACAGTAGAATGGATGCACCATTTGCGCAAGAGGGCTCAGTAGGCTACGTACTACATTTCAGTCCAAATACAGCAGAGGGAATACTTTATTCCCACGAAAAACTCACTCATGTAAAATTAGGTACCATACCAATTTCTTGAGACTGGAATAGGGTATGTTCACGGTTTTAATTTTTCATTCTACTACATGTGGCACAATGTAAAAAACATTTTATTTTTATTCTATAAAAGATTTACAACCATGTCATGTAACCTAACTAGAGGTTATATTAGGTACCGGCAAACTTGGGGAATGAACTTTTAAAATGAACGCGTTCACGTGAACGCGTTCGAATTATGACGAACTTATGAACGAACGCGTTCATTTTTGGTAAGTACGAACTTTTACTTGAAAAAGTTCATTATTTTCGCGAACTTTTGAACGGTTGAAAAGTTCACATATTTCTATTGCGCAGTACACATTACCAGCGAAACTCGGAATTTGGCAGTACAAAAATACACAATACCAAAACGCGAATATTAGATTTTTTTTACAAAATTTGTGATTGGTTCATAGAAGACCGGGGAAATTACTGAGCACCAATGAGATTGAGAGCGAACGTTCCATGCCGACTTTGATCTATTACAGGTGTGGTGTCCATGAATGTTTGACTTACTTACACTTTTTGCATCTTTGGAACTCTACCCATGATAGAGCATGGGGGACAATGCCGAAATAATAGAAGGTGTATGTTAATCAAACACTAGCTGGCAACTGGCAAGTGGCAAGCCGCCTACGTATGGGCATCAAAGATGGCCTGCTTTGTATTTTTTGCAATGCATGGAGAATTTCATATTTTACGAAATATAAAAAAACGAAAATGAACTTTTAAAAAGCAAGTTCATTTTTTGGAGTGAACTTGAACTTGAACTGCACAATTCTTAAAAGTGAACTTGAACTTTTATAAAGTTCATTTTTTTGAGGGTGAACTGAACTTTCTAAAAATTCATTTTCAAAATGAACTTCCCCAAGTATGGGTACCGGTATATAATTGATACAAAGAAAATGAATGAATATGTTCCAGTGAGGGGAAAGGTACAGATGGATGACAGCTTACCTGAGAATGTTATGAATATAGGCCAATATATGAAATGATAGCAATTTAACTAAAAGTTTCCCCTGACTGGGGATCATACCGGTTCGATCCCCAGTCATAGGAAATACAATAACACGCAGTTCCTTACTGGTAGGTCTGTGAACGCCACGCCGAGGTTGTGGCCGTTCTTCGTGTAGAAGCAAGTGTTGTCTATAAGGTTGACTCCGCAGCCGATGATGTCACCGGTTGTGAACGTCGGCCCGTACGGCTGGCCCGTGCCAGAAGAGCAGAAAGAATGCCCGTCGTCGCCGTGGTAGCCGTAAGAATGTTTGTCCCAACCTGAAGTCAAATAAAGTTTGTTAGTTCACATTCTACGTAATGTGTGACGTGAGGAATCGCTGGTAGAAAGGCCGACTTCTAGGGTTTTCATGAACTTACATTATCTTAGAAAATATAATTTTAGCATTTTAATTTAAAGATACCTAGAATTTCTCTTCATAGAATAATCCTAAAGAATACAATTAATGAAGATCTAGATTGCAACAATAAATGTATCACAATTAGCTCCTTATCATTGCTGATATGTACCCTCCAATATACTCCTTCATTCATTGCTAGAGCATCCCCACTTTGTACTGAATATTCTCCTTATAAAGCTAGCCATTGAATATTTCGATATTTATTTAGTCATGTATAGGCCTACCTGGAAGTCTATTCATGTTGACTCCCTGTGCAGAGAGACCGATGCCCATGTAGCCGTCTCGGCCCTTGCTGACGATCTTCACCTCGAAATAGTAGAGACCGCAGGCGGCCGGGATGGGATGGGTGGCTCGCACACTAGCCGCATCCTTGTGGGTTTTGCCATGGCCTGGTAACAAGTACAGAATGCTGGATTTACACCCACTCAATTCCTTTAATAGGTATGCTCCATGGAACATAACACACATATATATGTTGTGTATATATTGGTACACAATACAAGTTTGCGTCAGAAGTCTTGGGGAAGTCGGCATTCAAGGCAAGATGTATGTAAACATTTTAACACCCTCAAACCATCTGCATTGTCAAGTTGCTAGTGACCATCTATGGTTTAACGATATCCCCACAAGAATATTATTGCATACCATGGTTCTGCATACCTTATACAAACAAATACATACGGCCTTGAAGCGTTAGTTACAAAGAATTCCGAACCAGATAAATGCCACAACTAATTCTCTTTCTCTAACTGTGCAAAATCAAAGTTTCTTACGTTTTTAGTAAGAACGATATACAACAGTATTAAAAAAGTGGTTACTAACCAACATTTAGTTTCTAAATAACTAAACGCTGCATTACCAAATTTCAAATAATGTTTAAATCAAATTACAGTTGTCATTAGAGAAACCAATTAATTATTAGCTCTCTAACTGGCTGATCTAGTGGTACTGGTAGCAACACATTGACGACCATCTAAAACTACGGTTGTAAGCTACAGCGAGGTAGAAGCACACATGTATACAGGCCTACCTTATTTCAGTATGAACAAATGTGTTTCCCTTTCCCTCCACATTCAACTGTAAGATTTAAGATATGTAGGCTATAAGGTCAATTTGCTATTTGTGGTGGAAGCATATAGACTACTGGACTTCTTGTTTAACTTTTTAAGTGTTCATTTTATTATTTTTATTATTTTATTTTTTTATTTTTTTTATTTTATTATTTTATTATTTATTATATTATTATCAAAATTTAATTAGTTGTGCATATTTGTTTTCATTAGTCTATTTGTAGACCCTGATAATATCTAGCTGCGGTATCTACCTACAAGTTCGATTTTAAAAGCCGTTACAAAAATACGAGTGGGAAATCTTAAATTCTTACATTTTTTGAGCTCAGACTCCCGCTGACTATTAACTAGGCATATACGCCTAGTTATTTAGTCACATCACTTATTGTGACATGGTTGTATGGTGAAGTTGTGCTCAAATTACCCAAGGTCAATTATTAGCCCAATCATTATGCCAGAAAATTAAGTTGTTGGATTTAGTAGTCTACCTGCGTGTTTTTTTTTGTCATTGGGGACTTCCATACTCAGTTTAAATACTAATGTGTATTAATTAACATTATTGATTTTTGGCATAGAGGCTTAATTATTTTTTAACAAAAGTATAATTTTTTGTGAAGTGTCAACAAAAATAGTGGATGCAGTAATGCCTAAAAAAGTAAGACTATGTAAGGTCCTTAGTCCTTTGGACGTCAATAAATAAATAAATAAATAAATAAATAAATAAATAAATAAATAAATAAATAAATAAATAAATAAATAAATAAATAAATAAATAAATAAATAAATAAATGAATAAATGAACAAATAAATAAACAAATAAATAAAATAAAATAAATAAAACCCAAACCCCAGTGTTATCATGTTTTTGGGGGAAATGCTAAATATCCGATTATTTATAGTTGCTTGTTTCCAAGGCTAATTAACCTACTCACACTGCAAGAAAATGTCTAAATAAATAGACCAATAGGGCACTAGCAACACCAAAAGACAACAATGAAACAAATGAATTGAATCGATGGACAAACAACAAGCTGTCAAAAAATAATCTCTTATGATTTTGGAAAACAAAACAAAAAACAAACAAATACACATACAAAACTTTCACTTAGTCCCTGTCTATCATTAAAAGTTTTAAATGGCGAGCAGTTACTATTGCTACACTTGTTTTTATTTCTATGGTTGCAATTTTATTATTTTGACAGCTGATTGTTTGTCCATCAGTTCAATTCATTTGTTCCATTGTTGTAGTCCTGATGTGATGTCAGTTGCGGGTTCCCTATATTAATGAGTTGGTACTAAGGCAAACAAATACCAATGTTGAGTTTCAACATAGAGGAAACTAAGTGAAAGTGAAAAAAGAAAGTCAGTAGCAGTAGGCCTACAGTAATTTAATTAATGTAAATATCCTTTTGATGCATAGCCTACACAGAGCTAAAAACTTGTACAAGAAAAACAAAACCTAGGGTGATCCAGGAAAAATGAGACAATTTTCGACACTTAGCATTTAAAAAGTTGGTTTTTGCTATTATACATCAAGTGATTTTTTGTTTTACCTGATGTATTTTGGATTAATCTTACCAAATCAACTGGAGCTATCTCAATGTTTATTTTGGGAGGGAAGGGAGAATTATGTTTATTGTGTTCTACTTTAGGGGCTAAGTCAGGACAGCACTCTATTGTTGCGCATCAGATAATGGTTATGGGGCTATTGTGGATCACAGTGGGGCTAAGGTAAGCCTAATAGTAATATGTGGAATTTTTTCAGATACGGGTACCAACATTGCCATTCATAGTAGGGGCCAATGCCACAGAAAAAATTATTGTATACTGCAAAAAAGATTTTACAGCCGTTTTTACATGGAGTAGGATTTATTTTTTGGAGTTATTTCCATTTTACTAGGTCTATTTGATTTTCCGAGATACATTTTAACAGGGACATATATAGGGTAGTTATATAGACCTACCCACATTTATAAAATTTAAAAAATAATATGTATCTATTAGGCCTAGAGTAAATTTCAACTGTCGTGTTTTAGCCCTGAATTTTTACTGTCCCATAATTACCCTGGAGCACCCTGGGCCGATAGGTTCTACAATAATGGCAACTGAGCCACAATGTTGGGACATTTTAATTGTATTATTGTATTGTAGGCCTACATATTTATTTCCACTTTGATCTAGGCATCTGATCTAGGCATGCCTACATAGCAAGATGTACTTTGCAGTATGAGAGTGAAAATCTAAAAACTGAGTTAAAAAAAAAAAAATGTAATCACAATAGAAAAGTAGGCCTAATGATAATTGTTTGTCTTTTAAATTAAATAAAACATATCAGTAGGCCTACCTACAAAATGGTTCATGACAATAAACAATTTTAGTTGTCGCCATTAAAGTGCTGCTCTAGGAGATCAAGAAGGCCTTGCTAGGATTTTTTGTGTCCTATAGTCAAATATATAGTTGGCGGTGTTATTTTTACCAACAATGTTAAACAATACTGGTAACAATGGTAGATGCTTTCTATATAGTGTGGAATTAATTTGCAGCAGCACTTCAATGGCGTCAAATTTCAAGATGTCAGGCTTGTCAGCGCCCATATATTTCCTCTAAAACAACTGTATAGGGTACTAACTACTAACAATACCAAAACACAACAATGAAACAAATTAATTGAACTGATGGACAAACAACAAGCCATACAAAAATAAAATGTTCTGAAGCTGGAAAAAAAACGTTTCAAGACATTAACGAACGTTTAGATCGTTGTTGTCCATCATTGAACATAAATTTTAACTGGAGAGCAGTTAGGCCTACTATCGTTAAAACTAATTGTTTTTCTCTCAATATTTGCAAAGCTATTAATTCGACAGCTTGTTGTTTGTCCATCAGTTTCCACTGTGGTAGCGTTGTAATTTGGCTGTGACGTCAGTTGCAGGTTCCCTATAATGTACCGTACCGGTACGCTATATATATGATGAAGGCCTAGGTAGGTACATTCTATGGGACAATGTGAGTGTTTAAAGAATTCTTCAATATTACAGAAGGCGTGACATTAGAGAAGACATTTAGCTTGTATTGAAATCCCCATTACTAGGCCTATACGTCCCTAGCTCCCATCCTGGTCCTACGGCGACAGTCTTGTCACTAGGTCTAGTTGTATGACATGGACTCATGGTTCATGCAACATTCAAAGAAGAAACCAGAAGGCTTCATCTAAAAAAAAATCAACTCTCGAGCAAGTAGGTTTGTTCAGCCAACATAATGATAAGACAGCCTAGGCCCCTAGGTCAAAGGTCAATTAGGGTCAAACTTTCAAATAATCCAAATTTAGTCCTATACTAATTTGAACAGCTAAAAGAAACCTTTCCTCAGACAATAGAAATATAACTGCGTTCTGATCACATACATTGCTGTCATATAATTACTTTTCTTCCATGGTAGCCTGTTGACTTGCATGACCAGGCTTAAACCTAGGCCTAGGCCTATCATAATTCTATGACAGCACAAAGACAGAGTAAAGGAACCTAAATAAAAACCAAAGAACAGATAAGCAAGTGGTCCGTCAGATGGCCAGCGATTCTATTTTCGTATCATTAGGCGTTTAATAGATTCGTTGGAAGGCTGCTAGGCCTAGGCCTAGGGTAGGCCTAGGCCTAGGCCTGCACATCATTAACTTGAGGTTAATGAGAGAAAATCGTATGACCAACTAAAAATAAAAGAAGGGAATAATCAAGCTTCAGTTATTTTTCGTAGGGATATGGGTTATTTCATCAGTGATTCTTGCAGAACTCCTTTATTATTCACTGCGCATTTCCAATTTTCGAGGCCAATGCAGGTCTTCACTCTGCCACTTACGTCATGACACAAAGTGATCAGCTGTTTCTTTGTTACAAGGCTCATGGCCTAGGGGTCCTTCTAAGGCTACGCCATTGATAATACGCTAAAAAATGTTCATGGTAATTCGGTAATTTATTTAAGTACGTTCTGTTTGCAAATGATGAAAAATGAATTATTTCCAGCACCTTCGATGAAGGTTTTAGTGGACATGTATAGGGGCCTAGGCCAGTACGAAAATCCATAACTTGATACAGGTTGCACTTACCTTTATAATGAACACGCAGATTGTTCTGGGATAATCCTATATAATTGTATTTTTCTTTCGGACTCCAAGATTTCGGTAATTTCTCTTCATTCACCATCGGATATAAATGTTTCAATCGTTCCAATTTTTGCACTTCTCCTAGATGTTCCATCATTGTTCGTCCATTAGGGACGACGGCCATATTTGTTCTGAATTGAGTTTCTATCGTCGATAAAGAAGTCTTGTTTTCTTCACAAAGAAACTTCTTTGACGGTTCCCAACAGTTCGAAATTTCGTTGACAGACAACAGCACAATACAACGAATTGCAACAAAAAACCTCGATCCACGACCTTTCGATTCGAGCGCGAGATTTAACATGCTGTTGTGCGTGTTATTTTTCGTGAGGAAATAAATAAATGACCCGTAGGTTTTAATCTGTAGAATATTTAAATAAGAGTTGAGACAATAGGTTATTCATAATAACAGCTACAGAAGGATTCGTCCATCTTGAATCTTGGCATTGACTTGAATGGTATTACGGCAGGATCGATTAAATATTTTAAATGCTGCTTAAACTTGAATAATATTTTGCCTACTTTTGGGTGTCGGTGGGGGGTGGGTGGGGGAGTACACAATATACATACATATGACTATATTTGTCCTTGAGGAGTTAGGTGGATAGAACACTGGAGAAATAGTCTGACAGAAGGGCAGGTTAGGAAGCTCAAAAAGATTTCTACCAGTAGGCTAATCTGTTGGGTTGGGACCCCAGCATCAAAATTCATATTTCCTCTGAATCTCCTTTCTGTTCTATTTTCCTTCTATCCTCGTGTTCCACTTTGCTGAAGCTGTTACAACCATACATACTCTTGCACTCATATGATATAACTTTTAATTGTTTTATAATTAATATTATATTATTTTCTTCTGAGAAGCAACACGGTAAAGATAAGATCGCCCAATAAACAAAATGGATCAGCAATTTGTGAAAGATGCGTGCTTGGAGTTCAAGAACATAACTGCAAAATTCAATCCCATATTCAACAACAAACTTAAACCCAGTGTCAAAAACAACCAAAATATGAAACAACTATACACGAACTCTAGAAGAATCAAGTTTGCACCAGTTCTTTCCCCCTCAACCCAGCCGACCATTGTTCTCGAACTGGAGAATTATATAGAGAGGGAGCTTGCCCAGTCACATTTGCCTTGCCCAAACGTGAATCTAGAACAGGCCCTGGAGACGAAACAGATCGAAGTCGACACCAGACTGCAAGTGTTTCGAGAGGCATTGTCGATATTACTGCAGAAGCTCGTTACATATGCGCCGCTTCTAAGTAACATCAAGTGTGCTTATGAGGAGGCATTGGAGATCAGAGATGCTCGAATTCAAGATATGGACATTGTTAAGGTAGGTAGGTAGTTTCATTAATTAAATTCAATTAATTCACATGCCTTGTTTGTTTGTTTGTTTTTATTAGCATCTAGTAGACTTTTATGATACAAAAGTATAAGAATTGTCAAGTAGGTCTAAATTATACAAGTAAAAATTGATTGATTTACGATTACTAATTAAAGTAAACTTGTTTAAATTATTAAGCGAGCATCTCCATACTACTTGCATGGTTCTCATTCCATTTTTCCTTTTTTACGTCTTGCGATAGCGGTCAAATGGAGAGTCCAATTAAGTTGAAATTTGGATCATCCACAATGTGTCATTCAAGTTGTAATTATTGTCATACTTCTATCATGTATTATGTATCATATTTGAATGTACGCTTACGTACAATGATATTTGGTATATCTATAATCTAGTACTTATATATTGGGACCTATAATTAATAAGTAATAAAGCTACAGCCAAGTCCTGACAATACAAAATAGTCGTAGGATGTACAAGTCTACAAGAAAATAAATTATCTTATCTTATCGATGTGGATTGAACATCGTTAGTTTTGTGGCAACATTTCTTAAGAAGCTACAAGTAGCTACTTGAATTATTTTTTTAAAACAATAATTATAAGGGGTTTTGATTGATTATGATTCATTGATTGATTATGGATTTGAAAGTAATTTGAGATTTAGATACACATGTAAATGAATGTATTACACAAAACTATAAATAAATAGTACTTGGTCCAGGAGTCTCGCATCAACAAAGAGTTGCGAAGAGAATTCGTGTGGTCAGTTTGTTGCACTTAGAATCTATTGTTTTGTTTGTTTGTGAGATTCAATATTAAATGTAGATTTTGATTTCAATGTAAATTGTCTTGTTTTAGAAATCACTATTTGCAATAGAAGCTAAAGCAGAGGAAAGAATTGGACTCGTGCGAACACAAGGACGTCTTGAAATTGCTGAACATTTAGAGGAGAAGATTCGATTATTACAAAGAATAGATCACCTTAAAGCCGAGAGGGATGGACAGATTAAGATTATGGATCAAGTATGCAACTGGAAATTAATAAAATTGAATGTAGCAATTCGGTTTTTAGAAATTGATAAGAATCAAAGCAACCAAATAAAGCCATTAAATACGGATTTAGTGGTGATAAGCTTGGCTTGTTTTACATATAAACTGAAACTGGGTAGGTGACAACCAATCCTGTTGTAGAGTAGCTGGCCTCCGTTGGTAAGTCTCAGATACAGGTAAAAAAAATTTATGTTGGAATTCATAGTTTTTCATTCTCTACACCTAGGGGCATAGGAGAGAAATGCAACACAATTGGCCGATTTGAAGTTAATAGAATTAAGCCTAACTAGTGTAATACTAATGTCCGACTGTTGGTCTCAGCTAAACGAAGAACTCGCCTTCGAGCACACTCGACTCATGGAAGAAATCGACTGCCGTCGTCTCCTTCTGTTTGACATGCAGCAGCTTCGTCAGCAGACGGACCTGATAGGCAAGAAGGTTGTCCCAAAGAGAACGTCCACAGAGCAAGCGACAAACGAGGACCCGGTGGTTCTGCGGCTTGCACTCGACAAATGCCAAGAGCGTTTGAGCGAGACAAACAGGCGACTAAACGACGTCGAGGCCGACTACACAGAAGTTGTGCCCCGGCGTGAGATGGATCAGTTGCAGGAAGATCACAAGAAGTTGACCAAACAGACAACATATTTAGATAAACAACTTAGTGTTCTGCAATCACAGTACCAAGCCATTGAACGTAAGTAGAAATCTAAGGCAAAACAGTGACTTGTTTAGCCTATGCATGCTGGTGGTAAATAGTTTTACATTCCTAGTTTGGTGCCCAGTGTTCTGAGCGAAATGAAAATTTTAAGGTATCAATACCTCTCACTCAATAAATGTACCACTGTTATATAAACCCTGCAACTACGTTTTCATTTTATCTGGTTTCAGTTTTAATTCAGTACAGTGGCTCATACACTTTTTCACTAAGAAATAATATTAATACGTATAGGTATGTACCTACTATGTATGCACATGAGAATTCAGAAATCTTGGCCCTAGCTGCTCAGTTTTTTAGGCAACATGCTTTTTTTACTCGAATTTATCCTCTTTAAATCCATTTTTTGTTTCAATATGAGAAAAGTGTAACCTACACCTCTTTCTCTCCAGCGGAGACAACTCGGACAACTACTGTCCCTTGCAAACAAGTTTC
Source organism: Isoperla grammatica (assembly GCA_945910005.1). Classification (NCBI taxonomy): domain Eukaryota; kingdom Metazoa; phylum Arthropoda; class Insecta; order Plecoptera; family Perlodidae; genus Isoperla; species Isoperla grammatica. The sequence continues at coordinate 40,218,490 of OX246738.1, read as the reverse complement.
TACACTCCAGACAATGCTAAATTAGACCCTTTTAAATATTTTTTAACCAGAAAATTGGCAACTGTATACATGCACTACTCAGATGAAATGTTATCTTGGTTGAAAGTTTTATAGGAGATAATAATAATAATTAATAAGGTGCGTATGTTAGCCGTTTTTGCCCCTACTCTCATATCATATATAGAGTACATATGCTTAAGTACGCATATCAATTTATTAAGAACTTACTCTTCACAATGTCAAAAAAAAAAAAAAACACCAACTTATTTTGGATCAGAGTTGGGTGGAAAGTTTAATTATGCCCCAGAAACTATTAGGTAGATTTATAACTTCTAATTAATAACTATTTTATTACTAAACATTATTTTATAACCCATGATTTAGATCCAATGACAGTATATGGAAATAATACTGGAAGTTCTTAATATTACATCACCAACACAAGAGAAAAACCATAAACCAATTTGTTTGAAGAATGAAGATGTTATCTGATGCTATCATGAGTAAACAATTTACACATACTATTAGGATCGGCTAGGAAATTATTATCTTTCTACTTTAGACCCCAGTCTACTCGATTCGATAAAACTGGATAAAAGCTCAAACGAAGGACTTATTTAAGATCGGAGTAGATTTGAGTAGGCCTACGTAGAGTATGGCCAATTAATGAACCTATATCGAATGGTGTGTGTTGCAGAGAAATATGAAGCCGTGAAGATGGAATGCAATCACATGGCAAACAAGAACAGGGCCTTGGCAAAAACTGGGACCCCTCGTCCAGATTGGAACAAGTAATAACGTAAACCAATCACATGTCACTTGCTAGAGAAAGCTTTCTGGGGTGACATCATTAAATACAGAGTTCTCAATGAAAAATTCATACCAAATTCTCTTAACATTTTACTTACTGGCATGGCTATTTAAAAAACCCTATACAAAATTATCACAGTCCTCTATGGTACAGTGGTGTTAGCATTTATTTTTAGTACCCATAACTATAGTTGACGCAAAACGGTATCTGCCATTCTCCAACTTACCTCACACCGATCCTTAAAATTATAATTAACAAAATAAGTACAAACATAGTTAGCTTAAATTACGCTTGTTCTATATAATTTTCACTTTACACACACAATGCTATTCCATGCAGACACGCTTGAATTTCGCGTTAATTTGCCTGACTTTTCTCTAAAATCCAAGTTATTGGCCTTAAGTTAGGTAATAGTGTTCTAACGTACCAACCCGGATGCAGTCTCAAATCAAGGAATACCCATCAAGTACAGCATGCTCCAGTCTTAGGCAGTGTGTTTATCTTTTCATGTTGTTTCTAGTTTGTGTAATACAACATCAAATTATAAGCAACTTATTTCGGAACACTTTCAAAACCATTCTCATTAAGATCACTCACAACAAAATATATTTTCTCAAAACAACAAGAGCAATGGTTAAACATACACACAAATTAATTAAGCTACATCCAATTACATGCATGATTTTACTTTTTATAGGGGATAGAATAAATTTGAACGGTTAAAGGACAATCTACAAGTGCTTGAGAAAACGTCATCATGAATATTAATCGGTCCACACTGGAAGAAGGTGATGCAGTACTCGGTGTTGATGGTTTGTGATGTACAACAGAGTGCTAGATGCGAGCGTCCTTTACTAGTTACCCACTGTTTGAATGTATAAGGTTTAAGAGTTGAAATGTGTAGTCAAATAACTAAACCTTAGTTCTTTGTTCCTCATTAGTTAAGTTAATAGTACGTATTATTTGATGTTAAACCATGCTATGCCCACGTGTTTTTGCTGACCACAGATGTGCCGAGTTTGTGAGGGGTGGGATACAACGATGGGGCGAACTGATTCAGGATAAGTCGAGTGACGACCGCCTGAATATTCTGCTAGCAGAGTTGAGCACGGAAGAAATGGAGGAGCAAGACACGTATTTCCAAGGTAGAGGAATGGATGAATCAATTTCGCCCTACCTCCGTTACGACGGAATGCTGAAAAACCGCAGGTATTTATAGAACCTATAGATAAACGAGTGTCCGTGGTTGCTACGTATTCTCTCTGAGGAACCGTGGCAACGTTCCTTAATTCTGAGAACTAATTAAAAAAATTCCTGACCACAGACTGAGTCGAAGGGATCTCAGTATTGTCATAAATGATATTTGGAAAAAGAGAGCGGAATCGCCTAACCTGTCGATGGAAGACTACGTTGCAAAGTATTTTAACGACCATTTCCACATTCCGCTAATTCGATACGAATGGGCCTACAGTATGGCTTACACTTGTGAAAAGCTCGCCTATGACGACCAGATAGGAATGTTCTGGGGCATTTTGAATGGAAACTTACACGAGAACTTGTACCACGCACACATCAAAGACATCAATGTATGTAAAGAGGCTGCCAAAAAGCGAATGGAGTTTATGAATCTCAAGGCAAGTATCAAGTATTGGCCCTGTATAAGAATTAGCATTATGATTTGAAAAACGAAGTCATACCCTGTATAATTGTTTTAGAGAATAAAACACTTTGGAATTGTCATTTACCACTCTACTATTTTCAAGCCAGCTAATGCCTCAGTTCCGAAATTGCCATTTGCTCACTTCATAAGATTCAAACAAAGCTTTTTGCTTTGAAGGGTCATAAGCAACATAATTATTACAAGCCAACCACCATCACATTAAAAAATTGTAATTTCATTGATCTTTCATTCAGTGAGTAGTTTCTACTCATTAGTCATTGGGGACCAGATTTGTCACCTATTATAATACTGTATAGTAGTTAGAAATGTATTTTCTAATGAAAATAAATAAATAAGTAAATAAATAAATAAATATGGTACATAAATAAAGAATGAAAGAAAATGATTAATAGGGAACACGCGTATGAAAATTTTAATCGATTTTTAAATACCTTGTCTCTCATTTAATAATTTTGTGTCTTTGAATTTTGAAAAACGGATCAGTCTATGCCTCAAAATAATTGGTTTAGTAACGATAAATAAAAGGGCGCGAAAAACGAGCCGCCGCCATGTAGAGTGGATTTGACGTCATGGTTTTGTACTGTGTACGCTCACTGCCTCAGCGATTGGTCTGTAACGCCACGTCTACAGAATCATTGCGTCACAGCCACCTGTACGCGTTTCAGATCCCCGAGTTTAAACTTCAATAAATGCGACCACATTAAACCTATTTAAAAATTTCTTTTTTACTTGGGACTCGCATTTATATACTTTTTGTATCTGATACTATTAAACTAAGTGTTTGGTTTAACAAAAAAAATCGTACGCGTGTTGCCTATTAAGGAAAAATGGGCCAATATATCAGTAATAAGTTAACCAAAACACACCAAGTTACCTAAATCATCAACAATTTGGGAATGTGGTATACTTTGTACAGTAGATCACACAAGAAAAAGTTACCTACATAATAGTCTCCTTTTTAGTAGTTTTGCCAAACAAAGTCACAAGAAAGCCTCCTTGCTGAAAAGAAGTATACAATGCAACACATAGCATAGCTGGGTCAATGAAAGCCCTGCTATTAAAAAAGCCACGGAATCTAAAACTTGGTACTGGTACTACTGTACGTTCAAACCCTGTTCACAGGAGGGTGAAATGCCAGCATTAGTGTTCTCGGAAGTTGTCCGTGTGGCGTTCCCCTTCAAAACGGACCAACAGGTGGCAGCATTAGTGGGGGCAGCGTCAAAACATCCGGGCACCAGTCCAGGAAAGGTTAATGTGCTGCATGTATTTGAAGAGGTATGTACGAGCATGACAGTGGAAAGGTGATGAAAACATTATTACAAAAAAGAAAATTAAATGGGATAAGTTTTGTTTTAGGCGAGGCAACCACTTGCATAAGTTATTTAGAAACTGTGCAAAATGGTGCAGCTGTGCCAGGCATACAGTAGTATAATTGAACTATGTATCGGTACTGGATAATGTTGTGTTCACATGGAAACACAAGAAAATGTTATACCATTGGATTGGGAAATATTCAGGGACCAATAGTGTCAACCGAAAATGACATACTCGACACTCGTGTATCTTGTATTCAAATTGTAAGATCTAAAATGATTCAACTGGTAATTACTGGCCCTGAATATTATGTCAATTTTTTGGGAAGAGGTTTATGATGCAGTAAGCCAGTCGAATGTTGCCAGAACTCCATGGTTACGACATCTGATACGAGTGCAAATTTTAGCGTTAAAATAATATCCTACGGTACCCTATACGTAGTCAGGGGCCCATTGTACGTACATGAAATTGCCATTAAATACTAGGGTAGGCAACAAGACCTAAGAAGAGATTCCAATCCAATCACTGGTAACCCAGGTCTCACACTAGAAAGGTAAATGTACATTTTCTCCACCAAGATCTACTTCCAATATAAAGCTGTTGCATATTGCATATTAGATAATTAGACTATGAAGTTCAACATGCAATCAAAGGAGGCACCCAAATATTTTCTCTTTGGTTTTGGAATGTATAGGCCAAAGGCCGATTGATTTCTATTTCAATTTCAATTTTAATATTGGTTCCCTATGAATATGATATATATACATCACTACTCTTTATTCCAACATCATTTAGTTGGGTAAAGATATTTAACAAAATTATTTGAAATACAATCTACACATAAGACTTTTTAATTTGTTGCTCTTTATTTATAAAAAAATAGCATTACAAAATATCCATAGCAAGTAATTCTCAATCAATCTAGTACGTAACAGCGCCACATCAAGATTTTGTACTTCGTCTTCACTTTCCAAGTTTACTACCATTGAAATCATTTATAACTTAATTTGAACTGTTTAATTTTTAAAGATACCTGTGAAGATATGACATCCTTAACACACTTGCCACTCTAACCATTCAATTAAGTTAATTTGTTGGCTATGCTCTGCGTACTCGAACCTACTTTGGTCTAGAACTAGCCATTCAATTGACTTGATTCAATATCATTTTAGTTTTACTCTAGGCCATATGCATTCCTCTAGAATCGAGTATGTTGATCAAGAACATATTTTCATACTTGGTTCCAATAGAAGGAGTAAGTTAGAGTAAGGTTCTTTGTCGTTATAGCATTCAGTGGTGTATCCAAGGGGGGGAGGGGGGGGGGGACAAAACCCCCCTTTTGCAAAGGAACAACGGAAAATGACCATTTAGCTTTCAATTAAGATAGTATTTTTGTATTAAATACCAAAGACATTATTTTTGTATTAGTTTTTCAAAATGTTTTGCCAGAAACATAGCAATTTTGTTTCAGTTAGCCACTGCAAAATGCACAGATTTGCACCAAAATGACCTTGATGAGAATTCGTTTACACCGGACCCCCCCCCCCCCCCCCCCACCTATGTTTTGGTTCCGCTCTCTATAATATTGGTTGAAAATCCCCTTCTTTCCCAATTCCTGGATATGCCACTGATAACATTACCTCGTCTTCAAAGCCCTTTTTCCACATTATTAGAGCTAGATTAGGAGATAAAGAATAATAAGATTAATTCCAAGTTCTAAATCTAATAACTTGTGGGGCATAATTGAACCTCTCAAGCAATTTCGATCAAAAATGAAAGTATAAGGATAAGTAAGCAAACTGTAAGCGAGCATCAAAAAGTGGTAATAACTGAACTGATGATAATTCTAAAACAAAACAAAAACTACAGTATCAATGCATGTGTCATGCAAATTAGAACCCTATTCAGACTTGTACAAAGAAATCAAAATACCGGTAGTCTTAAATCCAGTTTGTGATGTAGGCCCCTACCCATAGGCTAATATTGCTTCCTCTCATGTTTTGATGGTGTTGAACAGACTGAGGAAGGCATAGAGCAAACACAGTTTGCCCACGAGCTCGCTCGTCAGAACAAAAACGAACAGGAAGAATTCGTGCAGGACATTCTGAAAGAATTTGGATCTGCAAATGAACCTTTTAAACTTATATCTCCAGAACAGTTGAAGAAAGCATTCAATGCTGTGGACCCAAAGATAGGTACATGCCCTGCTAGAAATAGACAATACGTATCAAGATTTTTATTTTAACGGCTACATCAAGTCTATTAAATGGGTCAGGATGCCGATTTGATTGAATATGGCCTATCTTGATGTAATTAATCTAAGCCTATAGCTAATACATTTTAAAGGTGTAATGATGCTAATTTAGACTTTTTGTTGCTAGATGAACTACAAGTGGGAGCACATCTAAAGTGGGTGTATGGAGATACAAATTTGAAAATATTGCAACCCCTAATGCTCAGCTTAGTCTCAATTAAAATGCTAACAACAAATATCCGAAGAGTAAGAATGAGAGAAAACAAGAAGCCATAATACCAAATTGTCTCAGAGATGGCTTGGCTTCCCATTCATCCGACGTTGAAGTAATTCAACCACAAAGAAATATTTATATTCATTCGATCTTGTAAATTGTTGCATTGTATGTCAACATTAGGAAACGTACTGGTACTGGCTCCAGATCAGCCTGTTACATGGCTTTCGAGAACTTACTTTTAATTAGATAACTCAAGCGCCATTCACAATCAGTTCTAAGGTGTAAGGTGTATGAAGCAAGGCGTACGAAATGGCAAAGTATGATCAAAGATGAACTTCTTATGCCTTACGACGCATTGTGACCAGTTGCATTAAAACATACACTTGTACATACGCCTTACGACTCACACCTTTTTTAAAGCCTTACAAGTGATTGTGAATGGCGCTTTAGTAATCATAAATCAACCAGCCAACAGTATGCATATTTAGCAAATGTGTTCACAATGAAAAAAAAATAAAGTTTAGAGTGAATATTTACACACATTAAACTCGTGGCTTCTTAGGAAGGGAGCCAAATGCAGATATGACTGTCCCCTTAGTTCCAGTGGCACTTGTCGTTAGTGATGGCGCCTGAACAAGACCTGCAGGCTTAAGGAGAGTGGTTTGTTGAGAACCTGCAGCCATGCCAGTCCCCGAAGTAGTTCCAACTTGATCCCACTTAGATTTTCGACGTTTCAAATCATCTTCAGTCCCAGAACCACTGCCGGGACGTTTTGCTGTACCAGAGACTATTTCAACTTTAGTTTTATCTTTACGTTCTTTTTCTCGTCGATCCATTTCGGTTTTCTGCATTTTGGCAAGCTCTTCATAATATGACTCTTTACCCCATCTTTGGGGATCATAAATATTAGGTGGATAGTTTGTTCCCAGCTCGTTAATGCCACAAAACTGAATTAGTTTCTCGTAAATACTAGGGTTACGGAAATCCTTTCGTTGCTGTATTACATAGTTCATATCCAGACCTTCCTTCTCCATTTTTTCGTAGAGGCGAGTAATTTTTTCTTGAAGGTCCGCCGAACAAACCCCTGGAGGTTCGGCGGGAAGGTGAACACCCTCTAGTAAGTCGACATCTCCCAATTCACTCAATGATTTCCTACGCTCGTCATCATCATCAATGGCATTGCTTTCATCCGATAAGATTGTGTCATCGTGATACGACCCATATGAAACTAGACGAGATACTTTAGAGGTTACAATACTAAGGGTACTGGGAGACATTATACCACTTGCTCTACCAGTGTTCGAATTAGTAGAGTTTGTCGACTTAGGACTGGTACTCACAGGTGACTGGTCTAAATCACCTTCGTTCTCATTTTCATCTTCTTCGCCTTCCGAATCTGTGTAAGTGGCAGTAAGAGATGCTAACGCGTGTCCTTGAGACATTTTTAACTTTTCACCATTCTCTGCTTGGCTACTGTAAACAAAAACACTTGTTGGTAGGGAAAGCGAATAGGTCTATGTCACTTTTGAGGTTATGTGTTTATGAATTTACCACAAGCCTTCTCGAACGTCGGTCCAATCCGTGAGGATTGACCCGTCGAGAAGGCTGTGGAGTTTACATTGCCTGCCCTATTCCCACGATTATAACTAAGCGGAAGCTATTTCCACGAGTGGCGCGTGGACCTACGGTTATAATGTTATATTATGTTAGTTATAATGTTGTAGTTATAGTTATAATGTTAGTATCTTTGTACCCGCCCTACCCGCGAAGAAAAAGCTATTCCCACGATCGTTACTATTATAAGTCCATGATCAGGCCACGAGTGTTCCCTGCGACCTGCGCCCTGATTCTGAATGGGAGAAGATACGTTTATCACCCTTTTCAGTTTCCCTTTTTCAGTTGTTAAAAGAAGGCGATGAGCCAAGTGGCAGCATCAAGGCATTCGCCTTCAGTAACGACCAAAACCGCTGATAAATTATCATCACCCATACAGAATCGCCCTGCTGCGTCTTCGTCAAGGCCGCACGACCGAGCGCCACAAAGCCCACGATAGGAAATGCGGCAACCGTAGTTATAATGTTAGTAGTTAATCTTTGGCGCAAACCCTGTCAAGCTCACGCCGCCAGCGCCAATGACGTCAGAATGGCTCTTATCTCACCAAGCAATGACAACAAATTCAAGTATCCTCATCTACAAGTTATAGTCCTTTGCATAACGCTCGAAAAAGGCCTGGTCGGTATAAAATTTGGGTCAAAGGATGACATATATCAAATGAAAGCTTAAAATGAGTTCTTTTAAAAAAACCATGATATACCTCTGGCAAATCCAGCTTTCTATGTCAAAACCAGGGTCAAAGGTCAAATTTGTAATTTTTTAAATAATTTTTAATTAAATAACGAAAAATTTTTGCAAGTTTAAAAATACTCTTTTAGTGAGATAAATGTATAAGGTTTATTAAAAAAAAAAAATTAAATTACCTACTTAGCTTTTTTGACCTTGATTGGGGTCAATTTCCTCAAAATGGGTAATTTCTAAAATTTTCTTCGATTTAGTGACCAATATTCATTATATCAACGAACTTACTCATAAATACGTTAAAATGAATAGTTCTTATTGTTATCACATTGTTTTCACGGTATTCATTCAAAATGGCGGTCAAAGGTCAATAGGTAAGTATCGTCAAACTAGGTCAAGAACTAAAATATTACTTGTGGGTACTCTAAAGACGCAGAATTTTAACTGCAATTACAATAACGAATAATAATATCATGTTTTAATCGTAAGAGAATGTAATTATCATATAACTTATAAACTACTTAAGATTGTTACTGAATTTCTAATTAATGTCCTCAGACATCATCAGGGTATTCTTAAATGGGTGTGCAACTGCAACAAAATACATTTTTAGAAAAGAGCATGACCATGCTGAGATACGTGATATGATACTAGTATTATGTTATATCTATCTTAGCAGTCACTGTCCAAGTTGTCAGATTAATCACCTTCTGACTCACTGGAATTCTCATGCTAGCTACTGGTACTGGTATTAATTTTGTACAATCCTTAAGCTTACAAGCATGGGTACACTTTTATTGATTGGCCAAACACTCATAGGTCGGCATCTTGCAAACAAGGCAACAGTTACAGGCTAGGAGATCCATAACGGTCAAAGGTACTGATGTTCCAATCATCCACTCGTTGCTCAGATCTCCTTCTGCCGTGGTTTCCCATCTATAGCCACGCGGATCAGGAACATCAGGGTTGGCGTCCAAACAACGTATCCAGACCGCTGTTTGGTGGTTAGCTCGCAGCCGCAGGATTTGAAGCAGTAGACAATCGTTTCAAGGTGGTAGCTGATTAGACTTAATATCATCACATTTACTTTTAAAAAGCTCGTAGGGCAGCTGGTTGACGCTTGACTACCAAAAATCAAACACACTTCGAAGATGTGTAAAAACTAGCGAGTTCGTTGGGATTCGAAGTATGTAATACCCACCCTGACCTCCATGCACTGGTTGTGACAAAGGTTGGAATTCATAGTCGGCCACTTCCCCTAGAGGCACCCAATGTTGCTATGGATATGTTTTCTATATGGGAAATGACATGTATGAAACTGTTACCTTGTTAACAACGGGCGCATCTATAGGTGTAGGGGACGACTATGAGTTCCAACCTGAGTGAGCTCATTCAGTGGTAATAGGAAAAGGAGAACTTTGAATATCATGAGAAAAAACTCGCATTTCTGTGTCAAGCTAAGCAAGATGGGTCAGGACTGAAGAGTTTCTATCGATGTCATCAAAAAAACTCAAAGAGTTTGTCTGTAAACGCTACTCTTTGACCACGACTCTGTCATGCGTCCACCTGCTGCGCTACGAGCTTTTTAGAAGTAAGTGTGATGATATGAAGTCTAATCAGCTACCACCTTGTAACGATTGCTTATTGCTTCATATCCTGCGACTGTGAGTTATCAACCGAACCCGATCTATTGATACGATTGCTTGGAAGCCAACCCTGATGTTCCTGATCTGTGTGGCTATGGATGGAAACCCACGGCAGAAGGAGATCTGAGCAACGAGTGGATGATTGGAACTCCAGTACCTTTGACCGTTATGGATCTCCTAGCCTATTGCCGTGTTTGCAAGATGCCGACCTATGAGTGTTTGGCCAATCAGCTGAAGTGTACCCACGCGTGTAAGCTGAAGGACTGTCCAAATATCGGTACCCAGCATGAGAATTCCAGTGAATCAGAAGGTGATTAATCTGACGACTTCAATTTTGAGTGATTTTGACTAAATGATTTTGACTTAATTTTGATTAATTTGACGACTAGACAGTGACTGCTAGCACAGATATCATATCATACTATCATATCACGTATCTCAGCATGGTCATGCTCTTTTCTAAAAATGTATTTTGTTGCAGTTGCACACCCATTCAAGAATACCCTGATGTCTGAGGACATTAATTAGAAATTTAGTAACAATCTTAAGTAGTTTATAAGTTATATGATAATTACATTCACATACGATTAAAACATTATATTGTTATTCGTTATTGTAATTGCAGTTAAAATTCTGCGTCTTTAGAGTACCCACAAGTAATATTTTAGTTACTAGACCTAGTTTGACGATACTTACCTATTGATTTTGACCACCATTTTGAATGAATACCGTAAAAACAATGTGATAACAATAAGAACTATTCATTTTAACGTATTTATGAGTAAGTACGTTGATATAATGAATATTGGCCAATAATTTGAAGAAACTTTAAAAAATTACCCATTTTGAGGAAATTGACCTCAATTAAGGTCAAAAAAGGCTAAATGGGTAATTTATTTTTTTTTTAAAGAAACATAATACATTGACCTTACTAAAAATGTATGGTTTAACTTGCAAACATTTTTCATTATTTAATTGAAAATTATGGAAAAAATTACAAATTTGACCTTTGACCCTAGTTTTGACATAGAAAGCTGGATTTGCCAGAGGTATATCATAGATCTTTGAAAAGTACTCGTCTCAAGCTTTCATTTGATATATGTCATCCTTTGACCCAAATTTTATACCGTCATTCTCGTTATGCAAAGGACTATTAATGATATCGTATAGTTAGTTATATTAAGAATTCATAGAAATGGATTTGAAACTACCAGTATTTCAAGACTTCCCTGCTAGTTTTGTTGCCATGTGTTTGGCCACATCGATTTTATTTGTTTGTTGATATTAGATTTATTTTGCAAAATGTTATTGTTATGATTTTTACGTTTCCCCTTTTTTTTCTGAAGCATAACCAGCTTTGATCTTGTCATAGTTCCTACATGAGCCACTCGGAGCGCTGGGATCTTTCCTTCCGATCTTGTTTCTCGAGTTGGAAGCCAGAAGAACTTCAGCAGAAGAACTTCTTCAGAAATTTTGGCTTAGTTACAAATAACTTTGGAAAGTAATTCCATTCAGCATTCTTATTATGTTTCGAGTTAAAATTGTATAAATAAATCTCCCGTACATATTTACTTTGTAATTTCTTTTCAGTTAATCAAGAGCAGTTCATAAATTACGTCACACATTTGTATGCCTTTTTGGTCCCTCCCCCTTGATGTGACATGAGTCACAAACCTCCTTCCCCCATATTGTTTCGAGAGCTCAAAAAAACACACACACACACACATACATTGTTTTTGGAATTTCTTAAAGAAAATTTCACGTGTGACATAATTTATGGATGGCTCCCATATATGTAGTAGACTACATCATCCTTTCTTTCCAAAATTGTCACTCAATGGAAAGAGTTACCTCATAGTGTTAAACCACGCACATTTAACGGTATTTTATTACCATCTTCAGAACGCTTCAAGATATTAAAAAAGTAATTCTTACCCAGATTTGGTTTTGAATCAGCTAACTCAATGAATTTAAAAACTTACAAAATATTGAAATTAATTAATATAACAATAATTATAATATTGAAAGTTCATAAATTCCATTATATCCAAATCTTGGCTAAGAACCTTCAGTATCTTGAAGCATTCTCAAGACATCAATAAAAAACTAACTTTGCATGTTTGGTTCTCTTTACGCTTAGAAGTGTTCGACACGCATGGCTGCAAAAGCTTTAATTTGTTTCATTACATTCAATATCAAAATGTAGAGTGATGCTGGGCTAGGTATTAAGATCTGCGATATGCAGAAATAATCAGTACCGGTAATCACTATGAATTGTTTGGATAAAACTAGACAATTTCCATTAGCTCTCGAATTGTCTTATTTCACGCAAACGCATTACGTTATTAAAAATCTAACCCTACATAATTTTAACTTTTTTTTATTGAATGTAGGCCTAATGTTGAAGATACAAACAAAAACTTTTCATTATGTGGGCCATTTATGTCAAACACTTCGTCCAAACATTTTATGTAATTTCTTTGTCAGATAATAAGAGTTGTTGTTGTGTATCAGGTGATGAGTACATTGGAGAGGTTCCAGGTTGTAGAACTTCAGTGTGTGAGAAGAAAAGTTCTGTGCGTTAAACACGTCCCCACTCAATCACATCCTTCCAAGGAAATGGAGCGGACAAGACACACAGGAACAGGAGACATATAAGGCGACTGGTACAAACTTCTTTTCTCCATAGCAACCACCAATCGGAAGCGTTGTTTACGTGGAGAAAACAAGTAAGTCCCGTTCCTCATAATACCGGGCCTAAGAAATACAAAACTCAATATTATCACTCCCATCTTTACTTGTGGTATAGATACACTGTGGCGTGTGGAGCTCTGTGGCGTGTCGAGGTGGCGTGTGGAGCTCTTTGGCATGTGGAGCTCTTTGGCGTGTGGAGCTCTTTGGTGTGTGGAGCTCAGTGTAACGGCCTGTTGTTGAAGCCGGGGAGGATCTCCGAGGGCTGATATAGAGTGGTGGTGGTGGTGACTGAGGAAAACCTCGGCAAAGCCTTCAGTCAGATCAGCGATTATCTGGAAGCAGAACACGTTTTGTTATTGTAATGTGTTACGGTTTTGAGATGAGTGGCATGTTATTGCTATATATACCCTTCCACCTACAGTCTAGTTCGATTCAAGAGCAAGCCTGAAACTTAGCGCACCGTTCTCCCCGTCAACCTACCGAGTACCAGTCGATTTTGTGTCGACCCTTTAGTAAAAGAATCACAAATTATCATGGACCTCGGCAATGGTTTCACAGGACATCCAACTGAGGAAACCATTGAGCCAGTATATTATCATAACAGAGTATCGAACCCGCAACCTTTGAAGTAAAGGTTCACAAGGCATTGAGCCATGTTATACTTAATTAATATTTATTGTATTAAATATTTCTATCCATACATTGATTGAATGGAGGTAGATAGAAAAGAGCACAGCTCCAAACACTAAGAGCGACTGCCAACCCAACTATATGGGAACTGGAAATGGTTAAGATTCATGTGAAACTCACCAATCATTTCTCATGTTTGTCCAGCGCTCCTTGCGCGATGACTCCAGCGTTCCTTGCGCGACGACTCCGGCGTTCCTTGTGCGACGACTCTGACGTTCCTTGTGCGACGACTCTGACGTTCCTTGCGCGACGACTCCGGCGTTCCTTGCGCGACGACTCTGGCGTTCCTTGCGCGACGACTCTGGCGTTCCTTGCGCGACGACTCCGGCGTTCCTTGCGCGACGACTCCACGTCCAGTTTCCTGCTCATCATGTTTGCTTCCTGCAGTCGACAGATCTCTGGACAAGATAACGGCGCAAGTTAGTCAAACCAATGGTAAATGCCCCTCCTCTTCAGCTATAGAACTATCAAGTTTTTGATGGGCTTAAAATGTCTTGCATTCATTAGGAACAGAGCAATTAGGGAATATTTTAGGTAGATTTACTAAAATTTAGTGTTTGGTTTTTAGTTCACAAGCAAATTACTTTGAAATAATGACAAATTTTCAATTCTTTGATGTAATTTGTCCTGGACTTTCGTTCAGGGATATTGTAACTCTAGACCTGGCTTAAATTCCAAGTTGGGCTGAATTGTTCAACTTCGGGTCTCTAAATCAAATATTTCCACCCAACAATGGTGTCTAATATGAGTATAGTTACTTAAGAATCAGTTTCCCGGGACAGCATTGTTGTTTGTTACTCACCTTGTTGGTAGATCCAGGACAGAAGAGAGATGGCTTCGAGGTGACAGGCTGTTACCGTGGCAAAGATCTTGCATCTTCTGAACTTGCAGTTGAAACTTGATGTGTAAGGCTTGATGTAAATGCTCACATGATTTAGTTTAGACTGAGGTTGCCCATCCACATTGGATGTTGACTGAATTTTCTGACATCTATTTATTTAATTATAAAGTAAAATTGTTTTGTTCACTATGAAATGTAATTTGGTTACAAAAAATTAGAAAATGCAATAGAAAAATATTTGAATTAAAAATTCAATTAATGTATTTGGTTATGAAAGTAGGTGACAATCGGCTGGAATGGTATATAATGTGAGGAAAGGATCCAACAGCTTACCTTCGTGTTCTTTATGTGTACTTTAAACTCGCAAATCCTTCATCTTACACGAAGGTAAGCTGTTGGATCCTTTCCTCACAATATGTACCAATTAATGTATTTACTATTTAGTATTCAGTAATCGATCATTAAATAGTAGCAGACTCATTTACAGTATTTGGTATTTTTTAAGTTTTGATTTCAAGTTTTGACGTCACGATGTGACACCATGATTGATTAAGATGTCGTGATTTAACATCGATGGACAACCTTAGTCTTATACTTGTACATTTGTATGTTGACCAGACCTATAGTAACATTTCCATAGTTCATGTTTGTATCATAGTTTTAAGTTCAAACCATATTTGTTACACCCTTGTTACTTTTCATGGTACACGTTATCAAATTGAAAACAAAATAACATGTAAAAACATACATATACAATACAGTCTCATAAAAGCACTCTTATTTTACAAATTTGTAATATTCACATAATTAGTTACAAATAGCCTCTAGGCTGGAAAGGAGGGTTTTTGGCAAAAACCACTAAAAAACTGATGATTTCAAAATGAATGCATCAATGTAAAGTAAGTCCAGTATGAATTGTTGAAAAATTTACAGTAAGTAGAACAAATAAATTCATTATTTTTCAGTGTTTTTTTTATGCATTTTCATGATTTTCTTTAAATAGGTAACTTTTCAAAAGAGTTTGAAAGCATCCGTATTCCGTAGGCAACTAAGCAGGATGTAAGCTACGTCACTAGAGCATCCTGGGCAACCACAAGGGTTTGTTGGGGGGTTTCTATCGTGATAATAAAGAAAAAAACATTTAAATTTAAATTTTAATAAACAAAAATACTTTTAAAGGGCTCTGTGATGTTATGGCAGTCACTTTATTAGTGTTTCAAGAATTAAAAACTCTAAAGCAAAGCCACTTGCAGATTTACGCGAAATCGTGATTCGAGACCTTCGACTCCGCTTGCTCGACGGAATGTTGCCACAGGGACGTAACCACGCCAGCCATAGCTTCGTCCCCACACAGTCAGCGTAGCCAATGACAGCGCATCGCTATCTCCCGACTTACAGACTCGAGCGGTCTTGGCCGTCTAACTCCCCAACAAAGTCTACGCAAAGCCAACGAACCTCCGAAATCTTCTCGGCACCTCGGACGAAGAGAGAAACCCCGACGGAAACGAATCTGTAAACGAAACCCTACTTTCGACGTAGATGGAAGAACGAAGACAGCGACTAAACAACACCTGCAAGATGAACCCTACCACCTTAGCAACACTGTGACCACACGGCACGACCGCACTCGACCTGTGCATTGAGAGACCGCGTGTACATAGGTCGACCTGCAGACAGCGGGGACAACGATCCACGGCGGCATACACAGAGCATCACAGGTCTCAATCACGTGGCAACATCCCGATAAGCATCACAGTAGTTATCAAAAAAATAATGTGTTTTACATATTTGTAGATCAATTAGATTTAGTTATGAAAAAATTGTCATGTACTATTAAAGCCCCTTAATAATCTTTATTATATGGAGATGAGATTCCCGAGGAGCACGGTGGGAAAGACAAGAGACAGGATTAGAAATACAAACATTAGAGAAATGCTTGGTGTGGAGAAGCTAGGGGACAGAATGGGAAAGACAAGGCTGAGATGGTTTGGACACATGAACGGATGACGGAAGACAGGATGCTCAGGAGAATATATGAAAAAAAAGATCGAAGGAAGAAAAAGACGGGGAAGACCTAGGAAGAGATGGAAGGAAAAGATTGCTGAAGACTTACAGAAGAGAGGAGAGAACTGGGAGCAAGTAGAGGAAGTACGATAGTGGGAAGATAGGAAGAGGTGGACAAATTTGGTTGTGAAACCCAAGCTGACACTGCCAGAAGCAGGAAATGGCGATGGATAATGATGATGAATTATCTTTTTGCTAAAAAGAAAAATTTGAGATTTGTTAAGTGATCATTTTCCGTTTATATTTTGTTATTTCTTGTGGTAACTTCATTTGACTTTACTTCTTTGATATATAAAAGAGTGTGTAGAGCTGCTTTATGCAAGACCATGTCTTTACATTATTTCTTACACAATTAACTGATTGTGAATCAGTTGATCATGTATTGCAGTCGCACCGGACTTCAGTACATTTTAAGGACTTCAATTTCAAACTCTTGATACTTTTAAAAGCTATTTCAAACAAGTATTTTTTCACATTTTTATCAAATTTATGTTTCTTTTTGAGCACAAAAGAAAGCACCATTTACAAAATCACTGCATAATACAATTATTTACATGGTGTTTTTATAACTAAAGTCAAACCTTTGTCTGATAATCTATAGAAAGGATGCATATTATTTACATGGTGTTTTTATAAACTAAAGTTAAACGTGTCTGATAATTTAGAAAGTGATACATATTATTTACAAGGTGTTTTTATAAACTCAAGTTAAACTTGTCTGATAATCTAGAAAGTGATGCATATTATACAGAATCGGGAGTATTTCATACTTGTTTTTATTTCTATTTCATATTTGTTTTTATTTCGGTGTTCTGGCAACTAGAAATAGAGGAAACTTTCACATACATATTGGTGGAATTAAAGACCAGAACTATAGACACATCCAGAGCTTTTAGCTGCGTGGAATTGAACCACAGCTGTGAATTCAAAATGACTGCTGCTCATGCAACACATCAGAGTCAATGAAGCGTTTAGGCCCGTTCAGAACCAATTAGCGTACGTAACTTATGAAAATTACGAAGTTGGTCCAATGCAGTTGATATGCCAATGTTCACATAGAAATTCGTGAAATTATCGCTACACGTAATTATCGAAAAGTTGAACCAACTTCAACTTTTCAGCTAATTTCAGTAATTTTCTAAATTGTGCGCATGCGCACAAAACCAAATACACATATTTCGAGTTTGTTTGCGGGTTTTAAGAAAGCTGTTGAGGTTATAATGGACGAATCACTTTTCATTAATCTTGTGCAAAGTTCAGAACATTTTTTACGATAATAGAAGGATTATCGCGGAAAGTGCAGTCATATCTGATTGGTTTATGTTCATTTGTGAAATTCCATTCTGAACACCTACATCAATTTCTAAACTTTGTACGCGTTAATTTTCGCACGCTAATTGGTTGTGAACGACGCTTTTGTTATAGTTTGGGTATTTGGAGGATGGATCTAAATACGTACGATATACGTATCGCAATTAAGGATCAAAGAGGTTTTTTGGGAGAAAAAGTGTCAAACCTCAAATCTGAATTCGGCACTTCCTTCATCCTCCCGGTGCAACACCCCCACCAAGAGGATGAAGGAAGAGCCAAATTCAGATTTGAAATTTGAGACTTTTTCTCTTCCACTACTTTACTTTTAAACTGCCGATAACATCATAACCTTTTTTTTAGCAATGAATATTCAATAAGTAAATAGTCTGGAATCTACGGTACTGAAAATAAAACCCCCAATAAATTAGAAGCATCAGCTAGCCCAGTGGTGTTGGTTTAAATGAATGTGCTTGCATTTTTACAATCATAGAAACCATACAAAAACTGATAAGCAAATCACAAGCACATAAACTAATTGCACCAACTGACGATATTCTCAAAGTAGATTATATTTTATAGCTTAGGCCCTACTATATTATTTATAATATTTATATTCTTACTATATTTTTACTTTATTTTTTTTATTTAGATTATTATTTTTATTACTTCATACAAAATGATTTTTGTGTTTCAAGGTTATGAGATCACAGCAATTTTATCACAAACAATTCACACATCAATTCATTCTTAAGTTTGCAAATGTAATACCTACCTACAATAAAAACCACCTACCATACTATAGAAGATATAATCTAATTAACTACCAGTAATAAAATAGCTTTCCTGTTACCTAGTATCTGTTTGAATGTCACCCTCCAGTCAGTCATATGTGTTTGCTGAAGTATTTTTACAACTCTCAGTCTGTTTAATTGAATAATAAATCATATTCTATTCCATATGCATATGCTCAATACTAACAAACAATATCCCCCATTTGTCAGAAGTTATAATCTAAAAAACAGGGCCGGACAAAAAGTGGTCTCATAAAACAGCTACAGCCCAATTCTGCCTTGCAACTGGACATGATGTTCTTCAACACCATTTGAACCGTTTTAACATTACCACTGAACCGGCCATCTGCAAACTTTGTAATTTTGAATCCCAAGACAGAACACACCTTTTTAGGTGTGCTGCACTTCAGAGTGACATTGACGCCCTGCCCAATGATATGGGCAGGTCAGAAAAAGAAGCCATTTTATATTTGATAGCAAGGAAAAGGAATGGCTGAGGAAGCCATCTCAGCAAATAAAAAAATAAATAATCTAAATAACTACGTATCTAGTACGAGACCTGGTTTACAATTCCGACATACACAGGAAGATGGAATTAAGTGGTTACTTTCTGCGAGTTAACGCTTGTAAGTTGCTACGCTGGTATGAAATTCAACTCGGGTGGCTATACTCGCGTTAGATTTCATACCAGCCCAGCAATTTTACAACGGAATTTCACCTACCACCGTGACATGTCAGTAATGTAAACCAGGTATGAGGCTACACTGTACTTTTTTAATTTAACGCTAGTTTGAGTCTGTCGACGTCTAGCAATCTATAAACCACACATCCGTCAAGCAGACATTCTGTCGTACCGTACGCAGGGAAGTTCTAGGCGTACAGAAGCCCGGATCTCGTGCGTAACACTCGGTCACCTGTATACACACTGCATACATGTCATGTTATGTTATATGTTATGTTATGTTATGTTACACTGACTCGTGTCCCCGGTCGTCCTTCTCGCCAGGAAGCTGTAAGGGTGGACTTCCTAACAGGCTGCGATTCAGCCGAGTGCTATAATCTGCTAAACTACTATAAATAAATATAATACAATCATACAGTCCATACCCACTCAGTAGCAAGACTGATTTTCAGTGGGGGACTTTATTTGAAGCTATATATATATATATATGAAACGACCTAAATTTATGTACAAGGTTTTTGGGTATCACACCCAATCATCTCTTGCCTCATCATCATACACGGATATCAGTATATCCGTACTTGGGCAGTCTGCCTGGACCGTGTTGCGCCCAAGTCCCCCCAGTGAAGTATGAACGCCACGTACAGCTCCTTCAACCCAACTGTCACCTCACCCCATCATCTCTTACATCATACATCATCATCATACATCATCATCATACACGGATATCAGTACATCCGTACTTGGGCAGTCTGCCTGGACCGTGTTGCACCCAAGTCCCCCCAGTGAAGTATGTATGCCACGTACATCTCCTTTAACCCAACTGTCACCTCACCCCATCATCTCTTACATCATCATCATACATCATCATACACGGATATCAGTAGATCCGTACTTGGGCAGTCTGCCTGGACCGTGTTGCGCCCAAGTCCCCCCAGTGAAGTATGTATGCCACGTACATCTCCTTTAACCCAACTGTCACCTCACCCCGTCATCATACATCATCATCATACATCATCATACATCATCATCATACACGGATATCAGTACATCCGTACTTGGGCAGTCTGCCTGGACCGTGTTGCACCCAAGTCCCCCCAGTGAAGTATGTATGCCACGTACATCTCCTTTAACCCAACTGTCACCTCACCCCATCATCTCTTACATCATCATCATACATCATCATACACGGATATCAGTAGATCCGTACTTGGGCAGTCTGCCTGGACCGTGTTGCGCCCAAGTCCCCCCAGTGAAGTATGTATGCCACGTACATCTCCTTTAACCCAACTGTCACCTCACCCCGTCATCATACATCATCATCATACATCATCATACATCATCATCATACACGGATATCAGTACATCCGTACTTGGGCAGTCTGCCTGGACCGTGTTGCGCCCAAGTCCCCCCAGTGAAGTATGTATGCCACGTACATCTCCTTTAACCCAACTGTCACCTCACCCCATCATCTCTTACATCATCATCATACATCATCATACACGGATATCAGTAGATCCGTACTTGGGCAGTCTGCCTGGACCGTGTTGCGCCCAAGTCCCCCCAGTGAAGTATGTATGCCACGTACATCTCCTTTAACCCAACTGTCACCTCACCCCGTCATCATACATCATCATCATACATCATCATACATCAATATCATACACGGATATCAGTACATCCGTACTTGGGCAGTCTGCCTGGACCGTGTTGCGCCCAAGTCCCCCCAGTGAAGTATGTATGCCACGTACATCTCCTTTAACCCAACTGTCACCTCACCCCATCATCTCTTACATCATCATCATACATCATCATACACGGATATCAGTACATCCGTACTTGGGCAGTCTGCCTGGACCGTGTTGCGCCCAAGTTCCCCCCAGTGAAGTATGTATGCCACGTACATCTCCTTTAACCCAACTGTCACCTCACCCCATCATCTCTTACATCATCATCATACACGGATATCAGTACATCCGTACTTGGGCAGTCTGCCTGGACCGTGTTGCGCCCAAGTTCCCCCCAGTGAAGTATGTATGCCACGTACATCTCCTTTAACCCAACTGTCACCTCACCCCATCATCTCTTACATCATCATCATACACGGATATCAGTACATCCGTACTTGGGCAGTCTGCCTGGACCGTGTTGCGCCCAAGTTCCCCCCAGTGAAGTATGTATGCCACGTACATCTCCTTTAACCCAACTGTCACCTCACCCCATCATCTCTTACATCATCATCATACACGGATATCAGTACATCCGTACTTGGGCAGTCTGCCTGGACCGTGTTGCACCCAAGTCCCCCCAGTGAAGTATGTATGCCACGTACATCTCCTTTAACCCAACTGTCACCTCACCCCATCATCTCTTACATCATCATCATACACGGATATCAGTACATCCGTACTTGGGCAGTCTGCCTGGACCGTGTTGCGCCCAAGTTCCCCCCAGTGAAGTATGTATGCCACGTACAGCTCCTTTAACCCAACTGTCACCTCACCCCGTCATCATACATCATCATCATACATCATCATCATACACGGATATCAGTACATCCGTACTTGGGCAGTCTGCCTGGACCTTGTTGCGCCCAAGTCCCCCCCAGTGAAGTATGTACGCCACGTACAGCTCCTTCAACCCAACTGTCACCTCACCCCATCATCTCTTACATCATCATCATACACGGATATCAGTAGATCCGTACTGTGGCAGTCTGCCTGGACCGTGTTGCGCCCAAGTCCCCCCAGTGAAGTATGTACGCCACGTACTGTCACCTCACCCCATCATCTCTTACATCATCATCATACACGGATATCAGTACATCCGTACTTGGGCAGTCTGCCTGGACCGTGTTGCGCCCAAGTTCCCCCCAGTGAAGTATGTATGCCACGTACATCTCCTTTAACCCAACTGTCACCTCACCCCATCATCTCTTACATCATCATCATACACGGATATCAGTACATCCGTACTTGGGCAGTCTGCCTGGACCGTGTTGCGCCCAAGTTCCCCCCAGTGAAGTATGTATGCCACGTACATCTCCTTTAACCCAACTGTCACCTCACCCCATCATCTCTTACATCATCATCATACACGGATATCAGTACATCCGTACTTGGGCAGTCTGCCTGGACCGTGTTGCACCCAAGTCCCCCCAGTGAAGTATGTATGCCACGTACATCTCCTTTAACCCAACTGTCACCTCACCCCATCATCTCTTACATCATCATCATACACGGATATCAGTACATCCGTACTTGGGCAGTCTTCCTGGACCGTGTTGCGCCCAAGTTCCCCCCAGTGAAGTATGTATGCCACGTACAGCTCCTTTAACCCAACTGTCACCTCACCCCGTCATCATACATCATCATCATACATCATCATCATACACGGATATCAGTACATCCGTACTTGGGCAGTCTGCCTGGACCTTGTTGCGCCCAAGTCCCCCCCAGTGAAGTATGTACGCCACGTACAGCTCCTTCAACCCAACTGTCACCTCACCCCATCATCTCTTACATCATCATCATACACGGATATCAGTAGATCCGTACTGTGGCAGTTTGCCTGGACCGTGTTGCGCCCAAGTCCCCCCAGTGAAGTATGTATGCCACGTACATCTCCTTTAACCCAACTGTCACCTCACCCCATCATCTCTTACATCATCATCATACACGGATATCAGTACATCCGTACTTGGGCAGTCTGCCTGGACCGTGTTGCACCCAAGTCCCCCCAGTGAAGTATGTATGCCACGTACATCTCCTTTAACCCAACTGTCACCTCACCCCATCATCTCTTACATCATCATCATACACGGATATCAGTACATCCGTACTTGGGCAGTCTGTCTGGACCGTGTTGCGCCCAAGTCCCCCCAGTGAAGTATGTACGCCACGTACAGCTCCTTTAACCCAACTGTCACCTCACCCCATCATCTCTAACATCATCATCATACATCATCATACACGGATATCAGTAGATCCGTACTTGGGCAGTCTGCCTGGACCGTGTTGCGCCCAAGTCCCCCCCAGTGAAGTATGTATGCCACGTACATCTCCTTTAACCCAACTGTCACCTCACCCCATCATCTCTTACATCATCATCATACATCATCATCATACACGGATATCAGTAGATCCGTACTTGGGCAGTCTGCCTGGACCGTGTTGCGCCCAAGTCCCCCCAGTGAAGTATGTATGCCACGTACATCTCCTTTAACCCAACTGTCACCTCACCCCATCATCTCTTACATCATCATCATACACGGATATCAGTAGATCCGTACTTGGGCAGTCTGCCTGGACCGTGTTGCGCCCAAGTTCCCCCCAGTGAAGTATGTATGCCACGTACAGCTCCTTTAACCCAACTGTCACCTCACCCCGTCATCATACATCATCATCATACATCATCATACATCATCATCATACACGGATATCAGTACATCCGTACTTGGGCAGTCTGTCTGGACCGTGTTGCGCCCAAGTCCCCCCAGTGAAGTATGTATGCCACGTACATCTCCTTTAACCCAACTGTCACCTCACCCCATCATCTCTTACATCATCATCATACATCATCATACACGGATATCAGTACATCCGTACTTGGGCAGTCTGCCTGGACCGTGTTGCGCCCAAGTTCCCCCCAGTGAAGTATATGTATGCCACGTACAGCTCCTTTAACCCAACTGTCACCTCACCCCGTCATCATACATCATCATCATACATCATCATACATCATCATCATACACGGATATCAGTACATCCGTACTTGGGCAGTCTGCCTGGACCGTGTTGCGCCCAAGTCCCCCCAGTGAAGTATGTATGCCACGTACATCTCCTTTAACCCAACTGTCACCTCACCCCATCATCTCTTACATCATCATCATACATCATCATACACGGATATCAGTACATCCGTACTTGGGCAGTCTGCCTGGACCGTGTTGCGCCCAAGTCCCCCCAGTGAAGTATGTACGCCACGTACAGCTCCTTTAACCCAACTGTCACCTCACCCCATCATCTCTTACATCATACATCATCATCATACATCATCATACACGGATATCAGTACATCCGTACTTGGGCAGTCTGCCTGGACCGTGTTGCGCCATTTCCCCCCAGTGAAGTATGTACGCCACGTACAGCTCCTTCAACTCAACTTTCACCTCACCCCGTCATCATCATCATCATCATCATCATCATACATCATCATCATACACGGATATCAGTTCATCCGTACTTGGGCAGTCTGCCTGGACCGTGTTGCGCCCAAGTCCCCCCCAGTGAAGTATGTACGCCATGTACAGCTCCTTCAACCCAACTTTCACCTCACCCCGTCGTCATCATCATCATCATCATCATCATCATCATACATCATCATCATCATACATCATCATCATCATACATCATCATCATACACGGATATCAGTACATCCGTACTTGGGCAGTCTGCCTGGACCGTGTTGCGCCCAAGTCCCCCCCAGTGAAGTATGTACGCCACGTACAGCTCAGTCAACCCAACTGTCACCTCACCCCATCATCTCTTCCATCATCATACACGGATATCAGTACATCCGTACTTGGCCAGTCTACCTAGACTGTTGTGTTATGCTAGTATGCGGCTAACCGTGTATCTAGGGTCACCGTGTATGGTCGTACCATGGGATGGGAAGTTCTGGAAGCCAGACGATCCTGTCCCGGCTGACAATACCTGCGAACAATGCAGCATACCATGTTAAGTTACTGTTGACACACGTGTGACTTACTTATACAATGTTACTGGCAGTGGCCCTAGGAGATAACAAAGGTCCGTAGATCCCCTGGCGGGGTCTCGTCGAGTCAGACCTTAGAGGTACACATATACATTTACAAATACACACACTCAACAATGGGTAATGCTCAAGACCGCTAACAAAACCTACCTAGGGGGGGGAAAGAGCTTTGGCAAGAGCATTACCCAGCTAAAGCTCGAAATAAACTGCCGGTACATTGTATAAAACGGTCACACCGAAATTCTTAAAGCTATGAGTTGTGTTTCCACTGTTTTCCTACTAGGAGTCCAGTGGCGTAGATACTCGACGTTCTCGAAGACGTTCTCGAACCCTCACTTATGATGTATCGATCCCCCATATGGACTGCATCATACGTAGCACTATAATACGTTGCACTATGCGTTTGCACTACGGTGACCTGCAAAGAAGAACGTTACACTATTACTGTATGATCGCAATATATTTCATCGTCGTGTAGTCTCTGGGCTAAATTGAAAGCTGAAATAGAGTATCCCACCCCCCCCCCCCCCCTCATAAAAAATAAAAATAGACCCCCACCTTACGGTTCCATTCAGAAGAACGCCAGAGTGTCTCAGGTAAAGCGGCCAAGGGTTATAACATGAGTCGGTCCTATACCCACGCTGACGAAAATTTTGCAAAATTTCATCATAAGTGCGCGTAATGATGATTCGTGTAGCTTTTCGTCGTCGTGATACAACACAGTCATCTTGTTCGTGACGTGATAGATGAAAAGACACTGACAGTTACAATTAAAGAAAAACATTCTTAATGCGGGATTCGAACCCACGTCCCTACGTGCCGTACGCATAAGCACCTGCATGAGCCACTGCGGAGCCAACGCTGTTTAGAAGATATTGAGACTACCCCTCTGCCCCCCCCCCCCCCCCCCAGCCCGCCCGACTGGTCACTACTCACTACTCTTTTGCACGTGCGTACCGTTCTGACTTAGCAACAGGTAGGTAGCGTCTCTCTCCCCAACCAACCCTCCCCCCACACAACGGTCGACGAGTGTAGCGAGCCGATGTTCCTGCAGGCTGCGTCACGTGACCTACTGACACACTACACCTCCCCTCCCTCTACAGACAAACGAGGGGAAGCTGGCCACTGTGCAACGAGGCTAACCGAGACGATATGCACGCGTTGCGTTTCAATCATTCAACACGTTCCTTCCTTATTGTGTACTGCAGAGGAAGGTTCCACAGTTCGATTCCAGGTCCGCGCTTATTGAGACAGGGAGAAAAGGGTGCCTCCCTAGAAATGAGGGGGACCGGTCACTACGTGAAAAGAACCCCCCCCCCCCCCCCCCATGAAAGAGAAGACGCATTAAATGTCAAAAGAGTGTTTTAAAGTGTCCGCTCGCTCTTTTAGACGCCTCGTCGTACGACACGCAGAGCTACCCTGGCTCAGGCTGGGCTCCAATTCGAAAGGATGCCGGTTCAATACTCGTCCCGAACATTCCTCGGTCACAATTAGACGAAATAAGCCGGCTGGTAAAGAACATGACTTGGGATTTCCTTGTGCAGCTATCAATCACTCAGTCACTACATAAAGGTTGCCCACTGCCCAATATTGTCTAACTCACCCCTTCCCTTCCCCTCCCCTAGCCCAGCTTCCTAGCCTCGCCTCGCAGACAGAGTACAGACACAGCGACCAATCACCGCATCGAATTCTCACTGAATGACGTGTCGTGTACGGCGCACGGAACGGTATCTCGCCAAGTGTACACTCACTAGATAGATAAACTAGACCACGGCCAAACGAACATGTTTCAACTAGTCACCACTCACAAGTAGCCACGAAACATGACGATAATATTTCGGCTTTACGTATCATATTTTCAATTTTTTCAAGGATGCTGATCGAGATTGAATGCATGACTATAAAGATGGAAAAACACACATGAACTTGTCGAACTTGTTACGCAGTCAACACCAACATGAGACCGAGCTAGTAAAACATTTAAATGTAATTTGAATTAAATACTTTCGTCCTTTCGTAATAAACACATTTTTGGCGTTGTTGTATTTCAGTTCAGACTAAAAGTTCCACTCTACTGCAAGCACACAGCAAGTAGATATTACGTGGACACCTGTTGTTACCGAGTTCAAAGTGCAGATAGCTCAGGAAATATTCTACATCGGACACCGTTTGGTGAGTAATATTCCAGTTTAGGCCTACGCTTTAATTTGACAACCGACAACCTTTAGGACACCTACACATTCAACAAAACAGCAACAATATAGTTCAGACCGGTATCGATTACCCTCGATGTCGCTTCAATCTGATTGCAATGACATTGCAGCTCGCCCACCTGTTGATTCATCGTAACCATGACTCGATACGATGTAAAATTGAAAATCTGTGTATGTGTGGAGCTCGTCCGCTAGATTGGATCATCATTCAGCCTAGCCATGTGGCCGCGTTTTGTTTAGATGATTATGATTCTTGTCGTTTTATCATGCTTTTCGAAAAGATGAGGGGTGATAGATCAAGATAATGTCAATTTACATACAAAACTGACGTGCGTGGTTTGAACCCACGTCCCAAAGTGGCAAAGTCTACGCTTGGGACCTGCGCCCCAACCACATGAGCCATTGTGGCACTGTGGCAGTATGTTTTGTTCGGGTTTTACAGTTTTAAATCACAAAATGGCGACCGTCGATAGCAAGTTTTAACTGGAGCTGGGTTTTGACTTTTGACTATTGATTGAAATGAAAGCAATGTTAGGCTAGTTACCTTGAGACAAATTATGAATTACTGGTTGGCTCTGTTCATGTGACATAACACGAATGAATGAATTGTCGCCCATAGAAACAGGATTTCGTAAAATTAGGCTAGGCTTAGTAGGCCTAGGCGATCAGAAATGAAAGGTCTAGCTTTTCGTCTCCCTACGAAACGAACAATTCTTTTGGCGCAACTTTGACACCGTACACCACGATGTAGAAACACGGAACACATACAAGGTCACATCAAGGTTTAATGGATAGGATTACATATTATTATCATAGTGTAAATCTACCTTTGTTTCAAGTATCCCTCGTAGAACCGCGTCACTAAAAACCACGTCACACACGCACTTGTTGATTCTAGCAATGTTAAAAAATGCCGGTTTTAGAAAACTTTTACGGAGTTGTAAATCGCATAAAGAATGTAGTTTTAATTACTCGAACTAATTTTATAACACTTGAAATTGTAAAGTTTAAGATTCCGCAATAAGAACTGATTGTTTGAGAGAGTTGCTGCAATAGGTCTGGTGTGCTCGGCCGACATCGCTAAAATAGGCTGAGGCCCGAGGACACGGCCACGAGATACCCTCACCAACCACCACTTTCCGCTTCCTCCCCAGCGTTGCGCAACGCCGTGAGAAGAGGGCTGTGACGCTATCGCACAAACAGTTCAAAGTTAAAAACGTAATATTTTTCAAGACCTGTTAGACTAATTATGACGAGTAAAAATTTAAAAAAATATCTGTTGTTCGTTTTCTATTTATGGAACACTCGTTCCATAAATTTGGGCTTTTCTAAAAAGCTGTAATTCTAGAACGGTAATAGAGGGCGTTTTTCAATTCATTTTAGTCCCTCGGAACAGCCGAGAATCGAGCGGTTTTTGATACAACCGGGATATTCAAATATCACGTATTCTTCTAATTCAAATTAATAGAAAATTTGCATAGTTTTTTACTGACATTATGAATACACAGATGATTGTATTCGTAACGACAATGAAAACTATCCAAATTATCTATTAATTTGAATTAAGAACATTACCTTGAATACGTGTTTCCTTATTTATACTATTTACAATGTTAAAACAATGTGTGCACTGTGCATGCACTAAAGCGCCACATTAGTTGATTGGTTTTTGTTGTTTTACGACGTAGGACTACTCGACAGGTAGGGGAGACGTCAGATACATCACTTATCGCCGGGATCGTCATAAGAGGGGTCCAGCAATGGGGTTGGGGGTTTGTTGGGCGCTAAGATGGCCGGCGTGGATGAAGAGACGGTGACAAAAAAGGGGAAAGTGAGCAAGACTGAGAAAGAGGGCGAGTAAAGATACGCTCGAGAGCCCTCTTTGCGGACACCGGTCACCACGAGCAGGAACCCATCTCGACCGGCTCTTCTACACTGGCCAATTCATCATCATCATCATTATCCATCGCCGTTTGCTGCTTCTGGCAGGGTCAGCTTAGGTTTCACAACCAAATTTTTCCACCTCTTCCTATCTTCCCACAATCGTACTTCCTCTACTTGCTCCCAGTTCTCTCCTATATCGTCTGTAGGTCTTCAGCAATCGTTTCCCTTGTGCTCCCATTAACTACCGTGCTGAAGTTATGTAATCCAACTAATCAAGGTTAAATTAATAGTGGGGTACTAGTACTAGAATACAGCCCCCCACCCCCATTAAAACAAATGCCTTCACTAACAACTGCTTTCATAAAATCACAAAATGTGGTCCTGGATTACCAGGCCATCCACATTAATCATCTTAACTACGCACAAAGCAAACTTCAAGAGATATATACTTTTTGTATTGTATTGTATTTTATTGTAGCTGTTAGATTACATGGAGATGTTGTAGCGAGTACGGGCATCGTACGTACCTGTTCTGCATGCTGTAGATTCCACCACAAAGGGTAGCTTACCATGTGGTAAGTTTTGAAACAAGTTACTATTGAATGCATTAAATGAAAAAAAAGTCCAATCCTTAGCTCCAGTAATACGGCTGCCAGTACGCAACACAAATACACAACCAGACGAGGAAGAAACAACAATGAAGAAAATATTTCATGGTTACAACTTCTCTTTATTTGAGCATTTATAAACATTTCAAATAAAAACATAATATTGCTGGTATACATACATATGATATAAATTACAAGAATAAAGAAAATACATCTATCAACATGTTTGGCTGTCCATTGCCACACAGTTCAAGTTGACTGCTTTACACACATTAACATAATTTATCTGCATCAGTTCAATATTCATACTATATCAACCATTTTTAATTAATAAACGTATTATTTAATAAGCTACTAGAAGGGCTATAACTAATGTATTTTTTTATATTAAAGAAAACACATAAGAATGCAAAAATGTATAATGTGTAATGCTGGCTGGAATAATGTTTTCATTATTTCCCATCATTCACAATACATGTGTTTATGAAAAGGGCTTGCTAGAAAAGAACATATCTCTCAACACAAATACGTAGCGACTGTCAATCTATACGTGAAATAACTAAAAACTTGGCAACTTATAATATAAAAAGGAAGATAATATAAAACAATGCAACAATACGATATGTAAAAGATTATAACTAAATAAAAGAATCAAAAGGCACATGACATAATATGGTCGCAGTCTGGAGACTATAAAACGCGACCAAATGATCGGACTAGATGCTGCACACACTGAACACAGGGTTATGCATGATAGCTTAAATAATAAATATGATAATAACAAAGATTATAATAATATATTGAAACATTAAGATATTCATTGTTGTAAACAAATAACCAATTACGGTCCAGCCCACTTATAACGAACTTGAACGGAGCTGATTTTTATTTATACTTTGTTAAAAAAAGATCTTTGTTAAAACAGATCCAATTTGGACGTTTTTGTTAAAGATGTTGTTTGGATACTAGTTTCGGATCTGCAAAAGAAATAAAATTGATGAGAGGTACAGTAATTCTTTGTACTGATAAAATTATACTTTGATAGGTAAGAGTTTGCATGATCGAGTCGTAACAGAACAGATGGTAGTCCGGGACATGATCCAGAGGTGCAAATCAAAAAGGGAGGTTTACATGGTTGCCGGGTTTCGTACCGCACTATACTCGTGGCCCTGATCGTGACGATAGCTTTTACTTGGCGCTTTAGCTATCGCCATGATTTGCGGGCATGAATGGGTTTTAGGTCCACGAGCCACTCGTGGAAATAGCTTCTGCTTAGTGGAAATACTATTCCCACGATTATGGTGACACGATAATCGTGTGTTCGTGTTCGTGCCACGATAATCGTGGGAATAGCCACTCCGTATAACTTGAAAATGTAAGATATTCTAGATGGCAGTGTGGGCGGCAATTTGAAACGCTTGTACCATAACGTACGATCACAGCTGATAAAAATTCATTACGTAGTACGATATCGTCACAGACAACGGATCGTGTAACAGGAAATTTGATTTGTTTACGCTATTTTAATGATAATGCATAAAAAATCTTAAAAATAGGAATCACACTTCAGACCTGAGAAAACATTATAAAGGTTCGTACTTAAAAATGAAATAGAAATACTACTGTAAGTTAATTAGTTATCTGTGCTACTGTAATAAATAATAATATGGAAAACATTTTTTGGAAGGGTTAAATGACGATAAAATGTCGTATTTTGGTAATGAGACAAGCTTTACTCGACAAAGGCAAATTTCACAATGGTGACGATTTTTCTCATGAGCTGTGTATCTTCAAATCCAGGGTGTCGTCGCAGTTGTGGACATGGACAATTCTGGCTGTTGTAGGAGAGGATTTTAAAGCCATTCAGAGTAACTATGCAGATCATCCTGAGCTGTGGCTTGTCTAGTATAACGGAAATACACAATACTGGGTTGCTGCTCTAAGGACTATGGCAGGCAGGGCGGCTACTTCTTGTGAGAAGTGAAGGAGTCAACCATGATAGGTTCACTTGCCATAACTTTGTCATTACTTGATGTCATATAAATAATTGTTATACTGTAATTGAAAACGAAACGAATACAGTTTAAATAAAGAGTGTAAGAGGTTTTATAAATTTTGCATTACCGTTTAGTAGAATCGTTTTTATGAAAACATTATGAATTTTGAAACAAATGTCATACTTCTATATAGATGCAGTGCTATTATGCAGTTTGAGAAGCGTACGGTTTTAACATTTTGTCACTAAGGCCACTCTGCCTCCTATACTTTGAAGAGAGTGGCAGTGATTACATAAACGTGCTAATTTCGTATTGTTTATCATGGCTTTTGAGGAGCGTGCGTTTGTCAATTGAGTAGTAAAATAATTATTTTATTTCTCTTTCCCAACATAACTCAAGACGTAAATTTTTCCATTATTGTTCAGGAAGTCAAAAGCTGGGCCCATGTGCAATTTTCAGCTTTATCGGAATTCTATCCGGGTAAAAAAATATCTTACCTGGGCAATAATAAAGAAACATTTAAGTATTTAATATTTGTATTTATTTCGTAATTTCAACAATTATGATTCTAATGAGCAGCCTTCATTGCAAGGGGAAAATAGTGTTTTTGTTTGTTAACCCACTATATAAAGCCATTTCGTTACCACAATAAAACTTGATGTTGCGCTGTACATATAAATCTAATTAATAAAGTCGTAAAATATAAGAATTTAACCAGAATCATTCCAAATGTGATTGTTCGAGTTTTATGCGGCAAGTCGTAATAAAACTGAATGTGGTCTGACGCGTTTGCCTGTATGTGAATAGTTGCTGGCGCTTGGGTAATGTGTGTTGTGTTCGGCTCAACTCTTTACGTAGGTGCTGAGGTAAGATCCTCAACCTATCTGCTCTACCTTGTCTACCTACGCCTTTTAGTCCATAAATGATAATACATTTTCGGTGATATTTTGTCTCCACTATTAAACACTGTGAACAATTATTAATTTGGATCTTGACACTGAACAATTAGGTTGTTTGATTAGAACTGGTGTATGTTCAGTAAGGATGTCAAAAGGCGTATTTTTCACTAAACGTTTACATCTCGTCCACCAACGCGTGTACACAGTACACGTGTACACGTGTACTGTGTACACTACTACAAGTGCAAGAAACACACACATGGTTCATGGTATCTTTACCGGTCATTACATGCTCACTGCATAATAATTGACCTCCGCCAGGCAATCAAGAGTCCTTCCGAAGTCCCTATTGCTGTGATAAGTAGGCATACGGAAAGAAAATTGCACGCCGAGGAGGTTTTCAAAAATAAAATAACTAAAAGAAGAAACAGACAACAATTCAATTAATCGTTTACTGATCACGGAAAGTAGGCATGTACACGTTTACTCGCTAACACTTACAATCTCTTTAATGTAAAGTAAATTTATTGCTTTTATTCTATTGGCAGATCTCATTTTTAACAGGGAAGGATACCTCTACGGCAAAAACCGCACAAGATTTTAACTTATGAATTTTATTCAAGAATGGGCTTCGAAATCGAAAATTTGAATCAACAGCGCACTGTGGTTTAGTAAGCTCTACATACTGAAAGCTCTAAGTTGTCTTACATTGTAGTCAGTATGTTTTTTTGTATATAATCAATTTTATTACTAATCGAATTAATCATCAAAATAACTACGCTAATGGTTACATCTCATTCAGTCTGTAGAGCTTTCCAAAGCACAGTGCGCTGTTGATTTAGATTTTCAATTTCATGTTGCAATCTTGAGATAATATAATTAAAATTGTCTGCAGTTTATGACGTAGAGACTACTTTCTAAAGGCTGGGGCTCAGTCTCCGACCACTTTCATTCCATGCAAATAAGTAAATAATTCATGATGGGACTTGTACAGTGAACACACGGGTCATTTTCTATAACCCTCTATACCCTCTATACGGCTCTGTTTGGTTAAACCTTCCTTTTTTCTGTCAACTATGAACTCCTTTGGGCCTTAAAATATCTGTTCTCTTGTTTCCCCAGGAGTGACCGAAATGTATTGGAAGCTTCTTCTGTCACGCGTCTTTATAGCGTCCGTTCTTATAACTGTTGCATCGACAAAGTCAGGAAAAAGTGAGTATAATGTTAGTTATATGAATGTTTTTCTCCTACACACTGAATTGTCATTGTGCGCCCCCACGTCAAGCTATCATACTGTGACATAGCCGACATACAATTGTGCGTACCTTGAAGTTGAGTTGATGCCTTATCAGCGGGTGAGGGGGATTGATTAGGCTGAGTAGATGCCTTATCAGCGGGTGAGGATAATTGATTGGCGAGGCTGAGTTGATGCCTTATCAGCGGGTGAGGGTGATTGATTGGTGAGGCTGAGTTGATGCCTTATCAGCAGGTGAGGGTGATTGATTGGTGAAGCTGAGTTGATGCCTTATCAGCGGGTGAGGGTGATTGATTGGTGAGGCTGAGTTGATGCCTTATCAGCGGGTGAGGGTGATTGATTGGTGAGGCTGAGTTGATGCCTTATCAGCGGGTGAGGGTGATTGATTGGTGAGGCTGAGTTGATGCCTTATCAGCGGGTGAGGGTGATTGATTGGCGAGGCTGAGTTGATGCCTTATCAGCGGGTGAGGGTGATTGATTGGCGAGGCTGAGTTGATGCCTTATCAGCGGGTGAGGGTGATTGATTGGCGAGGCTGAGTTGATGTCTTATCAGCGGGTGAGGGTGATTGATTGGTGAGGCTGAGTTGATGCCTTATCAGCGGGTGAGGGTGATTGATTGGCGAGGCTGAGTTGATGCCTTATCAGCGGGTGAGGATGATTGATTGGTGAGGCTGAGTTGATGCCTTATCAGCGGGTGAGGGTGATTGATTGGCGAGGCTGAGTTGATGCCTTATCAGCGGGTGAGGGTGATTGATTGGCGAGGCTGAGTTGGTGCCTTATCAGCGGGTGAGGGTGATTGATTGGTGAGGCTGAGTTGAAAGAACCGCGGTGATAGATTGTGGCATCATTTTCATCTGTATGAAGGCGTACGGTGTCTGGACATTGGCTCGAAATATACATGAAACGTCCTTCTTGATTTCAAAATTCGATAGCTACTTCATGTGACCCTTCGTCGCCACAGAAATAAGTAAATTTACCTGCGGGACTAACCTAGAAGCAAACGACCCCCATGGCCATACCAATTTCGTGTTCTGGAAAATACACATAGTCTAGTACCGGTTCTAATGTTGATATCTGTGCCGTGTGCACGCCTACTGCAGATTAAATGTAATCTTGGTTGCTGTGCAGTGTGCACCCCTATACTGCAGATTATAATGTAGTTTAATCAAATTAATGAATGCAACTGCTCTATATTGAACGAAGTACAAACTTTATTCAAAGAAACCATTCAAATGTAATCATTCTACGTATGATTACTGCGGCTTTGCCAGGATCGTGATGGCGGAAAAAGTGTAGTCATAAAATTGCGGGTGTCCAATTACTGCATTAGATATTTTCTTCGATGCCGATAGGTGAGAATCTTTTTGAGTTGGTCGTTCAACATAGTTGACCGGTGCAAATAAATCGTCTAGAAAATCTGGGAGTTTCAACGACGCGGGTAAGTCAGTCTTAATATTATGTTGATATTTTCAGCATTACGTTCAGTTGTCTCAGACTACCGGATCATGTGGAATCGCCGATACAATCATGAGACGACTACGACTGTAGCACTGCGAGCATTACCAGGTAATTGCAATAGGGACTATTCACGTGACGTCGCAATGGCCATATTGATCTATTTCAAGTTTCATTTAGCTGTCAATAGAAAACGAATAATATTGTTTACGGGGAAATATGAGTTTGAACACGCCCCTAAAAAAGTTTTCGGAAATGATTATCTGTGCCATTGTAAACAACAAAAAGAGTGGCCCTCAATATTTTAGGGATGAAACATTGATTACGTATATCACGCAAGTTAAACGCGCATTGGATGAAGGCGCCTTGGTTCTAATCGGTTGCAGAGTGTAGTATACAAGTCGCGCGCGGAGACCAGCGATGCGCCAGCACAACTTCGTGTTTACCATTTTTTTTTGTGCTCCAAAGAAATGGTATGTGGCCGATGATATGATCATTCTTCAGAGATTTTAATGCCCTTTCTTATGGATATTATAGTTTATCGTTTTAAAAATCCATGTTTAACGTGTCGTCAGTTAAATTGTACGGTGTGTTCGGTCCATTTTAGTTTTCTGACGACAGGTTTAATATTTTTGAATGTACAGAGTTGCAAAACATAACAAATGTAGGCGAGTGAGTTCTTCGGGCTACAACATGTTTTCTATGGTGATAACTTATTTAGTCTTTTTTAAAACGAGTGGCAACTGTTTGTGCGTAACTGTGCGTAACGGTGTGGAGAGTGTCTCCGCGCGGTGGCAGTTTCATGAAGCTCAACTCCGCGAGCGGAGCGGGAGACAAGATTCGAGCGAGAGGCATCACTGGCAGGTGGTGGAATGGCATGCCAGACGTAGGGGTAGGAAGGTGTGTCCTCGAGGCATACACTAGTCTATGCGAGGATGTTTGGTCATACCGCACAATAACAACAGACAGACTTCCTGGTCAACCCATCCATTCTATAACAGTTGTTTTGCAGACAGACCAAGATACGCACCGTATAAATAGGCTTGACCCGGAACTAATTGGTACATAATTTTTTTGATCAGAAGTTGTAACTTATGTATACCTACATGCACATTAGAAACTTTACTTCTGTCCGACACCCCTAATTAGCGTAATTAATTAAAATGTAAACATTAATTAATGCTCATATTGATTATTTTTTAAGATTATTGGTTATTTATATTTTTACCACATCAAGCAATTAATTTTGTTATTTAAAAAATTACTTACATCAATATAAGTACTCCGGTAATCATTTATTAACTATCATTAATTATAATAACAATTTCAATTAAATGCTTCCCGTGTAAAATTGGTTCTATTGAATATTGTTTTGACAGTTTTAAATATAAGAATAATAACATGCAAAACAAGTGTAGAAACTTTACTGCAATCAAAATATTATTTATATGATAAATCAGCATAAATAATAATTAATTATCACGTTAATAACTGACATTTGTACAAATTTGAACATATGCAATATGTTATGCAATATGGTATCAAAAGAAAGCTTCTGATACGTCGATTTTAATATTGGTACTCTCAGGGTCATTCGAACACATTTCCAAAGTTTTTATAGGGGGGCAGAAAGAATGGGAGGGGGGGGGGGATAAATGAAGAATATCTTCAAACGTATCAAACGAAAGCTATTACGTGGTTATTAGTAGAAATACTTTTAGAGTGATGAAATACGATATAGCCTACCCTAGTGTTGGGCTAATAGAGGGAGGGGGGGGTGGGGGAGGGGGGGGGGCGGTAAACAGTGTTCTCATTTCCCAATTTTACGTCTGATTTTTTACACTGATTTCACTTTTTAGAGATGGGGTCCGATTACTCTGATACAAAACTCCAGGCTCAATAATCAGAATTTAACAAAATGGGTACTGTCATTACCACGTAGTTTTTTTAACTAAGTACCTAAGCAAAACAGTATAATGCAAAGATTGTGCCAGTGTAACCAAACGAAGTTTTAGTTGATGACTATTTGACGAATACAGTGATTGCATTTATTATTACAACGATATATTAACTCACAGTGGTCGAATTGGGGGGGGGATGCGGGGGGATGCCATCCCCCCAAAAGAAATTCATTGGCTTAACCATCCCCCCAAAAAAAAACACTGTTGGAACCATCCCCCCAAAACGAAACACAGCAATTTTGCATAACATACCATATATTGTGTTTTCTCGACACATAATTTTAGTAAATATTTTTGTGACAGTCGGTTAGGGCTTTACTAACTTTAAAAATGCATTTTTTCTTCTTCTTAAGTTCTATTATAAAATCAAAAATGTAGCAAATATTAAATTTAAATTCTAAGAATGAAACGCACTATTAAAACGTTTCCTATAAATTATTGCAATTAATAATTTAGTGCCTTCATGTCTCAGATCGCACTACAAGCTATCTTGAGGGGAAAAAGGACAGAAAAAATGTTCGCTGGGGCTCCGCCCCAGACCCCTTACAGCCCACAAAAGTCCGTACATGCTAATATAAACCATCCCCCCAAAGATATAGTTCCAATTCGACCACTGTTAACTCAACTAATTCCTATGTAAACGAGATTGGTACGTTTCACTTCTTGTCAACCACGTACAAAAATTAAAGCCGCGAACGTTGATGGAGATACAATTGAAGTTGATCATTTGTTGCTTTTCCAACAACTCTTGAGTGTCCTTCGAGAGTCATCAGAGAATGATTTAGACGCATCGCATACCTTGGTCCAGAGACATATCTTATGAAGGGTTATAGTATGTGAAGAGCATGAAAAGCAAATATCATATTATACAATTACTGTAGTATTTGATGGCTACGACAATGGGTCATCAACTAACGACATCTTAATAATTTTCAAACACCAACGAACAGGCGTTTAGAACGGATGCAGCTTCTTGAAGTTGCATCGTAATTTAGAGCAGACCACTTTACAATTACATCGTAGAATTTTAACAAATATGTAGTGGGACTGGTGGCTTGTCAGTTGGTACAGGAAAAATTGTTTTTTGATAGAGCAGAGCACATCTAAACTTCAACAAGCCAAAAGTTTAATAATAATACACTCACAATGTGATAAAGAGACGCTAATGATATAAGTGGTCGAGTCTCACGCTGAATACTGTTTTAGCAGTTATTAATTTATGTGTAAACTTCTGTCATGGCTTACCATTTTCCAACAGGCCAATTGCTTTTTCACTGATTTCAAGAATCTCTGTGTTAGGAGATGTGGGATTATTGGAAATATGTGAATTTAAAAAAAATCTTATGCAAATGTCTTGAATAGCAAAGCTTAATCCATTCTACACATTTTTGAAGTAGTGTCACTTCCACTTATTAGTTATTACACGAATGAATTATTAACCCAGCTTGGTTTTTATGTAACGCATATTCCATATTTTCTGTTTGGTGGCACCCAGCTTTCAACTCCGATTTCAAGATAAGATCATAAACAAGATTTTCGTGATTGAAGAAATACATACAATTACTAGCAAATCTGAATCATCACTAGTGAGGGTGCTGTTTTCATGGTTAGTTGACTTTACTGTTGTAATTACAATTAACACATCGGCGTTATCTTGAGCTTAAAGTACTGTGATGTAAAAAGCTTAGTGAATCTTTATTTTTTTTGATCATTCTATTGAGAGTTGTTCTTTGTTTTATATTGACTAACAATGACATATTTTACTCGTATACTTGATTGTATTATATCTGTTACCACCATTCCGTTTCAAATATGTGACGTCTTTTGGTGATTGCTCTCTATCGTAGCTATCAAATGCTTGGTCTTATGATATTTGCATCTGATGTCCTTTACATTATTATATATTACACAAAGGTTTTAGAAGCTAGACTATCGAGTCTTAGCCAATATATACGATGCAGTAAATCCTATCTATCAATCACAAAACAATTGTGTTAATCTTATTAACATCAAAGACTCAATGAGTGTCAAATCCGACCCAAAATTGACTTATGGAGGACGCTCTTTGCCAAACACTAGAGTAGATTGTTTTTTATCATTCTAAAAATATTTGTACTATAGCAATACAAAACGTATTTAGCTTTCGTTTGATTTTGATACGTTTGACGATATTCCGTATTTATCCCCCCTCCCCCTCCTTCTTTTTACCCCCCCAAAAAACTTGGGAAATGTGTTTGAATGACTCTGAGAGTACCGATTTTAAAATCAGCGTATCAGCAGCTTTCTTTTTATACCCATTTTTGTCTATGTTCATATATGTAACTATATCAGTTTTAATGAAATAATTATTAATTATGCTGATTTATCATACAAATAATATTTTGATTGCAGTAAAGTTACTACACTAGTTTTGTATGTTATTATTCTTATATTTAAAACTGACAAAACTATATTCAATCGCACCAACTTTACACGGGAAGCATTTAATTGAAATTGCTATTATAATTAATAGTAATTCATTAGTGACTACGGGAATACTTATATTATTATTTGTTATAAGTAATTTTTTTAAATTTCAAAATAGATTGTTTGATGTGGTGAAAATATAACTTCTCAAAAATCTTCAAAAATAACCATAACATGAGCATTAATTAGTTTTAACATTTCAATTAATTATGCTAATTAAGGGTATCGAACAGCAGTTAAGTTTCTTATGCGCATGTAGGTACACATAAGTAACAACTTCTGATAAAAAAAAATTCTGTACCAATTAGTTCCGGGTCCAACTGTTCGTTGCTTGGACTAAAAGCCAAGCCAGAACCGATGCTGTGGAGGCCTGCACAGACCTACTTCTAAAGCCCCGGCCCCGGCATAATGGCGAGCCCTGCCTGACCGGGGCCCTTAGTGAGTAATCTAATCAAAAACCGGGCATGGCTCGAGCCCGGGTGAAGGTAAATTGACCCGTATCAGCCCGGTCACCTGCCAATATTAGCCCGCTCAACTGCCAACAAGACAAAATAGACAACATATTATAAAAGCCCGAAAATGCCCGATTTGATTATAGTCTATAATCGTAGGCACGAACCCGCCAAAATAATATTATCAGTGCCCAAGCCGGATACTGCGCAGGGCTCTACCAGTCAGTACAGTTCTCTTCCTGAGTTGAGAGAGAGCATGCAACAGAAAGCGTTGTAAACATCATGTTTCGTATTGTATTCGCAAGTGGCTAGTTCCAAGAAACGGTTCGTCACAGTGTCTGGCGGGGTAGTAAAGCCATTAGAAGGACTATCAATAGGATGCCAGCCTCTCTCAACTCGGCTGACTCAAACCCACCCTGCGGCAGTATGAAGTGTCACCACGAACAAGCCGAGAGAGCGTGAAAGAAACGGACGTAGCTTCGCCTTCGACGTCCAACCTCAAACTGAACACAATACCTCCCGGTAGCAGGTATAAAACCGAGAACCTTTTGCGCGACGCTGCCCGTTAAAGGCGACTCCGATCCAATGTAACCAATCCCGTGGATGTGGTGGACAATGGTGAACAATGGTGGACAATGAATCCAATACGGGATTGGATACACAATGCCAATACCTGTGCCAATACACTTTGGCAAGCAAGTTGGAGGTTGCGCGCGCAGTCACAGCCTGTGATGTGATTGGCTGAATTCGCAGTCGGTTTAGATGAGGGCACTTCAGATTGACGTGATATACGAAGCGGATTCCACACTCGGCAACCGATTGGAACCAAGGAGAGGAGCCTTCATCCAATGCGCGTTTTTTGCGGGATATACGTATAGTCATTGTAACAAAGAACTACCAATCAAATGCCGTTGTGACCACCAGTACGACCACCACGAGTATTACGTGGATACACCCTGTCCTGTACAGAAGTACGTGTGCGATGACCGTAGATCTTAGACACACGCAGCGATTCTGAACACGTGATTGGCCGTAGATCCCTCGGCCACGCTTTCACTTCTAGTGCACACTGGCTCTGGTGATGCCAGTTCTTCGTCAGCAGAAATTGTTTAGATGTATGACACTGTTGTTTGGTGCGCATTATCGGAACAGTGTGTAGCAGACATGTACAATCCAACATTTGTCTCTTGATTTGTCATTTTGAAGGAGTCCTCTGGATTTGTCGGGTAGTTTCCACTTTTATTTCTATTACAAAGTATTCCATTTGTTTTTGCTGATCCATATCGCAGAAACAACACAAAGTTTCGGAACCATGCCAAGGCATATTGGTTTCCTGTCTCCAAATGGTTTACATCTTGTATCAATTTCTGGAGGCAGTATGAAGTCTTGACTTCCTTTTGAAAGATACACAAGCAAGAAGCTGTCAATAACTTGAATGCCCATCATGACGTAATGACTGATGATTATAGACTTGTAAATAGGTCAAGTACATAAGTTGATAAGTTCAGCATGATGTACTGGCCATGACATGATTCCGTTCCAGGACGGCGTAGGGATGAGCAGAACAATGAGGACTCCTTTGACCCAACGAAACATCGGAACTGGAAACTGTTCGACACGGAGAATTGCGGTACTTCTAATACGGACAGAATCATAGGGGGATTTACTGTGGCCATGGGCAGCTACCCGTGGCTTGCACGGCTGGGATTTTACAGGATCTGTAAGTACTAAGCCGGTCTCCAGATTTGCGGTAGAGAATGGATGTGTGGGTGTACAGGTAATACTGGGCCCTCATTCCAGTACGCTAGATGAAACCGGGCGCCCCGGGTTACGGAATAGGGGGTGCAACTTTGTAACCGGCTACAACTTCCTAAAACTGTTCTGGAACGAGGGCTCTGGAAATTTTAAGCATGCAAATAATAACAATAGTTTATTTTTATTCATAAATATTTTTAATCTTTCTTAATTCATTGTAATTCCAACTTTAAGTTCACGTTAAACATCAAGATCAAAAGTAATTGTATTGTGTTGATTCAACACCTTGCAGTTATTTTCTCTGTCAAGCAATCCAAATGGACGATTGACGATTTTTTTTTGGGAGTAGCCAGCATATTGTGATATTATATTTTTGTACACAAAAATATATTCTACGTTATACCTTCAACATCGTTTATTCGGAAGCTCGAGGGTAAACTCAGCTGTATGGGTCTCGCAAACAGGGGTCTCGCATCTTTGGTCATTTCTTTATTCATCTCATATAGTCTTATTACCATCTTTCCTCTTCTAACATTCACATTCTTCTTGTACATACTTGCCGGCCCTATTTGAGGCCTGAACGCTCACACCCCTTATGACGACCTTGGCGATGTGTGATGGATCTGATTATAGGTAGACGCTAAAACCAAAATATACTCAATAGTCAATACTCAATCAATGTACCATGTAGAATGCGCCGTTCGCTATGCGTAGATAGTTTTCTTTCATCAATCCAATGGATGGATTGACTTTCTCTTTTCTGCCAGTCTTTTCTATATCCATAGTTACAACAAATTTACAATACATATCCGTGGATAATTTTTACACGTATTCCAATTTTGGCCTGCCTCTACTTTTCTACTACTGGCCATTCAATTGTGTTCTTTAGCTTTAGAAGATTCCTTTCATTCCCCAAAATATGTCCAGAGTCCATCTCTACTAAAACTTCGTTTTTCGTGGTCTCATTTCAAGCACTTCCTCATATATTCGTCGTCAACATGTCACTCTATGTACCCAAGAGATCTTCAACATTCTCTCCTACCACCACCACATCTTGCATGTCTCGAACTTGTTTTTTGACTCTTTACACCCGTTCATACAATGCTCCAATATTAGAATATGTAGCTTAAATAAAATAAATACATTCAGATTTAGAGTCTACCCACTCGGTAACAAGACTGATTTCAGTGGGGGACTTTAATTCAAAGCGACTAAACTAACCCTGTAGGCTCCAAACACCATCGACGAGTGAACGATCCGATAACCAATCAAAGATTTTTCACCCATGTCTTCCCATCCGCAATATTTTATTTTTCTTGACGCCACGAATAGTTTATTTTGGCAGAGACCTTTTAGCCTGGTGTCTGCTTTCGTCTGTAGTTTAGTTAGGCTATTTAGTTTGCTGCCTAGGTAGCAACATACTCAATTTTCTCGTGTTCTTTCCCTAGTGTCTTGTATGTTTACTTATAATACATATAATATTATATTCACATCCTTTGTTTCCAGCGGCAGCAGGTGAGTTGGAGTCGTTTAGCAGGAGCAGTTAGCCGGCACAACAAACCCTCACATATACTCACAAGTAGAACACTGCAATCTCTCAACAAGGTACGGACGGGAAACAAACGAACAATCACTTGGCTCAGCGGTAAGAGCGAGACTCTTAGTCGGGGGGTCGCCGGTTCGATTCCGGCCACCGGCAGTCCTGATTGAAGGGTTTTCCCGAGGTTTTCCTCAGTCGTAAAGGCGAATGCTGGGATTGAGTCCTATTTATAACCCTCGGACATTCCTTCCCAGCTATCCAAACACCCTAATAACCTAGTTAGTCACCTGAAGAGAGGCACATCAGCTACAGCTGGTGTGCACCCTAATCCTATAACGGGTATTCCTACGAAATATTATTATTATCATCACTTCACGAGGTCCAGCTCTGAGAAAATAAAAATACAGTCAAATACAAATTTAAATACAAATACAACTACAACTACAGCACAAATACAAATAGTAAACAAAATATGCATATGCAACTTCAAATACAAATATACAAATCGCTCTTCGAAATATATTTTTAACTTTCCCAATTCCCATTCTAATAAGAATGAACTCATTACCACAATCGGACAGTTTCTAGTCAACCGGTGAAACTTGCAAACGGTTACAACATGAGAGGCG
The DNA here is from genome assembly GCA_945910005.1 of Isoperla grammatica. Lineage (NCBI taxonomy): Eukaryota > Metazoa > Arthropoda > Insecta > Plecoptera > Perlodidae > Isoperla > Isoperla grammatica. Next base: position 40,174,308 of record OX246738.1, on the reverse strand, counting down.
AACGAAGTACCACCACCGCCTGAGGTCCTTTGGTTTCAGGTGTCAAGTCACCGAATTACACATTCCGCTGTGGAGGGGCCTTAATCACACCCTACTATGTTCTGACGGCGGCCCACTGCGCCCTCACAGACACGTACCTGTCATTGTGAGTACGATCATCCCCTTCCCCTCAATCGAAACGTCTCGCGCTTTAGGTGCCCGACCAGACGTCCCGGTTTTACCGGGATCGTCCCGATTATTTTTAAGGTCTGTCCCATACAATTTTGGAATAAAATTAATTCAAAATAATATAACCCAGTAGGTACAATAATTTTAGAAATTTATGAAAGCTCACATAATGTTTATTATTTCCTAATTTGTTACTAAAACACGTTCACATGGTTTTTACCCTTCTACCGTAAAGGGTTGATACAATTTAAGGGTAACTGTGTTGGAGAGGTTCCTTGGCAATGCGTTTCAGAGAATTCATACGACTTGGAGAGTTCAACACTGAGACGGATCCTGACTGCGACTCGAAAGGTCGCTGTGCCGACAAGTTCGTAGACTATCAGATCGCCGAGACTATCTCCAACGTCAACTACGGGAAACCTTCCTTCCAAAACGACGTCTGCCTTCTCCGAACAAATAAAGAGGTCAAATATACAGGTAAATCAAACCTATTGAGAACGATGAACGTTCTAATGATTAGTCTATATTTCAGAATACACTCAACCAATTTGCATAAAGATGCCTGTGATACTGATTCAGAATGCATTCTACCGATCTGCATGACAAGAC